>OX421975.1:83472587-83865087 GCA_949128135.1 Parasteatoda lunata
CTTAGTCACGGGTAATATATCAACCATTTCATGAAATATTTATCCATAATTAAGTATTTAGTTGTTTGCTACATGCAGAATTTTATTTTGAAGGTTGCTGTTCTTCTAGTTTAAATCTAGGAATTACAATATATTAAATTATTTAGTAATGATGTCCCTATAAAAGATACCACACAAATCTTATTAAAATTTGTTTTCTGTGAAATTTTGACTGAAAATTTAATAAGTTGCAGTTCAAAACATTCTGATTAAAAGTTCTCATTGTCACAAAGTCCTAAAATTGATAGTTTCCGAGATACGTAACCTCAAACATAAGATATACAAAACGGTCAATGTGAGGAAAGATGCTTGAAATGCCCTTGCGTGCAGTCTTGGCTTAGATGTAGATGAATCGGAAGAAATAATACTAGCTACTCATTTGGCGTTGGACTTTTTTACGTACTACTAACTTTTTCATTACTTAATCTAACTCTCAATACTTATTTAAAAGTTGTTGTTTTTGTCATTTTCTTGATTATATAATGTGATTCTGTTTTTATATTGGTTGATGCTAACGTGGTGATGGTAATAGAGAATTTAGAATTGTTATTTATGTTTGAGACTTCATATCTATTCTATCATTCTATCAATTTTTGGGTTTTGTGTCCTTGAGAACTTTTAATTGAACTACAACTTAATCAATTTTCAGCCAATTTGACTGAGAATATAAGATTTATGCAGGGTCCTTTTAACCTGGAATAGTTAGGTGTATTATATTGGTAGAAAATTAATGTCTCACTTTTGAAGATTATTAATCATCAAATGTGAATATCTAAATATATTAGTTAGATTTCTTACACTTCAAAACTTTTGCATTGTGAAGTGAAAGAGGATTGATAAAGCTGAATAATTTATATTTTTTATAAATTAAATCCCAGTATTTGCTTCAGGTGAGGCACAATACCATTGCTTTCCTGCACAAAAAATAATAAATAAAACTTATGTTCAATTTAACGGGAATACCGTGAATGCACGATCATTGCATTATATGTGAAAAAATTAGTAATGGGAATACTATGCTTTGCTTATTAAAATCAACGTCATAAAATAAACTACATTATTTAAATATAAGAATATTTCATATCATTTAGTTTATACTTTGTAATTATAAATACAGTTTAAACTTGAATGTCTTGTTACATTAAAGCTATGTTGCTTATGACTGGAACCACAGATTATAACATGCTAAGCGCCATATCAAAAAGGTTACAATAAAAATTTTTTTGATTTAAAAGCATGTACCGTGTGCATAAGGAAAAAAAAGGAACCCCTTGAATAACTTCTGATCTAATGATTCCATTTTTAAGTACTACTAGGAATCAATCTTAAGGGTTTATGGGACTTAAATATGCTAATTAATTAGAGCATACAATATGTTCGAGAACTTTTTTTTAAGTGAATCAAAAAGAATTTAAGTACAATTATAACATTTATTTATCTAAACATAGTTAATTATATGCACAAAAAGAACATTTTTAACAATTATTTATTATTTTTTACAATTTTATTTAAAAACAGTAGAAAAATTTTGAATTGTAAGATACATAAATTTTTTCACCTTTATAAAGAAAATAATTTTAAACAGCAGAATACCAAATTAAAGTGCAATAAGTTAAATAGTTTCTAAATTATCAAATTATAAAAAAGTTGTATATATAAAATTTAATTTCACACAATCTATTCTTAGAATTTCTTTTAAATTTTAATATTCCAAAGAAAAAATTACAAATAATGTAAAAAATTTTATATTTAGCAATTCAAAAACTTTATGACTCTCATTCGACAGAATAATAGATAATAGTAAATAATTATTAAAATTTCCTTTTTAAATGAAATTATCTTTGTATAAATGAATTTTATTTGTGTTCAAAAGTTCCAGAGCTTTGTTTGCAAAAATTAACATTAAGGGGTCCAAACTTTTCACAGCTCTCCTAACTCTATAGGGACAATATTTCCTAGATCGCTACCCCCTTATTTTGAGGGTAAGGAATTTGAATCCATCAAAAGATTTATTAAATCATAGAAAGTATGTTTTATGATTTATTGCTTAAAATGTACAGACGATAATTGGTACTAAGTATGACATAATAAGTACGATGATTGATTGGTACAGACGATATTTAACTTAAAATATAGTCTGTTCTAAGTAGCATATTTAAAATAAAGCCTCCGAACTTAAGATCATACGTTATTCTGTCTGCATTGCATATGCAATATTCCATACATAAAAAATACAGTATCAACATAACTTAACAAGATTAACACAACTATGTGCATAAGAATTTTTTTGGTGCTGGAAAACAAGTTTAGAGTCATTGACACCACATTAAAACTGCCAATTATTAAAGTGGCAGATTCTTGTTTTTGGTGTGGGTCAAACAAAGTGTAATGATTTTTTGCTAACTTTGTAGCTTTCCTTTTTTAAATTTTTAATTATGTTAACATTTTATCTCTATTTTAGCTGCTCCAACTGGAAGCGCAACTGAAAATGTGAAAATTGAACTGTGATGTTAATAAATGCAATTTCTATGTAAATATTTCTGTACATATAATTTCTAATTGAACCATTGATTATGAACAAGAATAAAGATCAAATTGGACTAAGATGTTTATTTGAATGTATGTAATTGTCTAAAATAATTTGAAAAATTATTTTACAACATGTGTGTAAATTTATTACGATTATATGAAACTAACAAATAAACTGTGTGATGCATTCATGAAACCAGTTTTGATATGCTGTGCTAGTCAATCTACATCCTCCTACCTAAGACCATATGCATCAGTTAGTTTAGGTAATTCTAGTTCTTGTTATTTTTCTTATGAAATATCAAGTGAAAAACTTTAACTGTCTAGTAAAGTTTTCGAATTTTTCTAACGCTTTTGATTTAAAAGTATATTCTTTTTTTTTGTTGTTAATTATCATGATTCTCTATTGTATAATAGGACAGATTTTCACGCATTAAAGGTTACTTGTTAAAATATTAATAAATGAGAAATAGCAAATGTACTTCATTTAAAATTTTGCAATTCCATAAAAAGTAAAAATAAAAAAAATCCATTTTGAAAATATAAGGAAAATATTTTCTCCAGCATATTACCAATTTTAATATGTTAGCACATTAAGTTAAAACTTTGGTATATTATTATCTAAGAAAGATCACAACCTCCTGCTTGCTTTGTTCACCAACCTCTTAGACTGCTTCTTAAGTATGAACTGCTCTTAACATCTAAATTAAAAAATATTCAATTAAAAGAACCCAAAATATTCTGTTCTATGAACACGAATTCGGTTTCACAAGTTTTAGTTCCTAATTCTATTGGGATAAGTATAAATTTTTAAATTTAATTACATTTTTAAACTTGATCATTGTACTTGTTTATGATTAGAACTGCATACATATTTTTAATTTAATTTTTGTTTGCTATAAAAATACATAAAAGAAAATGTTTTCACCAAAGAGATTATTTACAAAAAGTGCTTAACTTTTTGCTTACGGCTGGTACAACTCATGATCCAGAATAGCAGAGGTATAGGGTAAAGATTAATAATTATTTTTATTGATATAAAGATAATTTAATAAAAACAAATTTCTGTTCCAGAAATTCCAGAACATAAATTACAAATTAGTTTTTAATTTAGATTTCAGATGTTTTTATGGAACACCTTTCTTAAACTTAAATGCATTATATAATTAAAATAATTTACATTGAATGAATTACCTAAAAATTATGTTAAAATAAATTTCAAAAATAAAATTGTTTTAATTAATCAAAATAATTGGTTCAAGAAATTGCAAATTCTGAATCATAAATTAATTTCTTAAGCGCATTTATAATTAATGGGACAGTTGCATAGAAATTGAATGCATAATGATTCCATTTCTAAAGCTATTTTAGTTCCAAGACTAGTATAATCACCTGAACTCCATTAAAGATTCTTTTTAGTAAAATTCACAGTTAATAATGAAATTGGTTTATCAATATTAATACACTCCAAACAACCATGCACTGAAAAGTATGTAAGTCTTTAGGATTGATTTACTCCCATCGTTATTTTTGTCTTGGGGAATGATGTTTAACAAAATGTTATTAAAAATGAAAAAATAGAGATATTTACACTGCATTCAGTAAAATATGTTTCCTTAAAAAAAAATTTATTATTAATGTGACATTTTAAGGGTCATTTTAAAAGAAATCTGGGTCCTTTAAGAATTACAAAAATATTTTACCACAAAAAAAAAAAAAACTCTTCACAATATTTTTTATTTTAAAAAGGGACCCTTTGAAAAAATCTTCTTGCAAAGAATTCTATATAATGGAAAGAATTCTATAAAAGAAATTCTTATAGAATGGAAAAAGAATTCTATATAATGATTTAATTCTTAATTTTATATCTTTGTTTCCTCATTCTGTGAACAACATAATTTTTGTGAATTCCCTTTCCCCATAAAAATAGAATCCTAGCAGGAAGAAAAAATTATGAACAGGTGTTTCACACACAGACGGGACTTTTCACTGAAAAAAAATGAACAGATTAATGATATTTGTGATTTATTATGAATAGATTTTTTACAATTTCACAAAAATTTAGATTTTACTTAAATATTCCTGATTTTTGTTGCGTTCATAGATAGAAGGATTATTAGATTTTATTTAGGGGAGGGAGGTTACTTCTGTCGCATTCTAAAGTTGTAACAAATTGGTACAGTTCAATATGTATCATGCACAAAAAGAATATTTAAAATTCTGGAAACATGTATAAATCCTGATGAACAATGTCACATCCATTTTTTAAAACAAATTGAAGGAAAAAAAGATATATACTTACAATTATCTTTTCTAACCATGCAAGATTTTAAGGATCAAAGGTATAAGTGGATGACAACAAGTGATCTGCTTAGGGCAGAGAAGATAGTGGTTGTTGAAAGAAAAAACACAACCAGCTAACCACACTGCCAGAATCAGTCACAAAATATCCATGCTAAACTATCAACATCTCGAAGCATAATAAATGGAACCTAAGCAAGATACAGAAATTTTACAATTAATAATAAAATCTTTACATAATGTAACGCTATTCCCAATATAATAATTATTTCCTTGTTTGATTTTGTGTATATAACAATGAACTTAGAGAATAATTACTGATGGCAAACCGATGTTTCACAAAAGATAGTATTAATGGCATATCAGTTAAAGTTTAAAAGCTTAACGTGAGGGCAAATTAATTCCGACATGAAATAGTTTCTAAGCCTTTTTTTATTTCCTATTTATTATTATTATATTTTTTTTCTTGTTCTAGTCTTAGGGTTTTATAGCCCATTCAACTGACAACCTTTTTGTCTCATTAATAATATAGAAGAATTTTTAACTTAATTACCATTTGGAATTTTCAACCTTGAGCTTATTAAGCTTTTGATATTATCTTCCGCGACTATAAGACAATGATTCATCAATCTTATGTGAAAGGATAAAAGAGATACCTTAACCTAGAGTTGCGAATTTCTTTTCTTCTTAATAAGATGAAACTTGTCATTTTTAACGGTTATTTCACGTTGTCTCGTAAAAATATACGTTTACATGAATATGCATGAAATTTGAATTTAGGGAATTGTTGCAGCAAAAAACCGAGGTTCGTGAATGTTTTAAGATGGTCTTATTTTTAAAATATTAAGGATTTTGATTCTTTCATAAAGTTAAAAAAATTAAAGGTTTCTTGCACTGAGCTTATTTTAGATAAAGTAAATTTATCTTTTCCTGAATAAAATTTGAAATTAAAGAAACCCAAAAAAATGTGTATATTAAATATATTTCTTTAAAAAATAACATATGAAAAAATTCTTTTCATTTTTATAAAAAAGATAGAGAAATAAATCATTTTTGCAAATCAAATAAGTTTTTTATAAACAAAAAGAAATGTAATTTTGCAAAACATTAATAAAAAAATAAAAAAATTTGGAGTTGGTCACAAAATCAGAAACGAACATAAAGATTTTCAGTAAGTTAATAATGAACTTTTTCAAAAAGAAAATGGTGTATCAAACTGATAAAATTGAAGTTAGGAAAAGACGATTTTATTGTAGTGAATAAATATTATATTAAATCATATATTGTCCGTTCTGGTTCAATACCTTCTGGCAATAGTTATGACTCCAGGCGCATAAAATTTTTGTACTTAGTGGTGTCTGGTAAAACACTGATCCAAATGATTTTTGACTTTCTTATTTTGAAGTATAGGTTTTCTAAAAGATTTTTTGTCCCTACGCTTTAAAAATGGATGTTTGTTTGTTTGTTTTTTAACGTTTAAAAAACAAATCACAAATTTTATTCTGCTAGAGCATGAGAAATCCGTATGTCGAGCTTTGAGATAAAACCTTTAGGCTTTTCAAATGATCAGGAACAATCAAATTGGGTACTTATACTTCAAGAAGAAAATCACTGATACCCACACATGTGATCTATGACGCCAGCTGACCGTCCATAAGTAAAATGACGTGTTAAAGTTGAGCTAAGTTATTACACACGTTAGAATGTTAATTAATGTGAAGTTAGTAAAATACAGTGACGTATCGCCCGTTAAATTTGTTACAATAGAATTCTCTCTCGTCTACGTCTTATACTTAAATTAGATTTATCATTTATGTATTTTATTGTAGTCGCGATATATTTTTCTTTGTGTACATGCAACTTCGATGCATAATTAGTTTGTTTATGTTCCACGTGGCTTCGTACCTGTCTTTGTGCTAAGTAAGAAAGATATAGTGAAATAATTGAAAATCTTTGTGAAAGAATATAGAAGGTGCCATTTAAGAGAATTGCTACTTGGAATTGATTGCTTGGCTTACTCGAATAAGAATGGAAAGAACAATTGCTAACGTCAACAAATGCCTTGTTTCAACAACCAATCAGGATCGAGCTACCCACACTACGTCACTTGTAGGTACCCCATTCGATAATTTTAATCTCTCAGCAATCTCACGGGTTTTTATTCATAGGTTTGCATCAATTAATGTTTTTATTGTATCTTCATCAGCTTAAACAGGTGTGGTGCACCTTAATCGAAATTTTTCAAACCAGTTTTGAACTGGTGTACAGTCAAAAAAGCTTCTTCATACACATCGTAATATAGTAAATATAATAAATAATTTTATTTATCAAATATAGTAAATAATTTTATTTGTTTGAAGTATTTAAATTTTTTTTAGATATGTGTCAAACACTTGTCTTGAACAAATATTACTAACAAGAAAATATTTGGAAAAATTTTCTCAAAAATTTTAAAGATTAGTTTTAACAATTTGAAATATAGTAAATTCTTTTATTTGTTTAAAAATCTTAAATTTAACAAATAATTTCAAATTTTTTAAAAGTCATTTTTGACGGGAAAAATAGTTTTCATATAAACAACAAAATTATGTTTTTTGACTAAGTTAAAAAATATTTTAATTAACCATGACATTCATAGTTTTCTTCATTTTTTTTCACTCATTTTCTTATTAACTTATTTTTGTATAATGTGAAATGGTACGTCATAGCACCGGAGAAACTTTTCATCGCAATTATAAAAAAAAAAAAGTGAGTTCAGGCAAATCTAGAGTAAGCCATAGATTTTTTAAATGCTGTAAAAAAAATTTTAAATATCAAAATGCAAACAATTTATTGAAAGAAAACTTTGCCATTGCTTAATCCTGAGTCATCTTTTCATAATTTATTTTCATTTTGATATTTTGAAAATTTCTTTTAAGTATATGAAACTTCATGGCTTACTCTAGTTTTGCCTGGACTCACTTTTAGTATAGTATAAATTTTAATGGAAGTGAAAGAGAATTTGCTATGAAACATTTCTCCCATGGTATAGTGTCCTCTTAAGAAAAATTAAATTAGCCTGCATTACCGTTATATGGAGAGAAAACACATCCATGATGAAACTTTTTGTCATCAATACAGTCAAAGCCATTAAGAAATCATAATATTTCAGTCAACGCGGATAATAGCTTGAATTCGAGTCTGATTCAGAAACGATGCCGACTGAGTCATTAGTTAAGTAAGACTTTTGAATTGGGCTCTGTTACATTTATAAAAAGTTTTAAAATAAGAGTATCCAAAATTATTTCTCTTTACCAAGATTAGCTTTCCAAACCTATTGAAAAATAGTTAAGATATGTGACAGTTAACGATGTAATTTAAAAGTACCTAAAATTGAACAGTAAGCAATCGAATACTTTTTAGGCTTTTAAATTTTAGGTTTTTTTAAAAGCGCCATTTGATTTGAAAACAGTCAAGTGATTTCTTAGACCAGTGTTTCCCAAAGTGTGGTACGCGTACCCCCAGGGCAACGTTTCCCAAAGTGTGGTCCGCGTACCCCCAGGGGTACGGGGACAGTGTAGCGGGGGTACGCGTTCTCATGCGAAATATCTTGCTACAAATGAAAATTTTAAAAAATTTTATTTAAAAATAAAGCTAGCCATGAAAATTTACGATTACGTATCTTTCTATTGGCTATTTTTGGCAGAGTTAACAGTTATTAATTAGTGCTATCAACAGAGCCAGTCTTGATTTTTTACTTTTGTGCGATTTTTTTATAGTAAAAAAATACATTCACTTTTTTATTAGTGGTACACAGCGTTACGAAAAATTTTGAAAGGGTACACAAAAGTCATAAGTTTGGGAAACACTGCCCCAGGGGATACGTGAACAGTTTAGCGGGGGTACGCGTTCTTATGCGAAATATCTTGCAACAAACGAAAATTTCAAAAATTTTTATTTAAAAACAAAGCTAGCCGTGAAAATTTACGATTACGTATTTTTCTATTGGCTATTTTTTGCAGAGTTACCAGTTAATAATTAGGGGTGTCAACAGTCAGTTGTGATTTTTAACTTTTGTGCAATTTTTTTATTGTAAGAAATACATTAATTTTTTTAATAGTGGTACAAAACATTTTGAAAATTTTAGAAAGGGTACACAAAAGTAATAAGCTTGGGAAACACTGTCTTAGACGCTGCGCGAGACAGCGGTATCGAAAATCGCCAAATAAAAGTAGTAAATGCAGCCAAATGTGGCTGAGGTTTGGAAGATCGATATAACGCTTCGTTAGGAGGTCAAGGTGAAGGTTGGGGCGCGTGGAGACCATTTTCATTGCCAAGATCAAACCGGCCATAAATTATGACTCAGGCGAGATGAGAGCTTAGTCCTATCACAAAGATCCTTTTCTAAGCATTGGATTTAAATTTTTTTTTCAATATACTTATTTTGATTTTGGTCGTTTCTTTTGTATTGCGACAATTGTGTTCAGGCCTTTCAAAAATTACAATTTAAATAACATATAATTATTTTCAGATCTAAATTCATCAGGTTCAGTATAAAAATATACTCAATTGACTTATACCACGCTTTTGATTCAATCTTTAAGCATTGTCATGATGACTAGGTTTTCAGAATATAAAATACAAGTTAACTTGCGAAGTTTATTTTCCTGCAAAATCACATTAATTGACAAATTGTTTTGATTCTGGAATCATGGTACTAGTTTCTATCTTGTGATTAGATCGGCTCTCAAATATAACTTACAACTGCACCAAATTAGTATTTAAGAAGTTTTCTGTGAACACGTGCTTATTTTGTTTATAGTTATGCTTTTAAAACATGTTCATATATAACTAAATAATTTAAAATTAACGGCAATTGGGCATTTGCACTCCAAAAAGAAGACAAACCATACCCACACGTGACCTATGACGTCAGAACCAGCTTTGAATCTTGCCAAATACCGTAAAGTTGAGCTAAGTTTTTCCACATAACTTAGAATATTAATTAATGATAAGTTAATTATATACAGAGCCGTATCGTATCGCACATCGAATTTATTTAAATATAATGTTTTCTCGTCTTCTTATTTTACTTAATATAAATAAATTATTTGTTTATGTATTTTATTGCAACCGTGACATATTTTTGTACTTTTGGCAACTTCGATGCATAATAAGTTTGTTTATGTTCTGCATGGCTTCTTGCCTGTATTGATGTAAGTATACAGTAAAAGAATTGAAGTCTTTGCGAAAGAATCATTGTGGTAGTATTTAGGCTGTGTTACATAAGGGAACTGATACTTGACGGGCTTGACTTACTTGAAATAGAATAGAAAGAAATCGCTAATGTAAACAAATGCTACGTTTCAACAACCAATCAGGATCGATACCCACACTAAGTCACTTACTGGTATCCCATTAAAATAATTTTAAAAAAATACGTTAAGTAATGATTAACAAAATTTAAGTAGAAATAGTAAAAAGTCACCACTCGATTACTGACGCCAATGATTCATAATTAAATTAATTTTGAAAATAGATATTAATTGAAATAAAAATATAACTGTGAGCAAGATAACAAATTTAATTAAGAAGTGGTACTAATTCGTTAAGGAGAATCTTGAAAAATCTACATACTAGTATTGACGCCAATGCTGCTCAATTCATTTTGGTAATAGTTACTACTGGTGTTATAGTAATTGGTGCAGTATTAATTGGTACCAAATGTATGTTTTAACAATACTGTGCAGATATCAAGATAGTTACTAAGAAAATAAGTTTTTTACAGCCTCTCGAAAGGGATAAATACAGAAGAAAATTGCTTAATTATGCCTCGAGCAATAGCATCGTGGCAAATGATACTAAATACAGTTAATTTTATTTTCATGAGATGAACGACTAAAAACGTGTTTTGTTAAATACAATAACTTAAAACAAATGGGAAGAGCAACAAATAATAAATTTTGTAAAAAAAAAATATTATATATATATAATATCAATTATTTCAGTTTCATTAATTATGTCGGTATATTTTTTTCAGTTATGTGCATAATTTTTTAGTATTGATGGATAACGATTTATTACCTTTTTCTTTTATCCCATACGAAGAAAGGGTATTCAGCTATTAGCAAGTTAAAAAAGTTTTTAAAAAAAACATAAATAAAAACTAAAATTTTTATTGTAAAATATTATTTTAGTCAAATTGTTTTAAGCCTGTAATGTAAACTTTAATTGGAATTTTAATTTTTGAAATGAAGCAGGAGGGAGAATAACATTTGCAGTAACAGTAGATCAGTAATCACTTTTTTTTTAAATTAACAAAAATAAAAAATAAAATTATAAAACGAAATGAAAAACTGTATTTTTCGTTATGCAGATATTTCAAATACTTTCCTGTATACATTAATTGAATATATGTTTTTGTATTCAGTGATCAAAAAAACTTAAATCATTTTTAGTATGGATTATCGGTAAATAACTTTAATGAAAATAAAAACATTAAAGGAAATTTCTGAAGGTCATATTTTCACGGAAATCCATTACATTTTCTGTAAATATAGGCTACAAAGATAACATAATTTCGTCAGTGTTGCGTTATATCTTGACATGAAAACAATATTTTAAAACTTCCGCTTTATCCAAGCTTGAAGAAAAATAAATATTACTATTTTTTATGTTTTATTGTTGCCATTTCGCTTAAGATTATAATATAAATAATTATTTTGCAAGAATAGAGTACTAATAATCAATACAAACTAAATCATACGCATACCAAATACGCAAAACAAAGAAAGTATTTATTTTGAAGTTCTAAAATGGCAGGTGTAGGAAACAAAGTAACAAAAAACACATTTATGTTTTATTTATTTACTTTTCACTAATACCATAAAGTGTAAAAGTTGTAGAAATAAATAAGATACATTTGTGATACATTACTAATAGAATATGGCGAAAAATGGTATTTAATTTTTTTTTTTCTTTTTTCTGGTAACAGAGGGTTTAGTTCGATAATTCTGTTTCTCGTGGTCTATTAAAGTTACAATGTATTTTGTGAATTTTTTTTTTAAATCATTTCAAAAGCAATCCGAGAACAAATTTTTAGTATTACTCTTTCGATTTTAGAAATTGAGTCACTTTTTCTTTTTAAACCTTAAGGAACTTTAACGCACTTTAACGATATAAATTTAATATTTTTCGACTTATCTGTACTCAGATAAGGTAAACTAGATTATACAGATAAGGTAATGTTTATTTCAAGCGATGACATCACAAAGACGGTCATTTTAATAGATATTTCGTCCATGCAGTCATTGACTAAAACAAGACAATTAACTGATAGTACTTAGTCTTAGGTCAATGAGAGGTCAAAAAACTAAGGTAAAAATTGATTTTACAGTAAAAAGTATTAGCACCCTAAGTGCCGGTACATTTTACGGTAATTTGATTTGTAATTTTTTACAGTGCAGATTGCGGCTATTTAATTTTGATTGTCAAGAATACTGAAAAATAGTCTTGCGTATCTACGTTTTTGTGTATTATTTCTTAACTTCATTAAGATTTTGAATAAAGTTATTAGCAGGTTAGTTCTTTGAACTATCAAGATTGAAACTAACACCAGCATTTCCGGTAAACTGTTACCAAATGAACAGGGGAAAAATTGTTTGAATATAGAATATTTTAGTTTTATTCAATAGAATTTATAATTATTTACCAGAAATGCCATTACTATACAGTCCGGTAATTTTACCAGAATTCTTTTTTTCCTGTTTTAGTAAAATTTGGTACTAAGAGTGGACCAAAATAAATAAATAAATAACGCCCAGAAAATATTTTGTTCTGACGATGGGATTTTCAGAAACTAAGTGCCAGTCTTGGAGATCGTCTATAAATAATGTCAAGCTTTGAGTGGAAATAAGGATTCTTAAAAATGAGTAAGAAGGAGAAAATAGGAGGTGCTAAAAGGGGCTTCATCACACATTTTGGTTAAATTATTTAAAATCCAAAATTATTTAAAATTAAATTATTTAAAATTAAATTATTTAAATTTAAAATATGAAGTTTAAATATTTTTCATCAAAATTACTACACCATTTGTTTAGTGTTCGTGATGTATCGATCGATTAATCAGTGGACTGTAACACACATAATAATTTATTTACAAATTTAAAGATACAAAAATTGGCAGGATCATTTTGAAGTTACAGGGAGATGCGCCCTGTTCCGGAGTTGAATGGCAACTGATGACATGAGCGATGCCTCATGGCATAATTTGACAATTCTTTAGCACCATTATAATAGTAGTTAAGCTCACAAATGTCGTTAAAACACATAGTTAAAGTTTATATTATCAACAAATTTTGATATATGATCAATTATGTTTTTTGATTCGAAATTGCTAGTATATGTTCATGCATTAAAGAGTGATATGTGACAAGTGGAGGTAGAGGTTAGTGTGACCATTTGTGACAAAGAGAAGGAGGCCAAAAATACTGAAAAACTGATCGACATCATTTATGTGAACGGTCCCTCTTTAATAGTTCATAGCGTTGACCTCAAATATGTTATTAATTTAAAAAGTAAATAACAATATTCAATCATTTATTTCTTTTAATCATTATTGTTTTAACTGACTAATATATTTGATATTTATATGCATTCTGGTGAGATTTCACCACATTTAAAATGCTTTTTTTTTACGCGAAACTGTTTATTAAACCCAATAGCAGAATTTTTGGTACGATTTGCTGTTTAGAGAACTAGATACTTATTCTCCTTAAGATCAAAATTAGCTATTAGGTTCATTAGCATATGGAGAAGCTAGGTGGTCTGAAAAACGTGGACAGTATTTTTAAAACCACCATCATTTTCAGCAGGAACTGGAAATCGTCTGAGAGCGCAATGAACTTACCTCCTTGCAAATATTCCAATTGTAATGGTCTGATATTGTAAATTTTTGTTTTCAGTTTTTTCAGCATTAAAACTGGGTAAAAGCGAATAAACTGATGCCTTAAGCAGAAAACAACAAACCGTATATTTCTGGCTTTTTCGTATTTCTTAAAATGATATTTCCAATCATCGATCACTTTTTGGACACAGAATATCACACCTTAAAGAATCCACCTCAACAGTCTTTACCCTAATTTAGAAAAACCTTTTTTTATGATATATCACATAAACGATAAAATCCAACATCAACTCCTAAATATTTAATTGCCTAAAAAAATTTTTTTTTACCCTGAATTTTGAGAAAATTCCTTCTTTATAGCACACAAAATGAAATAATTTTCCAAAATAACATACACAATAAAAATATACCGGCATCCTGAGTTACCAGGTCCTTTATAATAAATTTTCAGTACTTATTCTTTTTTTTCTTTTTAATTAAAAAATCTGTTTTTCTAGAAATTGTGGAGTGTATTGAACCATATTTTTTGCAACCTTAAGTTGCATCCTATTATCGTGTTTCTTTAACTTGAGTGCATAATACAATTACTTAACTTTGACAGAAACATGATTCAATTTTACTTCTTATTAAAGTTCCATGGAATTTGCCTCGTAGTTCAGCCAATATTATGGTTCATTATTAAACCGATTTTTTCGAAAACGTATAAAAGTTAGGCTTGCAGTTCACAAAAGTAACACTTTTGATGACTGAATAGTTGAGTATCGCTAAGGTATTACAAAGATGCGAGAGATATTTTTAACGTACAAGATTTGCTGGCAGAGAACCCTAAGTAGCAAACTGTTTAAAGTACGATTTTGTTTTTATTCACTGAATTATTTTCATTTAATTTTCTGCTTATATTGATACGCATGTTTTTAAAATGTAATAGATTCCACCTCTCAGAAAAATCATTTCAACGTTGACCCAAAATATAGGTAACATAGGTTCAAAATTTATGCCATCTTAATAAGAAAAAGAACCATTTTTCATTCAAGTTGAATGTTATTTTGCAATCAAGATTAAGATAACATGTTCAACTTCTTACGATGTTAAAAGTTCCAGCAAGCTTGAACGATATTATCGAACATTTCTAACAATGCATCTAATTAAAAAATCTAATGCTGGTGTCGTAGGATCCAATGAAATCGTTGACAATTTGAGCGTTGACATTTGAAAACAAGTTTTAGTTTCAAATGGATTAACCAGCCAATCAGAAATGGGAACATTTTTAAATCAGAAATAGTTATTTATTATGAACTTATGAGCGAGCTACAAATCTTTATATAACATAAAAACAGAATGATCTAACAGTTTTCCATTGTTGTAGGTGGAATTTTATTAGCCAGAAAATCACATAATAGAATCCTGTTTTCCCATATTAATTTCTATACATTTTTTCAGGATACACCAGGATAAAATTAACAAAAATCAAAAAAGTATAGTTCTCCTATAAAATATTTTTGCATTTCTAATTTGAAGGTATTTAACTGTAATATTTATTTTTCTTATTTTACTCTGCTGTTATTACGTTTTGATATTGTTTTCTAAAATTAGAGTTTAAAATTAAAAAGAGTTGCTTCTTTATTATAATGTAATCCTACGATATTACCTTAATGCGCTACATTTTAAGATAAGCTTATTTAAATCGGTGCCTGAATTTATTAGCTGTTTTACAATTGTTATTTTTTGGTGCAAATTTCATTAATATAGTATTAAAAATTACAGATAAATAAATTCATTAAATGGTTAAATGCTCGATCAGCTTCATGCATAAATTATATGTAATGTATCAGCTTGTTTGGTAAACGAAAATATTATTTTAGTGCAAGGTTAGAATTTCAGCCAGAAAATTATGTTCATAGAAAAGAAGAATAAAGCTGAAGAAACTGGACGAAATAGAAGAAACTATAAATTACAAATTTAAGAATAGTTTTAATTCAAACAAAATAAATTAACATGGTACAAAGTAAAAAAAAATTTATACTTTAAAAGCACACTGTTTTCATATTATTTAAGTTTTACATAGAATTTAAAACCTATTATATTTTATTTTTAAAGGAATTATGTTATACTAATTTTCCTGAATAAATAAATAGGAAATTAATACTTATATAGATTGTATATAATATAGATTGTTTGTATCGTTTATGTGTTACGCAAAACAATAATATTTTTATTATTTGTGTTTTCCTTAAGATTTAGCTCATTAAAGATGATCACTGTTATGAAAAATATTAAGTATAGTCATGGACATCTTCATAATTTAATGTATAGCAATTAACTACGATTAATGATGGGTCAGATAATTTTACATCCAATCAATCTTGAAGAACATATAAAATAATGAATGATGAAACTAAAATCGATGTTTTCATTTTAATTTTAGCTTATCGTTAATGAATTATCAAGCTTTACTATAAAACTAATAAACTTTAGCAAACATTTAAGGCTATTATCAAAGTGCATTCCAGACCAAATCATCGCTAAATTAATGTTTTATCGTTTTTTCTTTTACTTAATGGAATTATGGGACTCTTAATATTCTGGAATTAGATAATTTTTTTCATATTTGAAGCAAATAGCCTGACCACACGTATATTCAGAGATATCTTCACTATCTAGCGGTGTTAATTTTTTCTTAAGAAAAATGAATTAAACTCTAACAGGATTGCCGAAAGTTAATTATTGAAAGTAATTTCATTCAAGCTTGTATTAAAAAAATTGACAAAAATTATGGCAAGTTCGACAAACTTGCAATGCTTGTAAAAATTAAACTAGTTTCGTTAAACTAAAAATATATTTGAATTATTTATATTAGTTGTTTGGCTTAATAACGCGGAGTAAAAAAATTAGGAAAAATTACCGTACTGTATGGTGATGGCATTTCTAGCAACAAAAAAACAACAACATAATTCTGGTTAATAAAAGCAAATTATAAGGTATTCAAACCATACATTTGGTAATTTTTCGGCTCATGTGGTAACGGTTTACCAGAAATTCTAGTTTTTAAAATTATAGTTCTTATATAGTAAAAAATAGAAAACTGAATAGTAAATTTAGCCGAATAAATGGTTTTGATGTCATTCGCTAAAATATGTTAACATTACCAAGTTTTACCACATCACATATTAAAAAACCATATTTTATAGTTAATTTTACCAAAATCAATACCAAAGTGCTACGGTAAAAATTACTGAGCTTTTTGGGGTTTCCATTCACCCAGGAAGACTGAAAATTTACCACATTCAGGTAGTTGTGACCATACTTTGTTTCTCAGTGAAGAAAAGAATTATAATTTGTATTGTAATGAGATATAATAATGTTCATTAAAAATAAGTATGCTATGCTATGCTATGCAAGGGACATTTTTGAAAATTTAATTCATGTAATAATTATACATATTTCCGAACAAACTTTCAAATAAATACAGCTTTTTTTTCTTAGGTAATAACAAATTAAAATAGACAAAAAAAGATTGCAATAATAAATAGCATGAAATACTCAAAGCGAAATCGAAATATTAACTTAGTGGCTACAAAATAATTCACGAGCAGTGAAAATGGAAAATTAAGACTTTCGGTCGAGATAAAAAAATTTTCAAATAAAATTTTTGTTAAATAACATATTAAAACGGTTAATAATTGCGTTACACCAAAATGAATTTTTTTTAAAAAAAAAAGTCATTATTTGTAAAATTTTATTTCATAAAACATGGCTATAAACTTCTACAACAAGAAGGAAAATTCTTTAAAATGTCTTCCTTTCAATGTCTAGCACAAAAACATATAAGTCAAAAACTGAAAACATAAGCTTGAAAATTTAACAATTTACCACTATAATACCATACATAGTACCAATATAATATACAAAATATAAAAGACTACACTTCACCTTTTGAAGTCAAAATTTATTTCAGAATTTTATTAACAACGAATAAATAAATAAATAAACATATCAAAACCAAATCAACTTCAAGCACATGTAGACACTAATTTGATGTTGCAATCGATAAATTCAACAAAATATTTATAAATGTCATCCTACTTTAACACATAATCAATCGCTAAAAAAAAAAAAACTTATGGCATTTGAAAATATTTAGAATTCTACTAATAATCAACTTTCACAAAATTATAATCATACGAACGAAGACAACTGTTTTATTGATCTTTTTTTTCCCAAAAATAATAAATGCAAATATAAGAAATCTAAAAGCGCTTTATACTGCTTTATGCAATGAGTTAAAAATTACAGATGTAAACAAAATATAACGGGTTGTGATTCATGTCTTTAAAAAGAATATGATAATATACAAATTTAAAAAAAAAAACATTTAATTAAAACAAGTAAAAACACAGTTGTAAATTTTTTTATTTTAAAATATTAATATTTTAAAAAATAAATTCTTGAAAATCATTGTAATTTTAATATAATATGAATACTATTATCTGGAAATGATATTTAAAGTATTTTACAAGCAAAAAAAAATAAAAAATAGAATGTATAGCTAAAACAATTTTTAACGAGTTAAAAATCTAATACTTTATACGGTCACTGAAACTAACATTTAACACTTTTGTTTTACTTTGTTTTCGTTGCAGGTTTCTGCAAAATATAACTGATTACAATTGATCATCATTTACTATTACAATAATAATAGTGATTGTAAAAGGAATTATGATCACGAATAACTATGATCTACGATTACAAGTAATTATTTCATATAACTTCGGTCAGATATCACGATACAATAAATGAGCTACACTTTACAGAATTCCTTAATTACAGGTAATTTACTTTTCTTAAAGAAAACATAAGTATTCAAAATACAAAAACATATTAAAATAATAATTAAAATAACAATTTTTTTCATCTTTTAATACTTCAATTACATTATCATTTCATTTATCTTAAATGAAAGTTAAATATTTAAAATAAAAATGTTTATCTTTCGAACTAATGTTTGAGGAGGAAAATCCTTAATCGTTTTTGTTCCAATTTAATAACCTATTTCAAAGTCAGCAAAAGGATGTTTTTACATTTAACATCAAAAATTAATAAATTATGAAAAATTGAATGTTTAATTTATTAAATATGAAAATAAAACAGCACTGATATTGGAAATGCCAACTACTACAATATTTTTTCGTATCTTCAATGGACTTAAATATTGTATGCCAAATTTGAAATGTACGAAATAATAACATTTTTTGAATATCTAATTTCTTTTTTATTCTCTTCACTAATTTTTTATTTTTTCCAATCAAATATTAAAAATTCTAATATTATTTTACATTATGTTTCAGGAATAATTAACAAAGTTTGAAAAAATCCGTTTGTTTATAAGTATAGTTTATGATTAAGAATAAAAAGCTAAGATAATGACAACAAATTGTCGTAAGATGTCATTATCAATTAAAAATAACATTTGATCTTAGTTTCAATAGTAACTTTAATTACTTGACCAATTACCTCGTAACCAATACACTCTCAGAAGTAGAAAAAAAACTGCCACTTTCGGCGATTCAACAATTTTTGAGCAGTATTTCGTCATTTAATCGTTTCGTCAAATTACGAACTCGCAAGTATGACAAAAATGTTTCCTCAACTAGGAACCTCATCCCAGTGCATTGTGGAAGATTGTTAACTAAAATGACAAAACTATAATGAAGATAATACGATTGGAACTAGAATAACTAAATATTTCTTAACTTTTGACGAAATTCATTTCCCCCGAGAGAGTTATTTCGTCACTTAGATGAAATGTTCGCTCAGAGCATATACTAGGAAACAGTTTCGTAAAATCTGAGTATCCGTTTCGTGAATTTTATTTTTTGCAAGAAAAAAAATATAGCTTTAGGAACAACATTTTGTAATTTAATATTAGTAATACGACAAATTAGGAACTGGATGTATGGATGTAGTTAATTTACGTCGCACTAGAGCTGCACAATAAATTAGGAACTGGAAACTAATTCCCATATAACGGAAAAGCATAGTTAGAAGTTGGCATCCCTAAAATACAATAAAATCATGGAAAAAAAAATTGCTTTAATTTCAAATAATTCAAAACAAATAATGCAGTTAAAAATATTTAGTAAAATAGATAATAAAAATATATAGCATACCAAAATAAATGATTTCCGAGCAAAGTAAGACAAGATTAAAAATGTTAAATAACTTAAAACAATGAACAGTTAAAGCAGCATGCAGAAAGAAGTATAGAAGTTAGTCGCTCATATCATGGTTCTAGAGGGTGCATTTACAAATATCTATGTATAA
The DNA here is from genome assembly GCA_949128135.1 of Parasteatoda lunata. Lineage (NCBI taxonomy): Eukaryota > Metazoa > Arthropoda > Arachnida > Araneae > Theridiidae > Parasteatoda > Parasteatoda lunata. The sequence goes on from OX421975.1 coordinate 83,492,662, forward strand.
TGCACCTCTGGAACGAAGATACAGGCGAAACAGAAAATATATCCTTAACCATGCAAAATGAGGAAACCAAGTATATCCAAAGCCATGCATAAGAGAACTGTAAAAGCAAGCAAAACTTCATATAGCCAACTACCGCTAAAGAATATTTTCTTTTTTTAATTTGATTTTATGAATGAGAAAAAAAGTGGCAAAGGAAATGCTAAATGCAATGATGACTAAAAAAAAATTATAAATATATCATCCATGAAAAAATTGATCAAAATAATAAAGTACAAGGGCATGACTCCCCGCTTAGGTAGTCCGACTACCTGCGCACGAAGTCTAGCACTTTGCCGTAGAACAGTATAACGAGGACCGATACCGCACACCCTCGGTCCGAACGCAGGCTGATCTGAGTGGTCACATACCCGCTTACTGACGGTAACCAGTGCTAATTCGAAATCATTCGAAAAACTGGTCATCTTAAATTTGCTTATGCTTATTAATGAGCCTTATCTGCTAGCGCGTTAAATAGTGTAGTGAGAAGTATATTGAATCAACTCAAATTATATTAATAATTAAAATATGAAAAAACTATTACACTCAGCTCATATACTCTAAGGCTAAATCGAAATCATTCGAAAAATTGGTCAAATTTGCTTATGCATATAAATGAGCCTTATCCTCTTCTAGTGCGGTAAATAGAGTAGTGAGAAGTATACTGAATCATCTCAAAATATATTATTAAAATATGAAACAACTAATGCAATAAGGCCATAATCCATAATTTTTTTAGGCTCATTGCGTATGGCTCATAATATATCAAGCTAATTGAGCAATGAATGATATATTCTCGAATTAGCCGAAAAGTAAAAGACCTCAAACTGTTGTGCTGAGCAAAAACTATTGGTAAAAAAGAAGCAAAATTTTTAATTAGAAATGAAATATATGTGTTATAGGGTATTTAAATTTGACCATTATTGAAATATATACACATTAAGATTTACACCCAATCAACATTACAATGCTAGGAGATCTCTGTCTTATTGCGACCTGCGGTACATTTGAATAAATTTATTAAAAGATATTTAACTTATACTTTATCATTTTTATTGTCAGAAGCATACTTTTCTATATATTCCACAGTTTCAAAACTTTCAAGCCTTAATTATATTTTTGTGGGATCATATTCACAAATATGTAATCACATTATTTAAAAATGCGGCATTTTCTTTTTTATGCTTGCTCTATTAGACCAGATATAAAATTATATCATTGGATCTGAAATTCAAGGTTATTTTATTCTAACGTCATCAGTGTTGTCATAGTAACGATGAGGCTCGGTAATTGAAGTATGATATGCGGAAACGTTTCCCGGAATGATCAAAAAGATTTTCACTTTGAGATGAGTAAATATGTTAATTCATTTCCAGAAAATGAAGCGGTATTCTACGTAAACAGTTTTTTGTTTGTTTTTTTTAAAAAAAAAAGGTTTTCTCATGAAGAAGATTTTTTAAATACATTGTTTGTCGCTAATGGTTTGAAAGTAGAAATATGATTAAATAGGTATGACCACTAAATTTTCCAGACAAAATATTGATTTTTAAAGACTTAGGATTATTATTTTTATTTCGAGTACAATGATATCAACATTCAGTGCTATTTACACCACTTAGGTAATCATTTCCGCAAACTAAATAACGAAGTTAATCAACAGAACAAAAATAGTCAGGAAATGCTAAGCTTGGGGCAATATAATGATAAAACATATTTTAAAATTGTTAAGGAGGGAATTTTTGTTAAAAAACAACTAAATTTTTGTGTAGGCTATAAAATTTTGCCACGTAACTTGGTACTTATCTAGAAACTGTAAAAAGGATGGTAAGAAACCATTTTGACAATAATAGGATTTAAAAAGTTAGAGCATCAAATAGTTCGAATACTATTAAAATAAGCTAAGCAAATTTAATTCGAATCTTTATTTGGAATAATTTGAATACTATTAGAAAAAAACTTTGCAAATTTAGTTCTAATCTCTATTTAGAATAATTAGAATATAAGAAGATGCTTTGCAAATTTAGTTTTAATCTTTATTTAGAATGGTATAAAGTTTATAGATAACCAACAAAGGATATTTTATTTTTACATAAAATAAGAATTCATTAATTTATTAAACGACATCTAGTTGTAAAGTTCTTACGGCAAAATAAAGTCTTGAAATTCAATTCCAAACTTTTTTTCAAAATAGTAAAGGGGGGGGGGAGGAAACGAATTAATTGAAAACTTAATATTTCACGCTCCATTCAAGCTTTGAATAAAATTAAATTATTTTAATTGAAATAAAAATAAATTTTTTACACTGTTCTATTTATTTTGCATGAACAACGAAATAATTATAAATGTTCAAAATTGAGGTATTTAAAGAAAGGATTCGTTCAATTACATCAGCCTACATAGTGTAACCAAATAATATTTTAATTAGTTACCATGAAAGCAATCATTCTCAAAAATAGCTTTTTGTTCATTATTTATTCTATTCTAGAAAGCGTTTGTTTAAGGTTTATATGTTATTTTTATGTGTGGTATCCCGCATTTGTAATGCTTTCCCCTTTATAATACGTTTCCATTCTTAAAATATTCAAATTGATCTTTTAATTGTAATAGAACACAAAACTTTTCCTTGAAATTTTCCTCGAACTTAAACGCATAAGGATATTCTCAAATTCCATTTTTTAAACTTTGATATTATTTAACAGGTGTAGAGGGTATTGGGTGGAATTTATTTCAGATTAGGCTTAGAGAGTTTTATACTATTTTATCATTAAAATTAATGAAATATATAAAAGATAGAAACGAAATATGGAATTGTAATACAATACATAATTATATTAAACAAAATCCCTAAATACATACTTTGATAAAATATCTAGTAAAAATATACTGAACTTTACAGATAAAAATCATTCTAACGAGGCAAATTAATGTTTGTAAAACTATCGCACTGGCAAAGATCTACCTAGCTTTTTTTTTTTTTTGTCATGAATTAAGTCACTTAGAGGATTTGTACGCGGAAATAGCGTGCCATTTATAATTAGAAGCAAACCTATTGCTGGAAGGTAGAACACAAGAAAAATATATTTTGGAAGTATTAACTTACTTGAGATAGAGTCGAGCCAGCTGCTTCTGACGTCACTGAGGGACTATGACGTGGCAGATGACGTCACACAAGTTCCACTGAGATACCACCAGCTGTGTTCACAGAAAGCAAACGGCACTTGTGAACGCAGGGAGGCTCTCGGCAGAAGAAGTGCTTTTTAATTTCTCTTTAGTCACTTTCAGACTAGTTGCATTCTTGCAGTTTTATATAAACAAGATAGTATTCAGTGAGATCCTTTATCCAAGGCATGTGGGAAAAAACATACATACATAATAACAAAACATCAAATTTATTACAAATATGAAATCTCTTATTTCTTTTCTTTTTTTTTTTTCCCCACCTATCCTCAGACTATGCATTCCGTCTTTTTTTTTGCCTCAGAAATAATTAGTAAACTTAAATAATAACTAGGTAGTAGAAATTTTAGCAATTACTAAATCAACAAATTCATGCTGGAGTATGTTTTTCAAATAGCTAGTAAAATCACTGTTTATTTTTTATTTATATTTAATGTTTCCTTTAGATTTTCTTCATCTGTTAATAAATAATAAAAACTGATAATAAATAATATTGAATACAGCGAAAATGCAGTTTTAGTGCTGATGGAAAAAGTTTATTTACGGAAAAAAATGCTTTTTTTTCTGGATGAATAGATTTTGTTTTATAGGAGGAGTTCCTGCTTCAAGTTCTTTCTACTTAAAATATTCCAATAGTTTGGATGGATTCAAATGTAAATAGATAGTGGAAGAGGCACTTTTATAGTAAAATCGTAATATTAGAGTCCTGAGTATAATTTTTTCAATATCACTTCAATTTCCCAAAAAATAAATGAATAAATAAAAAGATAGTTAATAAATTTAAATTCTTATATATTTATTGATACCTATTATGCAGGTTCGAAACAACTAATTATCATTTAAAATAAAAATTATATCTCGATAAAATTATAAAAAAATAATTTTAAAAAATACTTTTTTATAATCACTTAATCATACATATTTTTTGTTAACTATGAACCAAAAATTATATACATTAACGAACGATAAATATAGTTTTCCTTTGATTAAATTACGTATTTTTTTTATTAAAATACAAATTTTTTACTTCCTAAATTTTTAATACAGCAACTCTTTTGAGCAAATGTATCATACGCCATAAACAGAAACTCATTTAAAGGAACGCCTTACATAAAAAATAACTATAGAATTGGAATTTAAATGCTTTTGTGAAAGTTTCAAATAACTCAAACAACATGGAAAAAAATTTGAGGTGTCTATGAGCATTATTTAAAAAGTTATGAGCTAGTTTAGACAACATTTTTAAATGCTTTTTTACATGAGTTATTTTGCGTTTAAATGTTATTTAAATCATATAATATACGTATTTGTCTTTTGAGGATAGAGCTTTGAAGTAAAATTTTTCATTATTAACATGATATACTTAGTAAAACTATGTACGGAGTATGCGTTTTAAAAATTATTACACTTTTTACAATATTGTGATCAATATTTCATTAATTGTTCTTTTGATTTCGCACACAACCATAGAATTTTTTTTAAATAGCTCTACAAACAAATTAATGCACAGTAGTCGATGTATTAATAAAGAACTTTCAAAATAATGCAAAAATTAAAAAAAAGTGTTAATATCTGAAAATAAATATTTATTTTAAAGTAAACAAAACGAATAATTTTGGTAAAGCATTATTAAATTTAAAATTTTTAACATTTAAGTAAAATTCTCATTAGTTTAAAAAGTATCCTGGTACCTATAAAGTCAAGCTTTTATATTTATGTGCATAAGAGATCACAAAATTTTGAAAACTACAAAACACAAATGTTTATGACATTTAATAATTTTTATGATTATGATAAAATAGGAAACTAAAAAAAATTGAAGCAATTTTGAATGCAAAATATATACTTTTTTCAGCTTCGTGATATTGATTTTGTATATAAAAGAGCATCATATCACTTGGTTAAAAATAGATCTGAATATTGATTTGAAAGGAGAATTGATTTCTGAGGTTTGTGTAACCTTTAAAGTAAAGCTTTTAAAAAGTTCATTCGAAACGAAAAGAATTTATTAATTAATACGCAATATTTTAAAAGAGAGCGAATTTAATTAGCATATTTAGGAGAGATTACATCTCATTTGATTCAAATTTTTTTCACACTGAATAAAAATTCAAAATTCTTTTTATTAAATGATACAACTAAATTAGATTACAGAAATATTTACATTCTATTTTATTGTAGCTTTGTTAAAAAAAATTTTAAAATCTTTTTTTCAATACTTAATTTTATTTTCTGCTAAAATAGTTTAGGTGAGAGTTACTTCCCTGGTATTTTTTTGAATATTTTATTTCTTAATTTCATTCGTTGAAACATTATTTAAGTAACTTTTTACCTAATTATTATAATTTTAGACAGAATATTAAAAGAAACAACATAATAATGTAATATACTCTCAGGCTCTATAATTTCTAGACCAACAACGTGATGTTTGTATTGTGGTCCAAAGGCCGCCTTTACTACACAGAGAAACTGGAACCCATGGATGTGAAGCTAAACGAATTTTAAGTCGCAGCCGGAGATAGAACCTCACCCCTTCAAAAATAACAACTCAATGCCTTAGCAACTTCAAAAAATATAAGATTATCATTTATTCGATTATTAAATATTTTTATATTTGTACTCAAATCAATTATTTAAATTATATTACTTATTAAGTCAAGTTTCCGAATCTTACTTAATCTTTTACCAGAATTATTTTGAAACTATACAACAACAAAAAAACTTTTTATTAATCTAACCCTGGTATGGGGAAAAATTGAAAAATGATAGATAAAGTTATAAATAGAAAATAGCAGATTTATATAATAATAAAGTTCACAATCTATGGAATGTTAGCTATAAAGAAATATAATTAATTCCTTTCATGTAAACAGAGCTAGCAAGTTAAATGTTCATACTAATAATGCTTAAATTAAAGTTATTAAAATAAAAAAAAGTTAGGATACTTTCATTGAAAAGTATCTTTTAATAATACCAGTTTCAAATATATAAACTAAGTATTTAAAATACTTACAGTCATTGAATTAAAGAGCAGAAGCAGAATGAATATTCCTAGAAAATAAAACACAAAATTAATTCATACATAAACAATAAATAAACAGTATTATGAGCATATGTAATACCAAGCACCTTAAGTTTCTATCTATTTAATAATAATTAAATATAAATTAAATAATATATAATTGTTAAATAATTATAATTTAAGAACAATAAAAATAATATAATTTAACTTAATTAAATATTATAATATATAATGCACAAACATTTAAAATATAACTGATAATAAATTATGTGTTATAAATAACAGTAAAATGAAATGTTATAATGATAATCAATGTTCTGTATACACCATTCATTCCTTTATTTCAGATAGACGTAATACAATTTTTAACATTCAACTGAAGCGTTTGGAATAAAAAGTTTTTATTAACGACAAACGTTTGTTTAGAACTTCCGATTTCACTTATTAAAGGTAATTCCGCTTTACGAAAAATCGACGTAATCACATGATTATGAGCAAATTCCAATATTAAATAAAAATAATGCAATGATTAATTGTATTACCCAATTGTTAAATCTCATTTTTAAAACATGTTTTAAAAAAACAAAAATGTTTAAAAAACAGAAATCAAATTAGGTTTAAAGGGAAAATTATTTCCACGTTCGCTAAAAAATAGTTTTTAGTTTAAAATTACCAAATTGCGTCCAGAAAATAAAGATAATTTAAACTTAGCATTTCAAAAGAATTTTACAGAATTTAGAAGGAGAAAAGGTGCAAAACTTAAATAATAATTTATTTCATAATTAAAATTTAGCTAGAACATCACACAAATTATTCAAATATTTTATAGGTAAATAATTTTTAGAAAATATAAAAATGTTATTGAAAAGGAGCCTTAACTCAGTATTATTTTGGTGAAAAACTACATAATACTTTTATTAATTTAGAAATCTTAACAAATGAAATAAGGAGTTATTAGTGAATAGTTATTATTATTCACATGAAATAAATATATTAAGAAACGCTTTTAAAATTATTCTTTTATCAACCCTCATTTTCCCCCAAATATCAGATAATTGTGTGCAGATTAGAAAGTTGAATTAGTAAAATTACTCAAAATATTTACTTTAAAACAATTGAACAGAAGATAAAACTATTCAGACAATGAACTAAATAATCAGATTAAATAAATTATTATATTGAAATAAATTTATCTAATGTAAGGCACTTTCATCTATCAGCATAAATAGTATAATTAAATTATCAAATATTTCCACATTTAAATCTAAATACACGTGATATTACTTCTTTCAATAATTTAATTAAAAGAAAAAACTTTTTATTTCAAAAATTGGTAGTTTTTTATTTGGGTAACTAAAGTAAATCTTATTGAAAAAAGTGTGATAAATTATGTGAATTTATTTTACTTTTGAATTCTGAATCAATGTATATATACCAAATGTGTAAATAGTGTAAAATGTAAAAATAACTTCTTCTAAATATTTTGAAAATCAATTAATTCGATTTTTAGTTCATTAATACAATTTCTTTTACTTAAATGCTTTTAAAACTGCATTCATTACACTTAGATCAGAAGTTTCGGCGTATCCTTCACACATTTAATCAATCAATTTAACAATTTCCAGAAAATGGCAATTTAAAAGCGCAACTGATCGCTAAAAACAAATATTTTAAGTTTTTATTTTTTGGAAACAACTCGTCTGAATTTCATAACATAATTTAGAATTAAGTTAGATAAAAGTATTGCCAGGTACCAAAATTTAGAAAAAAAATAAGAGAAAGGTAATAAAGACTAAAAAAAAAATAATTTTATCACGTGAGAGCGTTTCATAACTAATATTGGAAATTTCAAATCTATTGGTAAAAAGTAGATAAATGAAAACAAACCATTAATTTTTTAAAATACGCGAGAAAACTTGATAAATTATCATTGTTATAGAAGCATGCATGTACATTACTTACTGTTGCAGATTTTATTAAAATTCGGGCATTGTGCAAAAGGGCGAAATTTGAATAACGAGAATTTTGTTACCATATTTTATTTATTTATTTATTTATATTTATTATTTTTTTTTTGTTATAACAAAACTTCCATTCATTATATATATGAAAATCTGATCACCCAGTAACTATATTTACCCTTCTATCATAACATCAAAATACGAACTTACACTAAAAAAACTTAATCGATTAAATGTTTGCAACTCATTCACTATATTTCTAAGAACTTAATTACCTCTTGCGAAATATTATATTTATTTTTTATTTACTCATTTTTTGGACTGTTTCTACATGAAAATAATTTTTCAAAAAATGATAATAAAAAAAATAAACAAACCAAGTTAAAATATTTAAACATTTTCGCAAAAAAAGCAAGTGCAAAATATTAAAAAAAAAAAAATTGCATTAACAATTTATTTTAATAAAATCTAATATAATGTATTACTATAATTAAAATATACGTTTGTCTATAAGTATTTTCATTTTATATAGCACAATTATTTTTTTTAAATAGATAAGAAATAAATAATATACGACGATTCCAAGTTAGTTTACACAAAAAAAAATAATAATAATAATGAATGGAGAAAATAAAATATTAAAATTACTGTGTCAGCAAAAAAAAATTGAAGGAAAAAAAAAACACAGCAGAAGATTATACAGCAACTAATAATGTACGCAAAACTTCAATTGTAATGATGAATCACTTTATTACTGAATGCCGCTTTATTATTTAACTCACATGACTAATTTCCTCGAATAGCGATAATGGATAATAACATGCCAAAAGAATATTCCTATTTTCATGCATGGCACGTACATCCTAACTCATTCAATCAAATAAAACATAAATCATAAAAGATCGAGGTACGAGGCTTTTCTCTCCCCAAAACCAGGTAAAAATTTGCTCCATTCCGACTCCGCTGGAATAAAACAGCGGTTTCCAAATGGTGTTCTGGGAACCCTAGGGCAGTGATTCTAAATTTTTTTCGGTTACGGAACCCTAAATGATCGAGCCTCTTTTGGCGGACCTCGACTTTAAAATAAAGTTCACTAGCAACTGTTAATATACTAACCGGAAAAAAAAGACTATAAATTAATTTAGAAGAAAGTTTTTAATTGTTTCAGAAACAAGTCTTAAAATTTGGTTTTATGTTAGGCAGATGAATTCGCAGGTATATAGTGGTTTCTAGTTCAGTAGTTTTTATCGTATGCGTAAGCTGAAATTGATTAAAATGAGTTGAATTATTTTTCTTTAAAAAAAACTGTAATAAACTTTGAAAAATGGTTATCAACAAAATAGATTTCCTTATTCTTGAATTTGATTATTTTATTTTGAATTGTCAAGTGTGAAGATAAATACTGATGCAATTATTTCTAAATACATGTTCTTTTCGTAATTCTTTCTCGCTTTCGTATTTTTTTAGAACAATATATTGATATGTAAATTTCGTTATTTCCTTTTTCATTGGCATTTTACTTAAATAATTTCATAACATTAACCAAAATAATAAATAAATAACAGATTATGCAATAAAAACATAGTTAAGGGTCTTAAAAAACATAATTAGTTTAAAAAAATAACCTAACTCGGGGAACCCCCAGTGAATTTCTCACGGAGCCTCAAGTTTCTCCAGAACACCACTTTGGGAGCCCCTGTCTAAGAGTTCTGTGGAAGAGTGAAGGGGGTTCAACAAGTTAATACTCCTATAACCAACGATCAATATTGAAATTTCAGATTATATTTAGATACAACCTATAATTCATAATTTATTTAACTTTTCGGTTGCCTTGATGTCATTTTAAGTAAAATGCAGATGAAATGGAAATTGCATTTTTTTAAAAAAAAATTTAATATTTCTAATAACAATATATTGAATAAATTATGAAAAGAACAAGCATTTGTACATTGTTCCCCCTATCACGCTCTCCATATCAAAATAAAGCAAATCTTTTAATTAAGAAACATGTTTCCCTATTAAACTCTTTTCAACAGCAGTTTTCACCTCGAAGTAAACCATAGTTCGACTTATTTTATTCATTGTTTAATAGCAAAGATAATTTTCTATAGTATTTTTCAAACTAAGTTTAAAATTCAAATAAAAATTTATTGATGCTACAGTATTTAATTTTTTCTAAATAATTAAATAAGATTAAATTTACTAAACTACTTAAAAATCAAATCCAAATTTATTCAAATATTTTAAAGATTTATTCGAATATAATTATTGCATAAACATTTAGGTTGATCGGGATAAAAAGAAGTTTTTTTTTTCCCCGCCAAATGTTTAGAAAACTTTGTAAAACAAAAGATGGACAAATCGTAAAAAGTTATTTAAAATTATATTTTAAAAGTACGGAAAGAAATGGCAATTGAAAATAATTAGGGTATAGGATTTATTTATTTTATAGTTTTGTTTTTACTGATATAGTATCTAGATTCGCTAACTTTCCTAACTAGCTATTTATAATTAATTTAAAGTAAAATAACAGAGATATATACAGTTGGCGTTTACAAAATTCCATTTTAACGAGAATTTTTTCTCTGCGTAATTCTCTATAGGTATATAAATACTAAGAAAATTATGCTTGATTCATTATTAAATAAAAAATAACTCATAAATAAAGCTACTAAATTAAAAATTATACTTTATACCTAATTATAAAATGATAAAATTTACTACTTGTTAAGTTATTACTTGGAATAAAAGTTTATCTAATTTTTTCTTAATTTTTACGCACAGCATTCCTGATTCAAGTTTATCTTCTTTTGCTTCACTTTTTTATTTATTTATTTATTTTCTAAACATAAGTTTTAGAGTAGCTTGTCGGAAGGGGGAAAGTTAGGATTTTTTTTTTAAAATTATATAAATTGTTGAAGAAAATATCGTAGATGAATTCCGAACAACAAAATTTCCAAACTCTTGGTCGTTAAAGGGAGAAAAAAAAATTATTTTAAACAGATTATTATAGAAATTCTTAAACCGTGGTACACAACCATAAAACTATAATCTGGACTATACGAAAGGAAATCGTATTAATTACGGATAAATCGTAATCGTTGACACCCACCTTTGTAGAATCAATGTTAGAACATTATCAATGCAAAAACTTTAGTTCAATCACTTCAACTTAGTTATTAATAAAAAATATGTAAATTAAAATTTTGATTATTAATTAATTAAAAATATGCTGAGCAAATAACAGTATTATTAAAGAAAAATATATAATTCAACTTATGCTCATAAAATTAATTTTAATTAATTTTTTAATTCTGTAATTGTTGAAAATAGATTTAACCTAGGTTACCTACTTTAGACAACTATCTGAAAAATAATAATAAGAGATTAAAATAAGCTCAAAAATAAATATTAGGCTAAAATAAAAATAAATTAATTAAAATAAAATGCCTCTTCAGAGGCTTTACCACCAAATCAGTGAAGTATTCCAAAGCACTTAAAAAGGTAATAAATTCGTAGCAATAGATAACCAAAAGTTTTTTAAACTTTTTGGCAACATCAATTGAAGGTATTCCAACGCATCACGAATCATAAGTTCGATACAAAAGTCGAGCTTCTAAAACTACTCTTTATAAAGGCCAATCTAAAGATTCCAAAGTTTATAGATAAAACGCTACAACAGTGATAAGTGATTTGAAACAATGCAGGTCGCAAGTATTGTGGTTTAACGCTTGTATTCTTTAATCAGGACTAAGAGCTTTGTTTCAATAATTTTTTATCCAGTTTTTTTATTATTTATTTTTAAAGCACTTGTGATGAATTTGAAATTATCTTTATCTAGCTATAGATTACGAGTTCAGCTTAAAAAGGGAGTAACAAATAAAAAATAGATAAAAAGAATTCGCTGTGAGGAAATAATGAAATGATTAAATTGTGTTCACCTACGTTGGTTGCCACCTCCTTGAAACTTTCGCTTTTTGCGTAAACGATAAATTAATATCTCTGTCGCCGAACATGCCCTGTTTTAAAATTTTATCTCGAAGATAGCATTGTAAAGAATATTTCCTAATTTACTTTTGGTGTCCAACGAATAGACAATGAAATCGAAAGTAAATTATTTACACTTCTGAATAGTGAAGAGAAGAGATAGTATTAGAGTGAGCATATCTCTGCTTTAGTAACCAAAAACGTATATCAAACATCAACAGATAAATAAAAATTGTACCTTGTCTGCGCACAAAAAACCAACCATTTTAAAGTGGCTTTAGTGATTGCGTCCTTAAGCGGGGTGCTATTCTACTGAAGAAAATTTTTATCGTGAATTAAATATCTCTTTCACTTCCTTATGTCATTTAAAATTTTAAGTACAGTAACAGTGAGTTCAGGCAAACTTAGAGTAAGCCACGAAATTCCGTATACAGAAAAGAAATTTTCAAAATATTAAAATGAAAAAAAATTATGAGAGGGTAACTTAGGATTACGTAATGGAGAAGATCTCTTCATATAATTCGTTTGCATTTCGATAGTTAGAAAAATTTTTTACAGCAATTCATGGCTTAAAACTACTATGTCTGATTTTTCTATATTTTAAATTAACTATGGAAGAGAAAGAGAATTAGCGATGAAAAATAGGAAGCAGACACAACCCAACATTTTAGTTTTATAAACTTTGACAGAAGTCGTTTATTAAATTCGGGCCCGAGTACGGATTTTTCCACAAATTATTTTCACGTAAAAACGGACCCTTTACAAATAATTTAACTGCAAAAATGAATTATTCACAATGATGTCTTTACTTTATAATTTTAAACATTAAAACTCATTGAAAGACATAACTTCATATTTTTCACAAAAACAGGACCTTTCACAAGTCTCGACGAACTACTGGTTTTAGTAACTTTTTACAAAACCACAAAAACAGAACCCTATTTCAACAAAATTACCACTTTTTTTTTAAATTATAGATTTTTTACGCATTTTTATAGTATATATATTTTTAATGTATTTAAATTATAAATATATTTTCTACAATTTCATAAAAACGGCCTGACCTTATCACAAAAAGCCTGGTGTAAACATACAAGACAATACTTTTACTTTCGTTACTTGTAACGGAAGTTAAAGTGAAATGTGAGACTTTGTACTTGTACTTCGTTACTTCTTAAATTTAGTGCTTTTACTTGTTTTTTCGTTTCTATTTTGGAGAAAAGTACAAATATTTGTAACGAGAGAAATCGTTACTTTTTCAGAATTGGTTCAAAAAAAATTTTCTTTTCAAAAAAAATTTTTTTTGAAATTTATTTTTTTTAATTTATAAATTTAATGTATTATATATTCTTTAACAGATAACTTCTTTTTTCAAACATATTTGAGTATTGCAATTTCCCGAAAGGGGGAGGGCGGATGGTGGGAGGGTACGTGAAATCCTTACTATGAATTATTTTATGGATTTTATCTGCATAATGAATACATTTTTTTATTTATTTCTTTAAATAAAAATTTTAATGTTATCGAATTTGTTCAACAAATTAATTCGTTATTAAATATTCTAAAGAAAAACAAAAAAATTCTAAAGATTTCATAGTTAAAATGAGCATAATATAAAATTCATTTTTATATGCAAACATTTAATTTTGATTTCTCGTTTGGTTTCTTTCAACGTTCACTTTTTCAATAGAATTTGTAACATTTTCCGGCTTTTTAATGTTTTATATCTTAAAATTAAAATTTAATGCAAACTTAATGCATTTTAAATAATTTTTTCTTACATTTCTTTAATGAAATTTACAATTACTTCGAACTTTCGATTACCTCGAAATGTACTTTAAAATAACTACTTTTTTCATTTTGTACTTGTACTTTTTACTCGTTACTTTTTAAAAGTAACGTTCCTATTATGAGTATAAACTTTTTTAACGGAAATAACCACAAAAAACATCGATGCATCGACACTCCAGCGAGTTTCGGGGAACTTTTCTTATCGTTTGCGCTGATACCATGACCAGCAAATCGAATCAATCATAAATTAAATATGAATGCTTGTTATCGGTTTAAAATTATTATAAAATTGTATATTTTAAGAATTTTACTTGCTACATAAGTATTTAATCCCATATAGATAACACAACGCAATTTACACCGGGAAAAACCTGAATATATGACACTATAGAACTCAGTCCATTATTAACTCAACCAATTTTATTTTATAACCGTCGTTGAACAAACAGATGACCTAATTTTTTGAGGCAATGGATATCAATGTTTGACTCCGTAACCTTGAAATTTTGAATCCAATCTAGAAGACAAGGGAACTTCTAGATTAAGTATTGGGAGAAATTGCCTCTGTGGTTGACTTTATGATGGAACTAACCCGAATTTGTGTTACATGGAGTGGAAAACCATGAAAACCTCCCACGATTAGCCACCCTGGATCAATTGGAAATTGATTGAAAGGGGCCTTCAATAAATGTCATGCTTGAAGGGAAGGGTAGACCCGTGTAATATACAAGAACGCGCTAACACTGTTCGCAGAAAATTTTTCACCATTACGGAAATTTTTTTTACTATTACTTAAAAAGCAAAAAAAATCAGCCTTTCAAAGAAAGTTTGTCTTTTCCGAATTCTCGAGGGGGAAAATATTCATTTTTACGCTTTTTATACCAATACAAACGCGATTTAAAATCGACTTCACTTGATTTAATATCACACATAGCGACCATTATTTTCCAGTTATGTATTTTTACTAAACAGAGGTCTGTCCAGACATTTTGTGAAAGGTTCTGTTTTTGTAAAATTGTGAAAAAATGACTCGTAATTTGAGAATATAAAATAAGCGTTAAGTCTCATTCTTTTAACCAGGGTCCTGTTTTGTGAATTTGTGCAAATAGGGTCCGTTATTGCAAAAAACCTTTTCAAGGAATTTTTAAATTGTAAATGGATACAGGATTATGCTCAACACTGTAAAATTATAATTATAAAAATTAAATAAAAAAAAAATAAACAGCAATTGCTGCTACTAAATTAGAGGTGCAATATACAAATATTTGGTATTTAGCCTATACTGAACAACACAGAATATTCACTTCGGACGAATAATGGAAACAAATACACACAAAAATATTTTAAATAACATAGCTTAGTTATGTATCACTTCTAATGTGTTACACATTAAATAAACTTAAACAATTCTTAAATTTATATATATATATTTTTTTTTTTAAAATTGACATAAGTTAATTTTTAGTTACATAATATTTTATCAATTAATTTTATGAATTGCCCAATTATTTATTTTAAAAAAATATCATTTAATATTAATACGAATGTACATACGATGTATGTACTACATTTGGAATTTATAATTTTTTTTTGACTTAGAAGAGGTTAAGGTACATAATATAAATGAAATGAGATCAAACTTAGCCTTAGAATTAAAGCAGAAAAACATGATTAAGCAATATACGTCGCAATATTAGAGCAATATAACGTCGATTGCCAGTAGATTTGAAAATAACTACAATAGCTGAACACTCAGCAGTCAATTTTTCCCGCCCATTTACAATAATACGCAAATGTCTATTCTATTGAGTGTCTCTTGTGAAGGGTCTGATTAAAAGATAAGTCATTTTGTGAAGGATCCGTTTTTAAAGTTAAAGTATTTTGTGAAGGGTCCGTTTTATGAAAAGATATTTTGTGAAGGGTCCGTTAACGAACCCAAATTTCTTCTAAACAGACCCTTGCTTAAATGTGTGGTATTGTTAAATATAAATTTGAAAGGCAAAATTTTGGTAAAATATTAATTCATGAACGGAAACAGTTACTGAATGGTTTAAATACCGTATATTTGTTTTTCATTACCAGAATTATGTTTTGTTTAACCACACATGTCTTTAACATGTACGGTAATTGTACCAGAATATTTTTCTCCGTGTACAAATGTCATTTAAAACACTAAATAATGTTTTACACTAAATAACGCTAATTAATATAATTTGAAACATTAAAGTTGAAAAATAAAATTTGAAAAATGATCGGTAACATGTATTTTGTTTGTAAACTGATATTATACTTTTATATAATACAGCGTGGCGTGACAAGAGAGGGTAGAGGATTATGAAGTGTGACACTTTGTGACAAAAGGGAGGGGAGTCAAAATTATTGAAGAAAAGTTCGCCATAATTTATAGACCACTCCAAACAAGTTTATTTTTAATTTTTTAACTAAGCGCTATATTGCTCTCATAAAATATTTCAAATTTTTATGTGTCTGAAAGAACTGTAAGCTATCCTATCTGTTGAAAATTTATATTTTACTAATACATACTTTTTTTTTTATACACTTTATATAAATTCTTTTACTTTTGATAAGAAAATTATTGGATAAACGTTATGTGTTATCATTCGAAGTTATATTATTCGCAGTCTATTACAACTATTTTCATGAGCTCTTATTAATTTGCGAAATAAAAACTGGTGTATTTTGGCAACTAGGAAAAAATCACTCAAATGAATAGATAAAAAATTTAAAAAAGATAAATGTAGTTTCCATGAGCTAAGAATATTTTATTATATTAGAATCCAAAATATTAAATTAACCATCTCAAGTCAAATGAAGATTGTCAACCACATTTGAGTCATAAGTATAACGGGAAAACTATATTTCCAATGTATATAATTTGATAAAGAAAAACTACATTTCAAACGTACATTGTTTGATTAGGAATGGGGGAGACTACATTTCCAACGTACATAAATTTATTAGGAAAAGGGAAGACTACATTACTAACGGACATAATTTGATTAGAAAAAGGAAAAACTAAATTCCCAACGTACATAAATTGATTAGGAAAAAAGAAGACAACAATTCCAAAATACATAACTTTATTAGGCAAACGGAAAACTCGACGACAACAACAGCTCAAACGTATATGTGATAAGGAAAATTAAAAACTTCATTCCAAACGTGCATAACTTGATTAGGAAAAGAAAAAGACTTCATTCCCAATGTACATAATTTGATCGGGAAAGGGGAAAAATCTTCAGCACATTTACTAGAAATTATACATTATCGCAGTAAATATAAAAACCGCAAACACAAAACTTACAATCACTTATAATAACTTTCTAACGTTCACAGGGGAGTTCTTTTACCTGAAAATGACATTGTATATTTTTTTTATCGACTTCTCGAAGGAGAATAATTCTAAATTTGACAGTTCCATTGTTCGCATATCTTAAGATGATGGGATTGATGAAAGCCAGTTAAAACATAATAGCGATATCAGTCCGCAATTGTGTTTCAATTCTTCTGAAGAATGTAATTGTAGCATTTCGATAGAGTAGATATCAAGAAATGAATCTAAAATATTTAGCTTATTCCACTTCAGAATTGATTTTCAATCCCTTAAATTTAATGCGTATTGTCATATTAGAAAAATAGGTAATATTTAATATTAAAGCACTGTCATTTCTGCTCGCAATATGTTATGTAGATATCTAAATGATTGAAGAATTCCATAAGATAATAATTATTAAAATAAATCAACTACAGTCAATTCCAGCAGAGACATTAGCTTGAGACGATTTAGCTCAACTCCGGAAAAAAAACATGCACCAAAATTCATCAAAAATAACCAGAAATATAATCATTGGTATTATAATAACAGGGTTACCAATTAAAATAAATCAACTATAGTAATCATTAAAATAAATCAACTATAGCTAATTCCATTCCAACTGAGACATTATTAGCTTGAGACAACTCAACTCAACTGGAGAAAAAAAAACATGCAGCGAAATTCATCAAAAATAATCAAACATTAAATAATTATTAAAATAAATATTTGTATTATTATTTAGTATATTAATATATTAGTACATTAGTATTTTAATAATCATTAAATATTATTAAAATAATAACAAGGTTACAGATTAAAATAAATCAACTAAATAATTATGAAAATAAATATTTTAATAATTATTTAGTATATTAATGTATTAGTATTTTTTAGAGGATTTTGTGATAATATTATTTATATTATATTATTTAAGAGTTCAAACATAATATTGTTTAAGAATAAATATTAGCATGTTATTTGTAATTCTGATTTAAATATAGTGATTTGTATTGGTGTATATCTTTTACATGTGATTTGTTAGTTTACTTTTATTAATAAAATTTGATTATGATATTTTAACAACTTTTTATACAATTACAAATTTAGATTTTGCTAAACTCCTTCACATCAATTTTTGAAAGAAATATTTTAATTTAAGAAAGAATTATTTTAATTTCATAAAAAAAAATCATTTATCTTCTTCTATTGTTTCTTTTTAGTATTCACTTCTTAAGATATTATACATTAAATATCTTAGAAACTAATACTACATAAACTAATTAATAGAAAATATAAAATGTTTTTAAAAAAATACTATTTATATTTGTTTTTAGAGTTTCTACCATTTTTTTTCCATTTGTATTTGGAAAAACCTATTTTATCCGATGCGAATTTTTTTTAATGGTTATTTCTGAGCTTCCTCTCACAGTGGTAGAAACTTACCATACGTGATAAAATTAAAATTTATTTAATTCCTAAAATTTAATCTTTTGCAATAGAATTAAATGCGACCCAAGGTAAATATTTTTGAGATATCATAAACAGCTTAACAACATTAGTTTCCGAGTTCTGTTCAGTTTAGAATTCATTTTTACTTACGTCAACAACAAAAAAATTTTTTTTTAAATTTATGCACACCAAATAACTTCAGCTTTTTTAAACGAAATAATAAAATAGCATCTAAGTTCATTCAAATTTAAACAATTAGAATAATGAAAAAATATAATTTATTGATTTTAAATTTTAAAACTTAAAATGTACGTTTAACTGCAAGTGTTATTTTAAACTTCAAGAGTGATTTTCATAAAATAACTCATTAAAAAAAAAATATTATTTTTAGGTATTTATTATTGCGCGTGTTCTTGTGAATATGAAGCAATAGATAAAGGAATCTTTTATCTTTGATAGCTAATTTGACAGCAGAACAAAAAAGAGGGTCAATTAGATAACAAACAAATATTGACAATAGTCAGATACTTCTAATAGTGATAACAATGATAAAACAAAACAGATCAACATGCAAAAAATACATATTTCACATTTCGCTTAATTTAAATGATTAAAACAATTTATCTTTCTGATAATGTCACAGCAATTGTTAATATCACTTTGCAAAAAATATTTATATTAAAAAAAAATATTATATTAGCTTATGAAAGACATTAAATTGTTAGCCAGGGAAATTTTTTTGCGTTTTCTGTTATGTTATATCGATACTATGGATACGAATATATGACCACCCTATAGTTTATTTTAATAAATTAAATTACAGATAAACTTAATTATTTTAAAGTAATTTTGAATCTCATGATGAATATAAAAAATATTATAGGTATAAGCAAGTATGGTTCAAAATACCATAAATAATGTTGAAAAATATAGATTGAACAATTAATTATTATAAAGGGCGAATATCGTCCATTTTATTTTTATTTAAATTGTTAGCTTCGTTTTATTTTTATTTAAATTGTTAGTTTTTATTTTTAGTTAAGGTAAAAACGTATATGTTTTAGATTATTATCAAATATTTTTTTTATAAAACAAAATATTAAATTAAAACTTATTGTGTTATTATGAAACAAATATTAAAATTACTAATTAATTATCACTTTAATTAAAATAAGAAGTTAAAAATTATTTATAAAAAAATCTCTTAATATTAAATTGAAATTTCCTATAACAAAAAATCATTATTAAAACTAAGATTTAAAACTTATGAAACAAAATCCCAAAAAGGAATAACTCAAGCAACTTAAGATAATCATTTCGATTAAAAATAATTTTTAGTTCTTTTCCTTCTTTTTAAAATAATAAAACCTCAAGTAGTAATAAAATCTCAATTAAGGACCCAGATTTTAATTTTAATTTTCTTTTACTTTATAAATGTTGCCTTTTTATGCAGAACAATTAAAGAGGTAGTAATGTAACACAAGTAAATGAACTTAGCTTATCAACATTTCACTTGAACGTGTTAAAATATGCTCCGATATGTCAAAAAAATCCTTGCGGACGTTGGTTTTAATATCATTTTAATTTCATTTTTACATATCATAGGAAGAGAACGATATATATCAGTGTCACGATCACGTGTACCGTGATGGATATTAAAATCTAATATGATACGCAAAAAGGAATAAAAAGTTTTTTGATTCTGAAATAATCTAAATTGAAACAAAATTATTGTTATATTATTTCCAATCATAAACTTAACTATTCATTAGTTTCATTCATGAAAATAGTACACTGATTTCACTAAAAACAAAAAGTTCGTACTATCGGATCCTCGTAAAATGTGTATGAAAGTGAAGCGGCAATTTTTACACTTATTGCTAGTAAATAAAAATATCAAAAATACTTATATTGTATAATAAATAATAATAGAGTTTTTCTAATTTTCATTTTAAAAATATTTACTTTTTCTTTTTAGCTGTGTCAATGTTTATTTTTTAACTTTTAAATAATCTTTTGTTTAGGATTTGTTAAATCAGTTTATAGAGTTGGTTATTGAAAACACAGCCAATAATAAAACCACTTATGCATCACATTTTGGAAGAATATAGCTTTCATATGGTACGCGACAATTATTTTGACTTCATTAAAAATTTGAGAACTGATATATATTAATTAACACAGTTCCATAGTTTAAAATGAAGCAAAAAAAAAACATTTATTCGATTATACGAAATAATTCATAAGGAAATTTTGGTTTAAAATAACGAAGTATGAAAGAGGCTTGTATACTCAAAAGAAAGATATTGGTTAATTTAGATTTTTTATTCGTAGAAATCTATGGGTGGAAGTGGGTTTAATAGCTGCGTTGCTTTAAGGAAAATATATGTTTCTTCTGTGTAGTTGTTTTTGTTGTTGTAGGCCATTAAGGCAAAGGGGGTGCGCTTCTTGTTTTCCACGGGGCCATCAATGACCGAGAATTCAACTTATGCCACGCATACGTCACAGCCCGTTTATAGCGCGGTCCCATTCATACATACATCCATTTAGTCATCCACAGATCGTAATTTTGACCTTAACCTTAATTCAGTACCTCCAGTAGTCTGATTTGATATAGGAACATGAAGGACTTTGTGACCCGACGGATTTAACGTGCACCAGTTACCATTTAAATACACGAATCTTCGAACGGCGGGGATCGAACTCACAACTCCTTGCACATGGGCCCTACCAACCAGGCTAATGTTACTTCTAAAGTGTATAAATAAATTATACTCCAGAGTATTTAGCCATTGTCCAGGTTAACTACGGTGATCCGATAAAGTAGCAAAAAAAATTCAATTTTTTAAATTACCGAGGTAATCTGCGAACTACCTAGATAATCTGCATTTCACCAACTAGGCACTCGTGAAAGTGCATTGAGAAAAAGAGCATTTTATTTGATAACCATAGCTGAACAGCTGGACCCAATTCTGAGTTAACTACTACCAATGTTCAACTCTGTAGCCTTGTAATTTCTAACCCAATCTAGAAGACAACTGATTTTTTTTTCTCCGTGTGAAAATAAGATCTTTGCTGGATAAACAGATAAGTTTCTATACACTAAAATTAACATAAATGTTGTTTTTTTTCACAATCTAAAAGATCAAGTAACTACAATAAAAGAATAAGCATATCAGTTAATAGAATTAAACATCTGACGCCACTAATCCCAATAACATTAATAATACTTCTCAAAGTGAATCTGAATCGAATCGAATTTTTCGAGAAATGATGAGTCTTCGGCACATGTGAAGGAAATAATTTCGCTCAATTGCTTGGTATCTGCAAATGCTTTGTGTGCTCTTTGAAATCCCAAATTTGATTGTTTTTCGTATGCTGTGACAGTTGCAAGGAAGGACTCTTACAATAAATATGATGTTCTATCTCACATTTAAGGAATATTCGATCTTCATGGCTTAGTTGGTCCAGTTATCACAAGGGCCAAAATTATGCTGCAAAAACAGTGGTTTTCCTAAATTGATTGGGATGACTTGCTACAAGAAGAATTGGCTAAGGAGTGGGATAGTTTTGCTACCACCCTTACGGAATTACAAAATGCTGATATCCCAAGATACATCTTAACAGAAAATCGCATAGCATTGCATGGTTATGCTGGTGCCTCTTCGTTGGCTTATGGTGCAAACATTTATGTTAAATGATTATCGGACCAGAATTCTTCTTCTGGAGAATCTGAGCAGTAAATCACAGGTATCTCTTATCTCCGATAAAATCTCTAACCATACCCAGATTGGAATTGTGCGCTTGCCTTTTTCTAAATTAATGGAAAAGATTGTAAAATCCTTAAATATTTCGATTGAGAAGGTAATTTTATGGACAGACTCGACAATAGCAAGGGCCTTAGAGCCGCGATGGCTCAGGGGATAGAGCCGGTTCGCCTTCCAATGAGGCGAACCGGGTTCGAATCCCAGTCGATACGAATTCCGCATCCGGCTTGCACTGACCACAGTGCTGACGTGAAATATCCTCAGTGGTAGACGGATCATGGGTTAGAGTCCCCTTGCCGTCAGGCTAACCGTGGGAGGTTCTCGTGGTCTTCCTCTCCATGTAACGCAAATGCGGGTTAGCTCCATCAAAAAGTCCTCCACGAAGGCAAATTTCTCCCAATACTCGATCCAGGAGTTCCCTTGTCTTCTGGATTGGGTTCAAAATTACAAGGCTACGGAGTTGAACATTAGTAGCCGTAAACCCATTAAGTCGGGTCGGCTGTTCAACGACGGTTATAAAATAAAATAAAATAGCAAGGGTCGGGATAGCCTGGTCGGTAAGGCGCTGGGCCAATGTCCAAGAGGTCGTGGGTTCGATCCTCGCTGACCGAAGACTCCCCGTGTAGTATAGTAAATGGTGACTGATGCACATTAAATCTGTCGAGTCTCAAAGTCCTCCATGTTCCCATAACAAATCAATACCTCTGGGGGTACTGATCCAGAAGTTCCCTTGTCTTCTGGATTAGTTCAAAATTACAAGGCTACGGAGCTGAACATTAGTAGTCGTAAACCCATGAAATTGGGTCGGCTGTTCAACGACGGTTATAAAATAAAATAAAATAGCACAAGCAAGCATGGATTAAAAAATCCTCTCACCTTCGTTAAACATTTGTGAGCAACAGGGTTGAACAAATACAAGAACTGAATGAATGTCTAGACGACAAATAGTCGTCTCAAGCTATTGAATGCCTTTACAGATTCGGATGGAATATTACGGGTGGGTGGTCTATTAGCCAATTCCCAGATAAGTTTTGATAATAAATTCCCTATTATTCTCCCATCTAAACACAGGCTTACATGCATCATAATGTAACAATTTCATCTAAAATATTTACATCTTGGTCTTCAGGCCCTTCTGAGTTCAGTTCGACTAAAATTCTTGTCAATACATGGCAGAAACCTTGCTAGAAAAAAAGTTTATGAATGTATTGTTTGTTTCAAATTCCATCCTATAGTTAGCGATCATATAACAGGTAAACTTCCTTTGTATAGGTTATAGTCCAGAATCCACCTTTATCAAATCGGATTTTTGTCGTCAGTAAAAAAAATCAACGAAAAGGAAATTTTCAAAAAATTTATATCGTTGTGTTTGTGTGCCTTGTCATTAAAGCAGTGAATTTAGAAGTTGTTTCTGATTTATGAACAGAAGCCTTGATTTTTATTTTAAAAAGAATTTTCGTCAGTGGAGGAAAATGTTCGTTAATAATGAATGATAACGCAACAAATTTTTCTGGAGCCCGCAATGAGTTAAAAAAAAAATTTTTTAATTTAGCTAAATTTTCCAAAAAACATTTAATTTATTACAAGTAAAAGAGGTTGAATGGAAGTTCATACCCACTAGAATACCTCATTTCGGTAATCTATGGGAAGCGAAAATTAAGTCCTTTAAAACTCATTTGCAGAAAAAAAACTGTGAGTAATTCTAAATTTAATTTAGAAGAATTTTTCACCCAAGAATTGTTGACCAAGAACTTTGAAGAATTTTTGGCCTAGTAACCCAAACCTACCTGACCTAGTAAATCAAATTGAGGGAATTTTAAATTCTATACCAATTACGCTGCTTTAAACAAACCAAAATTACCTTAATGCTTTAACAACTGGACAATTTTAATAGGTCAACCAATATCAGCCCCTATAGAACCAGAAATTACCCAACAACCAGACATTGTTAAGGTCGGAAAGAGTCACTAAAGATCACTCAAAATAAATGGAAACGTTGGCAACGCGACTATCTCAATTGCATGAACGTAAGAAGTGGCAACTTAGTAAAAATAATGCAGTGCTAGGTATATGGTTTATGTTAGAGAAGATAATCTTCCAATTTGCCACTAGATTTCAGGAGTCACTAAAATCAACTAATTAAAAAGTTAAATCATTTATACCAGGAAAAAATAATAAAGTTCGTGTTATTATGGTTAGAACTTTTAAGGGAATTTTTAAAAGATTAATTCATGAACAACTAAATTACCTTTCGAAGTTAATAATTGAATTATTCTGCGTTTTATTTTTTATAAACATTTATTTTAGCTATTAATAATCGTTGTAATCGCATTTATTCATGTATTCACATTTTATCTCTTTACTTTTAGTATTGTTTATGATTCTATCAAGTTAGTTTGTGTTGTAGATGTAACTTGTAATTTCAATTCGTATTCGTATTTTAATAATTGAAATATGTATACTTCAATATTGACCGAAATTTTCGGTCTTAAGGTTCGAAACTTTCATGTCATATTTCTGTTAGTAGAACAGCGCCCTCGGCTGAGGAACGCTTTAATTAGTCAGTTGAAAATAAATTCTCCTGCTGCAAGTTGTGGGTGCAAGATTGTCAATGGAGCTTAATAATGATTACAGACTATGTTTGAATTATAATTTACAGTTAACGAATTAAATGTTAGATATAAACGTTAGAATTAAAACTTACACATCTAAACTGAAGTTAAAATTTCACGAAGTGCAATACTAATGGTGAAAGATAATTATTTTTTCACAATACTAAGTTGTAAGTATCAAAATTAAAGTTCAAAATATTTAAATTATGACGAATATAAAATATCAAGATTAGAGAACAAACTATGCATGTGAAGTATCAAAATTACAGTGAGAAGCATTTAAATTAAAGTTTACATAACATCAAGGTTAAAATCCGAAAATGTTAAAAATATCGTATCATTATATAAAATATAAAATATCAAAATATAGTTCAATGTACTCAAATTAAAAATTTTTTAGAGTGCAAAGTTAATAAATTACGATATTCTTAAAGTAATCAAATTAAAATGCAAATTGTTCCAAGGGCAAAATGTGAAAATTATACAACAAAGTGTAGTTAGAAATTCCTTAACACCTAGTAAAAATATTAAAATTATATAATCTAACATAACAAAATTATAAATCTACATTGCAGGAATAAAATAATAATGCTATTCAAATTAATAAAAATTATGATTCAAAATATCCGCATTTAAGGTCCGAGTACCAAATGCATAGATTTAAACTTGAATACATTTATGTATTCATTTTATAAAAATATTCATCAGTTCTAAAAGATAAATGCGAATTTCTTTCTCTCCAAAATGGCAATTAAACATATTAAATAATAATTAAATGAATGGTTAAGAAAAATATATTGTTAAATGGTTTTTATAATTATTTATAGGAATGAATATTAATTATAATTATAACAAAAGAATTTTCTGAATAATAAGATAAATTCTGAAAGGAAGAAAATTAATAAATATTATTGATATTCTAAAGATTTTCGTTTTTTTTTTTTTTTTCAAAACAGTAGTATTTTTTTTTTATCTGTGTAAAGCGGTACAGAGTTAGACATACCAGATGAAAATAGCATACTAAGGATCTATATTAAACTGATCCTCAAAATAAGGGAAAGAATGAAAGAAAAATAGATTTAAAAAAAAAATTAAAGAAAGAAAAAGATTTAAAAAATTTTTTCCGCTCAAATATTTTTCCAAATAATGTCAATAACTTTTAAAACATATAAACAGTATTTTTAGTAATTAATCTTTAATAATAATAAATAAAAAATTGGTATTTCATTTCATTTTCTCACTCTATATCTTTACCAGATACTATCAAACATTATTAATAATGCCTTTTCTGAGCAAATAAAATACTAGGACTTAGTAGTTATTGAATTTTTTATTTTTACTTAATTATTTGCTTGAATTAATAATGATATGTTGTCTATTTAAAACACAAAAATATTCATATGAAGATCAAATTTTTGGAGGCATCATTAAGAATAAGAACTAAATACTTAAAATATCACCAAGTTATTAATCTTTAAAACTAACAAGAAATTCTTCTTCTTAGGGACAAATCGAACTTGAGCTCTATTCAAGTTTTTAGTCAAAGATGGGATAGTTAAAACATTTTTATCTTTGATAAACTCTGTTCTTCATATTTAATTTAAAATAATGCACAAAATAAACAATAAAAATTAACAAAATAAACACGGAAGATACAAATTTTCAAATCAGATTTTGAAAAGAAAACATTAATGATATTAAAATGTTTTTACAAAACATTTTAACAAGGAAAATTTTAAACTAAAACAAGTTTTCAAAACTTATTATGCAAAATTTAAATATGTTTTTTTTAAATTAAATGTGACTCATAGCATGACGTCACTTTACAAAGATGACGTCATTCGGCTATTATTTCGGCAAGGTGTAAAGAAAACAAACAAAATTATTTAAATTAAGGAAGTAATAACACCGACAAAAGAAACTAAATGCTATTACAATTAAACATAATCAAAACGTAAGTTATTTTCCGCCACATTTTTCAAGGTTGATAAATATTTTTAAGGTTTTAAGCAATATGGCGAGAAAATTTGCATGCCAAAACAATGATGCAATAGAAGAAACAAAATAATTTGTTCTAAATCGAATTTCATCGAGGAAATATGCATATGACAGATGTACTTCATAGACTTCAAAAATTAAAAAAAAATCTAATTCACATAATCACAGAAAGAATATCAGAGAAATTATAAAATTAAACTTACTCCTAAAATCACATAGCAACAATTTTGTTAGTAAATACGGCAGTTACGTCATCTTACTACCGCAGGTATATAAGGGGATAAAAGTTCGATTACGAATGGCAAGTAACTGGTGTCCGAAGGAAAAAAAGTTCTAAGAGAGCGCCAAGAACTAAAGGGAACAAACTTTTCGCCCCTCTTTTTTTCATTCGACTCTTGGTTAAGTCCCGAAATCAGGAGAAATGTCCGGAACTTCTCCGGAGAATGATGCGGACTTAGGAGGAGCATGGAGAACGGGAGAAAAGGGATGTAGGGGGATGGATGATTCTTCTGCGCAAGTCGAATGAGTCAGTGGTATGTCCAGCGTTAGATCACGGGATTGATGATCAGGGACTGTGAACAAATTGATGATTCACAATGTTTCACGTAACATAAATAGTGAAATATTTGACTCAAAACATACATATGTATGTCAGTTGAAATTGCAGTATAAATAATTCATACTTCAGAATAAAATAAAATAAGTTACATTGGTTCTAAGTATAGTCAGTAAAGTAACAGGAATTTAAAAAATATTTCGATCTAACAATAAAATTTTTAAGCTTTCACAAACATACATTAAATCGAATTTAAATTACATCTGTGTATTATAATCATCTGTGTGTTATAACATCTGTGTGTTATAATCATTATTAATTTAAAAAATATTTAAACATTATTTATTTAAATGCAGTTAACTATTATTAGCTTCTACAGACGCTTAAATAAAGAGGACAAAACAAATTTTCAAGTCACTTTTTAAAACAAAATATCTTGCATTAATATTTGATGAAAATTATAAAAAAATATATCTTTAATATAATAATTTTATTTAATTATAACTCAATAAGTAAAGTGAGTCTCCACGACATATAATCAAAGAGACACATAATTTAAGTAAAATAGTTCATTTTTTTTTTTTCATTGAATCATCATAGTCGATGTTCTTGAACTTAGTATTTTTTTGAACTATAGGGCCGGAAATAAAACCTCTAATAATTTATGATTTAATGCACCGATTTTTACATAAAAATTTTTCCTTACGACTAAATGCTCCGATTTTTACATGCAAATTTTTCCTTACGACTAAATGCTCCGATTTTTACATACAAATTTTTCCTTAAATTCTACAAATCCTACAAATTTTTCCTCAATGTGTTTTACATTGTTGATAAATAAAACTCTAATTTTCACACATGCATGGGTCATTTTCAAACTGAAGAGGCATGTAGAATTCGAATTACTATTTATAAAAGCAGAAATTGAAAGGTTTCTTGTCCATAAAACTTAAACAGCGGTGCACTTTTTGATTTGAAACATAAAATAAAAACATACTATATTATTTTGACTCTGAATTACGTTTCCCCATGTTCACAAGTTGTAAATAAAATAAAAAAAGTTTTCCTGAAACAGTAAATTATTTACACTCCAGTCAAAATTACATGGTAAATTACTAAACTTGTTTTTTTTTTTCAAAATTATATAGGGAAATAAATGGTAGGTAACAAAGTAGAAAAAGATAATAGAGTAACAGTAGATTGAATTTTAACTGTTCTTGTATTGCAAAATACTCATTTTTAATCATACAAGTATTAACATTTATCTATATTTTTAAATAAACTGATCATTTAATAAAATACTAAATTAAAAGTCAGTAAATAATGTTACCTTAAGCATGGTAACAGAAGGGAAAAAAGAAACTGCTAGTCAATTCACTTGGACATGTTCAATTGAAAAGGAGAAATGTTTGAATGTTTACATAAAACTGATAAACGTAATTTGATATTACCGTAAAAAAATAAAATGAACATTAAAACAATTACGCTAGAGACAGGTGGGAAAGTGGATAAAACATTCTAACCCTATCAAAGATTTATTTTCTTAGAATTCTATGAATAAAATGACCATTTTTAAAATGTCTAATTTATCTAAAAATAGATCTTCCAGGGAGGCATTTTCCCAATTTAACAGAAATAATTCATTACAAGAATTATGGTAACAGTATGAAAAAAATCCTCGGACAACATTAAAATGTTTGATTTTTACTGAAAAGTAACTTTAAAACTGCATATCAGATAATCTGTTCTGTATGCAACATGTAACACAATTTTCACAACTAAATAAATTAATATTATCTTCAATCAACAGTTTATTTATTGCAGTGAAATAAGAGGCAAAAAAGGTTGGGGCGTAGCAATTTAGCTATATTTGACGCATAAAAAAGGTATTGGGAGGGCATTATTTTTTAAATATTGTTTTCTATGTATCTACATTTATAAGAAACTCATAGTAAATCAATTTGAATGCTAACTCTGTTATTTAGAATTTTATATCAGTAATCAAAATAGCATAAATTTATGGGACATCATAAGTGCAAGTTTTTTAAAAATGTCCCACATACATATCCCTTGAATATAATTTCAAAATAATGGTTTATAAAAAATTTTATTAGCTTTCTAAACGTCGTCTGAAGTACGCAACGTTTTTTGATTAACGCAATCACGTTAAAACCATAAGGTACTTTAAGAGAAGTACATGGTAGCAAAATCAAATTTTAAACATACAACTTATTTAAACTTAGAAACGATTTGACAGATTGAGCTCAAATTTTGTATTTTGACATTTAAAATTACATTTTAGAAAATAATGTTTATAAAATGTAGAATTCAAATTTTTGTTCGACTATTATTAAATAGAATTACAAATAAATATTTATTATCAAGTAATAATGCATAAAATTATCTTTGGATTAGCGAATTTAATTGTGTGCAAAAAGTAAAATGGTGAAATACGCAAAAAGTAAAATTAACATCAAGGGTCTTAACTTTCGACTGCTCTCCTAAAACACTATTGGGAACATTTTTTTCAGACTGCAGCTTCCCCCCCATACTTTGTAGACCAAACTCTAAATACGTCAAAAAACGAATGTTTATTCAGAGAAAGTACGCTTTTGAGCCCGATTTCGTATACTAATTAACTAACGTATTTCAGGTTAGATCCCGAGTTAATTGTGTCCGAGTACATGAAAATCTGATCATTAGATTAAAATGTATCCAGGAAGTTCACTTTTTTTAATTTTGTGCACAGTACATCACTTCTGTAGAGAAAAAAAAATTTCCTCAGTTCGTAGTTTTACCCTCATTTAAGAATTTCACTATTAAAATCATAATCAAAACAATTCTATAAAAGACAGCACGATATCTAAATATCTAAAAATTTTACCAAAATAATAAATATTTAACAACATTATGGTCAGCTTAACTGGCGATGAGAGTATTCCCGTTTCGTCCAAAAATGGAATCCCATCATATGACAAATGGTGATGGGGAAGAAGAGAGGTGTAGAAAGTCAGGTGATGAAGGAATGACGTAGGAACAAGATCACACGTGGACGTCGGGCGATGCGGGAAAGAGAAACCAAATGAAGTGGGCGGAAAAGAATACCGCTGCCTCTACCTTAGCCTTCAGAAATAGGAAAACCTGTACACTTTAATAACAGAGTCAAATAAATATAAGTACACACAACTCATTTCCCTTCCTGCAACCTTCAAGTATCTAATGTCTGAAGACAGATGTTAATTTGCTTTAAAAACAATATATTACACAAAATGTGTGAAATGATTGAAGAAATAATAGAACCATATGAGTTAGTTCGACATATTGAGTTAATAATAAGACCTAATATCATCAAATAAGGAAGAGAAAATAACCAATTTCAAAGTTAAACAAACAACATAAGAGCGCAATTCATTAGAAATACTTGTCTTGATATTTTTATGTGCTTAATTAAGTTTTTAGAATAGAATAGCATTCTACAAAACAATGCCTTTACGAAAGAGATGAGAAATCCTTAGAGGCAAAATTTTCATTAAGCATATTTTTCAATTTTTTTTATTATTTTGTACTGATATAGATCAAAATAAGTGAGAAATACTATATTTGTCATTTTAATAACTTATGGCTATGAAATTGTAACACCAGTGTCTTTTTCTGCGTTAAAGGTAAAATCCTCCAAACACGGCTCACTTCCAAACAATATTTTTTTCAAGTTTGCACTCATTTGCAGTTACTTAGATATAAGGAAAACAATAATTCATCATTGAAATTTCTTTAATTTAAAAAAGCATTGCTAACTTTTTGAATATGAATGGGAAAAAAAATCAAACTAAATTTGGTTTATTTTCGTACAAATATAATTCCGATAATCTAACAGATTTTTAGTAACTATTAAACCGTTTTTTATAATTAAAAAATACCAAAATATATTTTTTCTTGTAAATAGAGCGTCAGAAAAAAATATAAAAAAGGAACACTGGCATTTATAAAATGAGAATTAGCATTTAATAGCTTTTTGCGATTTTTTTTTTTTTTTTTTCAAAAATTTTAAGCTATAAAATTCAATAATACTCATTTGTATATTTTTATAAGTTTTAAAATGTCCTATATTTTTTTAAACTGATGAAAACTGAGTGGGATAAAATGAAAAAATTCCTTTGCCATAAATTACGCGAAAAAATATATTTTTTCAAAAATCTTAACTTAGACAAATGTTTAATACGAAAACATTATTAATTTATCCGAATTTATATAACTGCATATTTATGTTAGCATCATTTTTTCAGGAAAAATCCATTAAAGTTCTAGAATACCATCTCTCATTTTGCCAGTTTCGAAAGAGACTGCTTAAAGAAACAAATATTAATCACCAGTTCATTTATAAGAGCTAATTGAAGTAAATTCAAAGGATATTTAGTAATTCCTACTTTATTTACACACTTTGAACAGTTGAGTTCAGTCTCTATATATTAACATCACAAGTTTAATTAATTTTAATATTATTCAGAAACTAAGATTTTTATACAGTAAAGTTCTGTACAAACAAATAAATAAACTAATATCACATGGCAAGTAATATCATAAAAGAGAGTAATACAATTTTCCCTGTGATTTACATTTCATTTGAATTTTTCTATAAGAGTTTTTATCCTTTTTTTTATCAGTACACACTGTGATTTGTAATGTATTTTAATAACTGGATGAATTATTAAAATTTAATTATAATTAAATGTATTTATAATAGTTACAAAAAATACAAACCAGTATAGACTACATCTACCAATGAATGAACAATCAAAGCTCAGCTTGTTTTTAATTTTAAACAAATCACCAATATTTTTGAAATCTGTAATTTTAGATACATGAATATAGTATGTGAAGTTCAATGCAGCATATATAATCGTTAGATGCATAATTATGAAATAAAATTGGACTGAATTTACATAGTTCTGTTTTAAGTTTTTACTAGTTCAGGCTATAGATAAAAAGATAACCAGTAAATGAATAATTGGTTCAAAAATTCACCAAAATGATTATTTAAATTTAGTTAAGTTTTTCGTTTCTTAAGTTTGTAAATCTTGTTTCAATGCCATACTTGTTACAATGCCAACATCTTTTCAATATTTATATAGTAATAAAATATACAAAGAAAGAAGGGTAATCTTTAAGCAAAAATAAGTAGTGAAGTTCATTGTTTTTCCTTTATATTAAGAACTTAGATCACATACTTACTATGCTACGTCCTATACATTAAAAAAAAATCTAAAATGTCTTAGAACTGTGAAAATAAAACAAAAAATGCTTTATCAAAATCTATAATGAAGCTATGCAGTTTTTTATTAATTTATTTCGGGTTTAAATAAAAAAAATCAAGCTATAATTCTTAACACTCTTCGAACATTTATATTTCTTAGAATAATATATCGATGGCATTTAACAATCAACTTTTAGAAAGATTTATCAACTATATTTAAATATATATTTCAGAAAATTATATATATATATATATATATATATATATATATATATATATATATATATATATATATATATATATATATAGCATTTAACAATCAACTTCGAGGAAAATTAATCAACTTTATAGCCCTTTATACATTAAATTATATTTCTGAGAATAATATATCGATTGCATTTAACAAGAGGTAAATTTAACAACTTTATAATCCTTTATACACCAATATATATTTCTAAGAATTAATATCTATTACACTTAACAATCAACTTTGAAGAAGATTAATCATAGGTATAACTATTATATAAACTCAATTTTATTTTTTAAAAAAATGCTTTTATAATAATTATTTAAAAAAAATCAAAAAATATCTTTATAAACATAATTTTCAAAGCAAAATTGACTTCAAGGCATATTTATCTAAAGAAAAAAAAGATATGTATGTATGTATATATATATATATATATATATATATATATATATATATATATATATATATATATATATATATATATATATATATATATATATATATAACTAACAAAAACTAATTTGATGCTTTTTTATTCAATGAATTGTTAACATAACAGCCCGTTGCTATACGAGTATAGTTAAGAGAATATCGATCGAACTGGAGATCGAAGTTGAGACCTTGACCAGCTTTTAACCACCGGAAATCACACACTCGTACATCACAGCCGCCTTTTTTTTTTTTTTTTTCTTGAGTCAGTGTTGTAATAATAGTTAAATATCGATTGTAAAACTTATGCTTCTAAGCTAGAAATCAATTACAAGGACAAAATGAAATAAATGCTGTAAGCCAAACCCTAGGGTTCCGTGAAAGAATTAAAGGAGTTCCGCGAGTTAGTACTTTTTTATGATTTGCGATTTTTTTATGATTTTTGAAACCTCAGTTTATATATTTATCTAACCTATAATCTTTCGGTTGCTTTTATGAAATTATTTCAAATAAAATACCAATGAAATAGGAATAGTGATTTTTTTTAAAGAAAATAATTTCTCAAAACAAGATATTGAACAAATAATGAAAAGAACAAACATTAATAAAATACTGTATCCTATATTATTTCCTTCCGAGCTTTTCAAATCAAAAAAAAAATTATTCTTTAATAAAGTAATGTTTCCCTAATAACCATTTTTAACGTTTATAACAGTTCTTGTCAATTTTAAGTTCGAAGTAAAGCATAATTTGTTTTATTTTATTCATTTCCTGTTCATGTATATACATCATAAACAAAGTATCCTGACTAGAAAAAAATGCAAATTTAACTGCCGGGCATAATATCTAATTTAAGATTATTAATGATAAAACGAAGAAAAATCTTCAAATCTTGAGATTAAGTTTTTAAAAAATAATCTTTTATAGGTTATAACGTTCACAATTGCTCTAATAAACAATATTTATTAAGTCGGAGTTCCGCAAAAAAGAAAAATAATAATATTAAATAAAAAAAGGTAGATTATTTAGGGTTGCGTAGCCGAAAAAAATTAGGAAATGCTTCTTTAAGCAATTGACAACAATATTTCGAATTCGTGTGTAAAATTACTGTATAATAATAAATATATGTTAGTATAGCTGTATAATTCTAAACACTGTAAAAAATTCATGTTCAAATTATGATATAAAATACTGACACTTAGAGTTTGTCTTTTTAACGTAATATATTATACCATTATTTTTATAGTAATATTTACATAACTAGAATTATTCATAGATTTTACGGTAATTTTTACAGTAAAAATAACGGTATATCAGATTTTTAATTTCGTAAAATATTCCGGTAAAAATAGATTTTAGGAAACAAAGTCACGGTAACCTGAGTGCCGGTACATTTTACAGTAATTTGGTCTGGAATTTTTCAGTGAAGAAAAAAAAAAACAAAGTTTAAACGTAAAAATTACATTTTTAAGGTGCATAGTGGTCAAAAAACGATATTCCCTTAAATAACTTTCGTATGGCCAAGATAGCCAGGTTGGTAGGACGTTGGGGTCATATCCAAGAGGTCATGAGTTAGATCCCCACCAGTCGAAAACTCCTCGGGTAGAAAATGGCGACAGATGCACGTTAAATCTATCGGGTCACAAAGTCTTCCAGGTCCTCAAAACAAATCAGTACCTCTGGGGATATTGAATTGGAAATCAATCGTTCTCTGGTTTAGGTCAAAATTACGATCTGTGGATGGATGGATGTATGAATGGGACCGCGTAATAAACGGGCAGGGACGTATATGAGTGGCAGAAGTAGAATTCTTGACCATTGATGACGCCGGTGGAAACCTATTTTATCTAATACAAACCTAATGAATACGGCAACATTAGGAAAATTAAGCATAATAGTTTAAATCCTAATTCTTTATTGTTTCCGAAAAAGGATTATAATATTACAATTAAATATAAAAAAGAACCTGTTTCTTGGACACAAAATAAAACACATATGTGATTCCGATGTGATTATTACGAAAATTTTATTGGCTTGAAATTAATGTCCGGGTACGATACATTAGCTACCAGAGATCCGAAAGGCTTGAGTGAAATAAATAAAGGCCTTTCTCCCCGTTGCATAACTAAATATATTTTATTTTACAGCAAGCGTTAAACAGTGACCCAATTCTGAGTTTACGGCTATCAATGTTCTGCATGGTAGTCTTGTAATTATGAACCCAACCCAGAAGACTGGGAAATTCCTGGATCACGCATTCGATAAACTAACACCTTTGTGGAGGACTTTTTGATGGAACTAGCCTGCAATTGCGTTACATGGCGAAAAATATCATGAAAGTATATCCCTGTAAGTCTGATGGCAAAGGGTGTTCTCACAGATGGTTCCTCTATCACTGAGGTTATTTTTTATGTCAGCACTGTGATCGGTGCTGAATATATTTAGTGGGATTCTGCATTACATTAACCGTTAAGCTAAACTTGATTGTTTACCCTTTAGCAATACTATGGTTTGTAAGAAATATCTTGCATGCTGTCTTAATGCATATCTTTAATCATATCATCTTATATCATCTGCATGCATATCTTAAATGCATACGCTGTGAATCGCATAATGGTATGCAAAATCTCTCTATTCATAAAAATAATCCTTACAATAATCTTTTATTAATATATGAAAAACTTGCTAGATTTTCAAATTCTATAATAACGAAAATCATTCATATATAAATGCTTAATTTACAACATTTTATAAAATCAAATTAATTTAACAAAAAAATACACTTCGCATTTAGAATTATTTATTTTCAACAAGTATGCATAATTTATTTAATATGGAATGATTTCGAAATTTTTAGTTAGGTAAAAAGTAATCGCATATTTCTTTGGGTATAAAACTGTTTGCATTTTATAACTGGTAAATCGGAAGAGAAATTTTACATCTCCGTCGGGATTTCTGATTCAGCAAATATTTAGAGCTGGATACATCTCTCCTTCAGAAAAAATACCTTATAAGAGAATTTAACATATTCTATCTTTCCATTGGGATTCCTGATTCAGCAAATATTTAGAACCAGATTCATCTCTCCTTCAGAAAAAAATACCTCCTAAGAGAGTTTAGAATATTCTATCTTCCCACCGGGATTTCTGATTCAGCAAATATTTAGAGCTGGATACATCTCTCCTCCAGAAAAAAAGCCTTATAAAAGAATTTAGAATATTCTATCTTTCCGTCGTTATTCAGCAAATATTTAAAGCCGGTTACATCTCTCCTTCAGAAAAAATACCTCATAAGAGAATTTAATATATTTTTTCTTTCCATCGGGATACCTGGTTCAGCAAATATTTAGAGCCGGATACATCTTTCCTTCAAAATAAAAATAACTTATAAGATAATTTTGAATATTCTAACATAAGATGCAAAGAACATTTTTTCTGTCCTACTGAAAACAGATTAAATAAAATAAAAACTAAAACACACTCAATTTAGTGCAAATTAGAAGAAGCACTAAACGCACCTTACAAATCTTCAACAACAACTCCCATAATAAAGCCATCAAAGATTTCTCCGAATAATTTTAATACAAAATTGCTGTTTCACACTTTTTGATTTTTACTAAAAAACATTGTAATGGATCTCGCAAACCAACCGAAGCAAAGTAATTTTTTTAAGTATCTTTTCCTTCGAAATGGTAGGCCGATCTTCACAGCTCATGAGGCGGTAGGCGCCTCCCAATTATCACTGAAACGAAGAAAACCTTCAAGGGCGTCCAAACACTCAACGCTTACGTAATATCAACAATTATTTCTTTTTTTTTCCCCTATTCAATATGGCAGAGAGATAAACAAAGAGAAAGGCCTACTTGACACAAATAATATAACTCTTTATCAGGCGTCTCGAAGGTATTGATCGGCTGTGTATTTCAGCTCGTTCCAGCAACTAAACACATTCAAACAATTGAAATTTTTAATTCTTTTACTTGGAAAGGGATAAGGAAAAGAGGCGTTTCGAAAAGGCCTCTCGAAAACTTTCAGAACGTAAATGAAATTAGCTTTACGCTAATAAAGTCATATTAAAAACGCAAAATTAAATTCATCACATCAGTCCGTTAATTTTTTTCTTAAACTCTTACATAAATTTTTTGATTACTTGAGGTAACTAGAGTAATGTTAAAGGAAAGATTTCCATATCGTGATCTGCGATAGAATAATCGCCAAGTTTTCGTAACTTCCGGGCAACGGCCCGTGAGAAACTATATTAAAACAACACAGAAGGATATAAACTCTTAACCTCGACATGATTTTTTTTTTTTAATTTACAAGTTTAAAATCCATTTAGCACCTTGGCGGTTGTAGTTGGCGGAAATATTCCTATGTTAAATGACAAGCAAATTTTACATTTAGTCTTCAATAAGAAATATCTTAAAATGAGATTTAACGTTTCGCCTAAATCGTTTATCAAAAAGTATCTCGAGTTACTATATACGAAAGTTTAAAATAGGGGTGCGCGTTGCACCACAGGCTTCACAGACAGACGAATGCAGTCCGTGAGTGGACAATGCACGACTCTACGCCTACACAACTAGAATTTGAAATTTTATAACCGATTTTAAAACTAATTTCAATAAACTTGTAAAAAATGAAATTATAATATATAAGTTTCAAAAAGTAAATGTCAACTGGTTTTATACTTTATACCAGTGTTCTCCAACCCCCGATCCGTGGATCAAATGGTGCAAAATAAAAGTAGTTCACAGATTCATTTAAAAATTAAAGAAGTAATTCATGTACAGTAAAAAATATTTTTTTTATTAAGAAGACAAAACCATGTTATAACTTAAAGATAGGAGAAATTGCACGGTGAGAGAGATGGAGAAGAGTTCACTGCGATTCTAAGTATTTGTACAACAGCCGTACTGCAATGTGTACTTAAATGAGCATGTTGATTACAACTAACATCAAGGATAAAAGATACCTACCTAGTTAGAAAGATATTTTTTTCCCAAAACAAGTGCCTAAATTTTTATAGCTTTTCCTTTACATTTTCTGTAGCTGCCAGTAGTATGAAATATTTTAAAATTAAGCGAATTCTCATTAGTTACAGACCTCTGTAACAATTTATTCATTCTTTTTTTAAACAGTCATGTTTAAATAAAAGACGAAGCAATCACTCCTACCTAAATGGGAGAGTTAGCGTACTTGCTACTTATTAAAAATAAAGCATAAGAGAGATAGGACATTGTTCCATAGTAGAAATAATTACGTTGTGTTTAGAGCAGCCAAAAAGAAGCTGACAAAATATGGTTGACGAACTTAATTATCTCTTTCCTTTGTCAGCTTTTTTAAACTATTTACTATTTATTAGTTGAAAAACAACGATTACAATTGGAGTAAAAATAAAAGTTTTTAGTCTTGAATGCAAATAATATTTCGAAATTTTTAATTGAAAATGTTTATTTAATGAATTACTGGAAAGAATTCTTTTTTCTTCGGAAAAATGTACTTAATGGTATTCCAACTTTTATACCAAAACATAAAAACAATGTTAATTTTTGTTTGAAATTTTAATTATTTACCAATAATTTATATTTAAATGTTATTATTATTTTAATATCTCATATTGAAAAAAGGCTAGTAGGTTATTAAAATAATGTATTTAATTTTTTTTTTTTAAATATATTTTATTTTTTATTATTAATTTAGTTAAGCTTTTTACTGATTTATTGTAGATGATTGAAAACGTTTAAAACGAACTATAGACAATTTAATTGATTGCATTTAATTTTTATAAAAATTGTTTTAATTTCTAGAAAAGAAGTAATCAAGGGAAAAATCGTGCTTCCTATTACATCCTCTCAGCAATTCCCAAAAATTATAAGAAACACTTTTCAGTTTTCACCTTTGCCTTCCTTAAATTTTATGGAATGAATACATAAAAAAAAAGATTTGCATTTTCATAAATCGCAACGTCAACAATTGTATAAACATCACAAAAAAATATAGAATTTTGTCAAGAAAAGTTTTTGTGATTTTTTGAGATATTGGCCTAAGTAGTGTACGGTATACACTCATTCTTAAATTATAACTGACCACTTAAACAGTAAAATTCCAAACTAAGAACTTTTTTTTTCCGTTGAATAAAGAGAAGGTTTTTTGCTTTCCTTTATTTACTATCTGTCTGAAAGTTTTCAGTAAAAGATTACATAAAAACCACAGAAACAACGCACCTTGTTTTACTCTTCTATGTTTAAATCGAAACGTACCGCACATAAAAAGGTTAAGACGAAATATAAAGAGTCATAAAAAGGTATTTTAGGTAAAAAAAAATGTACTAGTTAATTTTTGTGCCTCTTTTTAATTCGATATTATTTTCTGTAAGCTTATTATTGCCCCCTTTCAAACATGGAATTTTAGAATCGGATTATCAACGATTCAAATCAACGCTTTGAAAAAAATGTTTAAGATAATTCGTCATATTTTGAAAGAATATAAACAGTACGTACACTAAAAAACTCAAAAGTATTGAAATAATTCAATATTTTTATGCAAACATTATCACACATTGAAAAACCAACCAAAACTTTTTAAAGCAATGTAATGCATGTGCCTTTATTATATCTTAAATTTATACTTATATAGTCAAGTGTCAAAATGCATATAAATAAAAGATTAGGTTTTTTTTGTTTGGTTGGAGTAATATATATTTAAAAATAATACACAAGTCAGATTAAAAATGATTAATGTTACGACTTATAACGTACGGCTTCTTTTGTCGTATGTTATTTACTAATATCATAAAATTCTTTGAGAGCAGTTCATAAAATTTTTCAGAATTCGTGAACAAAAGGCATAAAAACAGTGAATCAATAATTTTCTACTAGAAGTGAGTCAATTATTAATTAGATAACTATATAAATTTTAACTTCAGCATATATAAATTAACTTTCTTAAAACAAAATGATAAAAGATTTAATAACTTAAAAACATCCGATATTTGATTTTCAATAATTCAATTCTTGAAGAAATCTAATTTAAGCCTAAAAAACTTAATTTTTTTCATTTCTTTAAATTCGATAATTTGATCAGTTTGCGAAGTTTCATTTATTTTGTGTTCAACGCCTTCATCTTTTAAATGTCCTGTAATTTGTACATTTGTACATATTCGTACATCCTTTACCTCACAAACTTATATTTAAATTCTGTTTACACATTATACTGTATCATTAGATATAATACAACAAGCCTTCTTTCATTTATATCTTATGAAATTTTATGCGCCTTTCATGTCGCGAAGCGTTTTGTTTAAATAAGATAATTGATAACTTAAATTTCTTAATTAAAGGAAACAGCTAATGTGTTTTTAGAACAAATGATTAATTGAAATTCGAAAAATGTTTTTTACCTAAAAAAATTTCTTATTATTAAGTCGCATGAAACTTTCAAAAGATTTCTTGGAAACACCCAAGTATTGTAACAGATCAAAATATTCCGGGAGATGGCGCTTCTGTTGAATGCACCATTCAATTCTCGGAAAAAAGTACGGCACTTAGTAAACTAGAATAACTCTTCTTGAAATTGCAGGGATGTTCTACGATTCTATCTCCGAAGAATTCGTTTCAGCATCTTCTAGGAACTGAGGCCAATCCCATTAAAGATGAAAATGGGGAAAACCACATATTTCTCGTATTCCTTTCAAAATTATTTATAGCTAGCATCTACTCGTATATGTATTATTTTTAACCATTAACATATTGAAAAAAACTAAAATTGTTTTCACTTGAAATAGCAGAAAGAAATATCTCTGAAAAATAGGTTTTTATTGCACAAAATGTGGAATTTTTATAAAATTTTTGTTAACTCTAGAAGAAATTTCGTAAACTACAATTGTAAAGCTTTTAGAAAATAAAAATGCAACACACCCCTGTTTTTAAATTTTCCTTATTCAAAATATGAAGTTCGAACAGCCTAATTATGAACATAATGCAGGTTTATGAACATAAAGCAGTAGTGATATTAATATAATTTGTTTTTATGTCTATATATTTATTATTTATAAAATGATTTTATTTTCTCCAAGTAAATATATGTAGATCCAAAGGTGGCAGATATGAAATTTTATTTCGATAGTGGGAGCTAATATTAAGAAATTTTCCACTTCTAAATAACAAAATTGATACTAGTTAATTTTTTCCAAGTGCGTACGAACCCTGTAATATCTTCTTCCCCTGTAAATATAGGTCATCTGATTTTTAATAATTTTAAATGAAATATAATACAATGTGGTTTTTTACTTCAAAACGTTTTTAGAAAATAAGTTTTCACGGATCATTAACTTAGTTGTTTCGAATCATTTATTGAAGTACAAGACTTGAAACTGTTCCAATAAATTCTTATTTTGCTAACGACATTTTCTTTCTCATTTAATTAATATTATTAATGAATCCATCATCCAAATTTTCTCAAATTTTCCTTTAAAATATTAGCCTGGGTTATAATTAAGGTATAATTAATTATAAGTATAATTAAGGTTGTATTTTATTTTTTTTTTTTGGTTGTTTATTCATTAAAGTAAGAAAAAATCTCAGAATTCAAAAATTTGTTTTCGAAAAGCAGGAGTTAGGTTCGACATACTGCTTCCTAGCTTTTTAAGTGCGTACGTTCGTCTACAAATCTGCACGTGGACAAGCAATCAGAGCTTTTGACAATTGATAATTATATCCGGTTTTAACCGGGGTTTTATCCGTCATGTCAAAAAAACTGACATATTTTTTGACAAGTGTCAAAAACCCAAAATTTTAGTGTAAGGATAATTATTAGCTATTATAAATAAGAAGTGCTTAAAAATAAACAAACATATAAAATTATAAATTGTAAATGTTGTTGATATTGTATTAATGTATTTATTAAATGTATTTTGATATTAAACTCTCCTTTTGACAATTACTGTCAAAAACCCAAATTTTTGTGTAGAAAATGTTAAAGTTGAAAAAAAATGTGTAAAATTGAAATTTATAAAATCTGTTCATTTGTTAAAATATCTGAAATCAAAATACATAAACAATCAGCTTAATTAAAAAGAAAACACTCAACAATCATCTTATTCATTATATCTAAAATCATTTTCATTTACTCCCATTTTAACACCTCCTTTCATAAAACTACAAAAAAATACAACAAAAAAAAATATATATATATATATATATACAAAAAAAATTTGAAGCCCTCTGAACTCTTAAGTTCATTTTTCAGTTTTGTATGAATAAGACCAAAATTCGAAACTATTCTTTCGATTGATGCTGAGCAGCATAGTCTAAAAAGAAGAGGTACTAAAGCTATTGTAACAAAATAAAATAACATTTAACCAGGACATTTATTTTAATAACCGTACTAAATATTAATAGTAATTCAGTTAAACACTTGAACTTATTGATTGAAAAAATTATTAACTCGTTTAAACATTTATATTTTTTTTAAATTATAACTAGTTCATTAATCAGTGAACCAATTATACATTAATAAAATTAACATTAGTTCACTAATATTGGAAATATTCATGTACATATAAGCAGGAGAGCAAAATTCTCAGAGCCTAATATTCCCTAAGAATTAAGTTAATTTTTTATCTTTTTTCTTACAAATTTTTTTTTTTTTTGGAAGTTTATATAAGAAAAAAATTAATTTTATTTTACACAATTCTTGAATAAAAGAGCATATGTGTTATAAAATAATAGAAATCAAAATATATTTAAATAGTAATAATTTATTTAATTAAATTTAAGGTCTCACTTATTATCTTATTAAATGATGGAATTCAAACTAATAAATACACCAATTGGCATACGCTTTTTCAACAAGAAATTGTTTTTGCTAAACGACACATTTAATTAATAAAAAAATTTAGTAGGAATTTTTTTAGACCAAAAATTTCCCCATGGCTTCCTGAATTTCTTTCAAAGCCTTGTTCGCACAGTCAGACATATTCTGCTCACCTGAATATAATTAATAATAATGCTGCAATAATTGAAAATCAAAAAAAGATCTTTATTTACATTGATTTTTTTTCAATCAATATTAAAAATTACTATAAAAATTCAATATTTAGATTGATAATAGACAACTCATAGTTATTGCCTGTAATATAAACCGAATAGTTATAATATGGGTCTTAACGTATTAAGTTACCATTAGAAAAACTAATTAATAGTTTCAATAATTTTAGCAACATTTTTCAAATATGATATATAATATAAATCATAATTATAGTTCTATATAATGCAAGCATGTGCATGTCAAAAAAGAATCTTGCCCCAGGTTTTTGACAGATTTCGACAGGTTAAAAACAATAATTTTTGACACTTTTTGACGCGACGTGTCAAAAACCAGCTTTT
The DNA here is from genome assembly GCA_949128135.1 of Parasteatoda lunata. Taxonomy (NCBI): domain Eukaryota; kingdom Metazoa; phylum Arthropoda; class Arachnida; order Araneae; family Theridiidae; genus Parasteatoda; species Parasteatoda lunata. The sequence continues at coordinate 83,536,672 of OX421975.1, forward strand.
GACGTCAAAACTCAAGTCTCCCAACAACTCTGTTTTTCTTTTCCCAGAAGACAATAAAAAAGAACATAATAGTTGGCAACCCTGTACTGAGAAAAAAAATAATATCTGAAAAATATAGTCAAAACTACCATAATATGATTAAATTTACTGTGTTTCTGACTCTATGGGAACAATAAAAAAGCTCGGTGATATTAATGAAACACTTTAGTAATGTTTGTGTTTAAATAACCATGCGATATACTGTTATAATATGTGATAAAATTTAGTAAGTGAAGCAAAGTTGTATAATTTCTTATAACATGGCATAAAAACCATTTATTTAGTAATATTTACTTTTCAGTCTTGTATTTTATTTTACTAAGTGTTTAATAATAAGAGTTATAATTTTGAAAACTAGAATTTCCCGTTAAGCGTTATCATATATGAACGGAAAAATTACCAAATAAATGGTTTATAAATACCATATTTTGTGTTTTTTTTTACCAGAAAGATCATTACCGTACAATATTATAATTTTACCAGAATTCTTCGAAATGTTCGGGTACACACATACTTTTTACACGTACCAGATAAAAATCAGTCGTTTCATTTCTAAAATTAAGTCATCCAAAATTCCTTTTAATTAGTCACTTCTAATTGAATATTGAAATAAAATTATTTAAAAAAATTAATTACAATTTTAGATAAAGAGTAAAATTCTGAACGCATATAGATTTCATTTGAGTGTCATGCATCATTAACTATCCAAGGACACAAAGCGCGATAAGATATTACTGATACCTATTGTTTTCTATCTTTTAAACGTCATACGAGTAGATAAAGATAGCCCATTTCAGCATTTTTAAAAATATTTTGAAATGTTTTTAGGAAAATATTCACCATTGTTTCGTTAATTGAGTTTGTCTATTTGAAATGAAACGTTTATAAAAAATAAAAATTTAACAGTATTCAATACTGAATGAATTTAAAGAACTGCATTTTATTTATCAATTAACATATATCAGATTTTTTTTTTGTACTTTATTTTAATGAAGTAAAATATCATTTTGTTATGCAATAGGGCAATAAAATATGAACAAATTTATTAGAATTGAAAAAAATTATTAATTATTTTTATAAGTTCATTTTTAAAAAAATATGCAAATTTAGAGTTGCTAGAACTCAAAAAAGTAATAGTCAAAATAGGTTATAACTGTAAATTAAGTAATTGTATTCTTATGGTAGGAATATGTATAGTAAAAATATTTATGCATTTTGTTGATTATACATACTTGTTTAAATTTGATTTTGATGCATAATAAAACCATAATGCAAATGTGTTAACGTTCGATCTAATATTTCAACAGTTCTTGTAAAAAAAGAAAAAGGATAATTTCTTGAAAAAAGGCATTGAAAATTCAGGTTTGTTAGCCCTGTAACTAGTAGTAGCAGAAAACTAATAGTTGGGATTCCACAATGACCGCATTTTATAAAAAATGCTAGCTGAAACCCCGTTCTTCGTAAAGGGTAAAAAAAAATTCAACTATCAATAAATAAGTACAGAACAACACTACGAAATCACGGACTAAATTGAAAGGCATAAAACAGCTCAATTAATGAAGACAAGTTAACTCTAATATTTCGGATTTATTATTACATTTTGTACTTTAAAGCAGCATTCGGATACTTTTTAACTTAACGACCAGTACATTTTACCGTAAAGATGTTGCGAAACAAAAAATCTGATACACCGAAATTTTTTAAATAAAAATTACCGTACAATCTCTGAATCACTCCAATTAAAGGAATATCACGGTAAAATTTACGGTATTATATTTAACGGGAAAAAAATGGATTTTACGAATGATGCATCCAAAGTTTCCTTACTTTATAAGGTAATTTGATTCTGAGTTTTTCACAGTGCACTACATGGGGCAAACTATGAAAATTAAAGGTTATTATTTATACGACCACAGTTCGTAATTTTATCTCCACAGCTTGAAAATGGAATTTTAATTTTTGTTAGAGGTAATTTATAAGTTGTTTCAACAAAAAGAAAAATTTATTTTTAATTTCATTTATATCCTCTCTGCTCCTTAAGTGGAGGAGAGAAAAACTAAGTGCTTAAACGTTGAAATTAAACTATATTTTTAAATAAAATAATTTGGATCTTCAACATTTCGTTACTACAAACTGAATATTATATTATCTAAATGATATAAACTTATAAGTAATCGTAATGGTGATAAATACATGGTGGCGACATATAAATAACAGAATTGCATATTAACAGCATACAGCAATAGGAAAACTTATGAGGAAATGAGGAAAATAATGAGGAGGTATCTTTATAATGAGGAAAATCAATCAATTTTCGATGATCAGAAAAATTAAATAAACCAGTGGAATTAAACTATGTTTTTATATGAAATAATTTGGTTCTTCAACATTTCTACGAACGGGATATAACATTATCCGGGCTTCTCTATGAAATGGGATAACCTATTAATAATAGTAATGGTGATAAATATATAGTGACGACAAGAATTGATTATTAACATAATACAGCAATAGGAAAATTTATAGAACAGAAACTTCATAATGAGGAAAATGAATCAATTTTCGAAGATCAGAAAAAATTAATGCTCAAACAGTGAAAATAACTATGTTATGTTTTGTTTTACAATGAAAATAACTATGTTTTTTTTATAAAATAATTTGGTTTTTCAACATTTTATTTCTACAAGTGAAATATTACATAATCCCTTACTCTATCAAATGTAATCAACTTATTAGTAATGGTGATAAAGAATTACATTTAAATAACAGAATTGCATATTAACAGCATACAGCAATTAGAAAATTTGTGTAACACATACTTTATAACGAAGAAAATCCATTAATTTTCATAAAAAATGCTTACGAAGATTTTTTTTAAAATTAAATTTAAATTTTCAGCATTTTAAATTTAGTTAACGGTGTTGGCAACTATACTTTTGAACCGTCGTTAGAAATCGATTTTGCTGTCATCTTTCCAAGTGAAATATTTTAAATCGTATGCTGACTAAACAAAACTGGAAAAAAAATCATATAAAGAAATCATATAGACATTAATTTGTAGCAAAACTCGCGAGAACAGTAAAAGCGGTACATCATGTTCAAGGTGAAAAAGAGATCACAAGGATAAAGTCAAGGTTCTGACATAGGTCGTTAAAAGAGGAAAAAGCCGTTTAACTAGTTTATTTATTCTGTAGTTACAGCTTTTCATTCTTTAACTACCTATTGAAGATTATTTCAATTTAAAGAACAAAAATAGTTGGAGCTCCTCTCCAATCTGTCTGGCATAATAATTAAATCGGGAGTGGCAGATAAAGACTTTCATTTACAGTGGAAAATTTTTCCTTGAACTGCAAAGCAATGGAATATTAATTGAATTATATTTGGATGATAGTTGAAACTAAAGGCGGCTGAATCTTTTCTTTGATGAAACTATTATTAAAATGCAGCAAGATAACACACATTCATGAATAAAATGAATATTCTAATAACTATTATAGTTTATCTATTACTATTATAGTTCATTCATTACTTTTAAGCCAGGTGGTTGGTTCATGATTATTGAAATTGCAAAAATGTTTAAAACTAATTTCTTATTTTTTTTTAATTATTTGTCTTTAATTTTATTTTTTTCTTCACAAAACTAACGATATTTATAACGAACTCATAACAAACTGAAATATAGTATACATAACATAGATAGTAAATAATTTTTGAAGTGAATAATATGAGATTAATAATATTGAAAAATACTACATCTAAAGTAATTTAAATAGATGCTTTTAAACAAGTTTCCCTTCGGTGGAAATGAAGTTCTTATGTTAGAGAGTTTGTTTTTTTAATACATAGTATTCCACTATGGTCTGTTTTTTTTTAATACATAGTATTCCACTATGGTCTAGTAGTCTACTATAATTTAGGTTTCTTACTATAATTTAGGTTTCTTTCTAGAAAAACAAAGTTCTTAATCTACTAAACTCTTGTCCGGCTTGTCTTGGCATACGCTTCTGAAGCTGACAAAACTGGAGGAAAATTGCATCGCAATATTTGAGAGAAAGATTTTGCGGAGTATACTTGGAGGTGTAAATGAAAACAATAACTGGAGAAGGAGATTTAACTTTGAACTGTAGAAGATTTATAAACAACCTGATATTATTAATACATAATAAATAGAATGAATTGGATGGCCCATGTGATTCGAATGAGTGATGACAATACAATAAAAAATATATACTTTTTTACACTCACTGGAACAAGAGAGCGGGGAAGGCCGCGGTTGAGATGGGCTGACTCAGTGGAGTCTGATTTTCTTTCAATCAATGAAAAGAATTGGAGATCAAAGATAAATCGGAAGTCGTCATGGAGAAATCTTCAGAAGAAGGCATTGGTTCACATTGGGCTGTCTGGCCAACTATGATGATGATGAGTATTCTACTATGATTATAAAAAAATTTCAAAATTGTCAAGTTTCTGGAATAATTTTTTAGTAAGTTATGAAAATACTGTGAAAAATTTGAAAATTTAAGAACAGTCTTAACACGGAATATCTTTTACGATTAATTTATTAAAGCCTGACTTTAAGATTCAACTGAACAAGTCATGAAAGTTTTTATGAGTAGCAAAACTAATAGAAAAAAATATATAACTTTTTTTAAAAAACTAAATGTTATACCTTTTCTAAAAAATTTATCCGAGTTCTCCTGATCTCATTAAAATAGTCAAATTGATAATCTAAGAGAAAATAATAGGAATATAGATCCTCAAATAAAGCAAAGAACTTGTGATTCTTAAAAATATTAATTTAAATAAGTTAAAAAATAATTTTTTAATATAATATTTATTATACTTTTCTTACATATTATATTTATAAAAGTATTTATTTTTGTTATATTATATATTCTTTTAAAATTTTGAATATTAATATTAAATGTTGTGGTTTGAATTATGAATTAGTCCTTTTATGGTTTAAAGCCCAAAAAGCTATTTTGTACTTTTTCTATCAGCTCTGACTTTTTCTATTAGTAATAACGCTCCGAAATACTGTATCAATATGTTGACCGACAGACTGATGCCTAATCATTTTAATTAGAACTACTGATGCCTTATCATTTTAAAAACGTTATTTTTCTTTGAAAAAAAGGCTTGCTTTCTACCTCCCTTGGAAACCAATATCAACAAGGTGTTAAAATCCAATTTATCGTGCGCATTTGTAGTACATTTTTTTTAAGGTGAAATTTTGATTTTTCAACTATAGTATGCCATAATTGCGAATGCAATTATAATGCAGTGCATTAGAAAAATTAACGTATGAGACAAAAAACTAACAATAGACATTTTTCTTAAGACAACCAATTTTCAACTCCGTATCCTTGTAATTTTGAACCCAATCCAGAAGGCAAGGGAACTCCTGGATCAAGTATTGGGAGAAATTTGCCTTCCTGTAGGAACTTTTTGATGGAATTAACCCACATTTGCGTTACATGTAGAGGGAAACTATGAAAACCTTCCACGGTTGGCCTAACGGCAAGAGGACTCTAACCCACAATCCGTGTACCACTGAAGATATTTTACGTCAGCACTGTGATCGGTGATAGACGGATGCCTAATTCGTATCGACCAGCCATTGCTGGGATCGAACCCAAGCCGCCGCATTAGGAGGCGAGTGCGCTATCTCCTAAAATCTATTGTAAAGTACTTATGCAGTTTTTTTATTTTTTATTTTATTTTATTTTTTTAAATTGCATAGCAGTATAGTGTCATATATATATATAAAGACAACGGTCGACAAACAGTGGCATGCACATACCACTGTTAATTCGTGAAAGAATTATTCAACAAGCATAAAATCAACATTCAAGGAACTCCATCCCACAAAGTGACATACGGCATCTGTATGACATAATGCATACCCGTTTGCATACTTGCATTCAAAATTCTGGTGGTTACACCGGCTACTAATGTACCAGTATTTCCCATTTGAAATGTTTTTTTTTCCCCTATCGCATTAGCCTGTGATCTTGGTGTTTGAGAATTTTTTTTTTTTTGCATCAGTGTATATGCACAATGTATCATCAAAAAAATATACATACAAATTGTATATTATTTGAGCCTACTCTACATTTCACTATTTCGTAATAATTAGAACTTACATTGCATAAAACAATAAATATTTAGTAAAGAATTATTAAAGAAGATTCTGCGATGGTGACAAATTTTCCGTGCATACCTGCTTACTAAATCCCTTATAACTTCTAAACTATTGATCCCATCGACTTTATTTTGGTATCATTCAATTCAACTTAAAGAATTTAATAAGCAACCTTGCCTCACTTATGTAAATAGCAGTGTTTAAGTTATTCTCTCTTTTGAACTCCTGAGAATGGTGGCTAAAACTCACCTCAAGGTAAGGGAGGGGCGAACTTAAAGTAAACCTTCTAAAACAATTTCAAACTTTTCCCAAATTATGCCCGTAGAAATTGGCCTACTGTGTAAAAATGAGACAAATAGTGAAAGAACTAGTCTAATTTCTAATATTACTTTTAATCATTCCTTAAAACTTTCGTACAAAAGAAACATTCAAGCTAAATATAAAATAATTTAATTTCCTAAAACAATGAAAACGTTTTTAAAAATCATATATAATTTAAGTAAACTTTAAAATATTACCACCTTGCTTATACAAATATATCACCAAAAAGGATAACAAAATGCAAAACCTGAACAATTTTTTTTTTTAATATTTTAGCTGCGAACAATATCAAACAATCTCAATAATTAATCTGATACATAATAAATATAATCCGTGCGAATCTTTAACCGGCATGCTTCCTTTTAAGTGCACATTATCTTCAAACGAAAACACCACTATCTTCAAACTTACATTAAGAGCAAGACCGTTAGGTGCATTAATATTCCTACGACATATCCAAGAGATCGAGTTTAAGTCACGTATTCACAAGTAGCGCCAGTTAGTTAAAATGCTACACGTTGTTAGCCGCCTTAAATAAAACTTTAGTTAAGTAATAAAAAAAATTGACTATATTTAACAATGTCAGAATTTGTTTTATGGGTTTAGGGGTTGAATGCCTATGATAAAAGATCACATATTCCGATATATAGAATAATAGAATAGTTTATATTCCGATCTCAGTAACTACTTTAATGAGATTAAAGCTAAAATACTTGAAATTTCAAATTCCCGGGCAGCAACAAACGCAAACAATGATAGAAAATAAGCGCGTTTCTAATAATTGCACTTTGTAAAAAGGTTATAAGTTCAAAAATGAAATTGCTTTTTTTTCCGTTGCATGTTTTTTATTTCTTCGTTAAAGACTTTTTTCTGTATTTTAACCCTTTGACTGCTATAGTCTCATATGTGCGTCCACATAAGAGCGGTGTGGTCTATGGGTGCATATGTACGTTCCCCGCAATCCATCGGTGAGGCCTATGCGCACATTTGTGTGTCCTGCGCAAACCATCAGTGTAGACCAGTGTTTCCCAAAGAGTGGTACGCGTAACTCCAGGGGTACGGGAACAGTTTAGCGGGGGTACTCGTTCTTATGCGAAATATCTTGCAAGAAACGAAAATTTCAAAAAATTTTATTTAAAAACAAAGCTAGCCATGAAAATTTCGATTACGTATTTTTCTATTGGCAATTTTTTGCAGAGTTAACAGTTAATATAATTAGTAGTGTCAACAGCCAGTTGTGATTTTAAACTTTTGTGCAATTTTTTTTTAGTAAAAAATACATTCATTTTTTATTAGTGGTACACAGCATTACGAAAAATTTAGAAAGGGTACACTAAAGTCATAAGTTTGGGAAACACTGGTGTAGACTAAGGGCGCATATGCGCTCCACACACAATCCATAGGTTTGGCCTATGAGCGCATATGTGCCTTCCTCGCGAGCCATTAGAATATATTATGGGCGCAAATGCGTGACCATTTAAAAAATTACCCATTGGTGAATAAGCAATATATATTGAAAATACAAAATGCTTGGTTCAGTTTTGGAGTGGATAAAGTAAAAATGGTGTTTGGATTGTGTAAAATGTCTTAAATGTTGTAGAATGTCTTAAAACGTAGCCAAGAAAATCAATAATGCGCGAAGAAGTATTCCCCAGTGATCACTTCAAGTTAGAGCAGTTAGCAGTCAAGAGATTTGACAGCTAACTGCTCCAGAATTACATATTTATTTTCTAACATATTATTTTACATTCCTAACATAATATTTTACGTAGAAATAAAAAATTATGTTTATTAACTGAATATCTGTTGATTCTTAACGGATACCGTACAGCGAAATTGGTAAAATGGTTTGTACATGGTGTAATGTAATGTTAAATTCACCATTAGTGGTTATTCCTTGCTTTTTGCGACAGAACCTGTTTTTGTGTTGAAATTAACAAAACAGAATTTGTTTGTTTTGTTTCTATTTATTTATTTTGAGAAAAATTGCAGAAACCAGTGGTCAATTCAGGCTTCTTGTAATATATCTTATTTTCGGGAGCTTGTAAAAATTTTACTTATAATTTTGTAAATTTGAAATTGGCGTAGAGTCAATTTCTTTCTGTCCGGGAAAGGATTTTGTGAAAAAGGTGAAAATACGGTCTTCTTTAAGCGGGACACAAAACCATGTCTTCGAAGGATTTGTAGTTTAAAAAGTTTGAATTTAAAGCGTCACAGACTTAGTTTTTCGAAAGAATTTTATGAAAGGTCTGGTTTTAAGGCAAAAAAAATATTTTTTTAAGTTATAGCTTTTATTTTAATATTCATTTCATTTATGAAGTAAAAACGGTTCATGAATTCATAATGCTATTGAGATCTAAAAGAATCAATAACGAGGAAAGCGATACTAAAAAGATGAAAACTTGTTTGATGTTTTCAAGTTGCCGGAGGAGGCGTTTCTAATTATCACCTTTAAACTCTTCTCTCTGCAAGCAATCAAATAGGTTTTGTATTTTCAGTCTCGTATTCCTCGCCAGAGTTTAATAACGTAATTGTTTTTTCCCCACTGTTCATTTTATTTTTTACCTCATGTAAGACGAAAATTCAAAAAAGGAAAATTTATTGTGGAATGAATATTCAGTATTGGTAATTATTACTTGGTAATTCAGTATTGGTAATTAAGTAGCTGCAGTTAGATAAGCAATAAGATTAATTTTACGATATAATGTAATTATTCGATTATGATAATTTTTTGGTAGAATACACAACATTAGACTACTGAAAAAAATATTGTATTTACTACTTTGAAAACTTCGTTTTGTACGGCAAATTTATTCCAGTGTCCTAAAACATTAAAAAAAAAAAAAGAAAAAGTGACATTTAACGTTTTTAAATAAAGAATAAGATCAAAACAAATTGATCAGAAATAAATTTAAAAAAAGGTGCGATTTTGCGCATGCAGACATACAGGGAGAAATTTTAGAACCTGAAATTAAAGACTTAAAAAATGGATTCCTTCATATGAAAATAGATCAAGATAAGTTAAAAAGAAAATTGATAATTACAGTTAATTTTATTCAACGATTAATTACTTCAAAATTAAATCGTATATTATCTACATACTAAAGAATAAATGAATAGGAAAATAAATAAGAAAATGTAACACGTTGTAATCTGAAAACAAAAGATCATCAAAACAAAACGAAAATGAAAGTAAGAAATTAAAATTAATGTACATTAAAAGTACTTTTGATTTTTCAATAAATGAAATTATAAGTATGCGAAAAAAGTTTTCCCTGCAATATGGCGGACCAGAGAAAATATTACTTCACAAAAATGTTAAGTTTAGCTTAAACATAACTTAGCAATTTGCAATCGGACGTAATATTAAAAAAAATATCGACAGGGAAAAAAACGCATTTCTTTTTATAAGATGACTAAAGGGCTTAAAGGATCTCTTTTTATAAGGTCACTAAAAGGTCAAAAACTAAAAATCAATACAAAATATTTTGTATCAGGAATACCAGGTCAATTAGGAATCTTTCGTTTTGCAATATTTCCTAAGCCTAAGAAATTAAAGTAAGGAAGAAGCCTAAGAAATCAAACCTAAGAAATTAAAGTAAATGTATATTAAAAGATCTTTAGATTTTGGAATAAATAAAATGAAAAATATGAGAAATAAAAAAAAAAATTCTTCACTGCAATTTAACGAACTAGAGCAAAATATTACTTCTTAAAAAATTTTATCTTAAATATCACTTTGCGGTTCGCAATCAAGCATATAAAAAAAAATTTAAAATTCGACAGCAAAAAAAAAAAAAATTAAAATTCGATAGCAAGCAAAAAAAAAAAACGAATTTCTATTTTATAAAGTTTGAGACAACATTAACAACTTTTGTTCAACAATTTTGAATGATTGAATTTTTAAATTTTTACTAGCATTATTAATTAAAATAAAAAAAAATTTGTATCGAAAATCTTTAGATACTTAAAATCGATTATTTTAAAACCCGCCCTTATAATCTTAGAAATTGGGATGTTTTGAGGTAAAAATCAGGACAAAATATTTCGAATTAGGAACATCAGGACTACTACGAAGCCTGCGTTTTTCAATTTTTCCAGAATAAACGTTGGCTAATAACAGTCAAAACTTAACCTAACAATCATAATTTAACCTTACAAACTCACAATAGTTATAAAATGAACATATTATTCGGAGGGGGAAAAAAACATTATTACAACGCAGAAGCTTCGAAAAACAACCTATAACTATAATCAAGGGCAAAATACCTGAACATAGAGCATCCAGCTATAATAAAACACCTACATGCCGTGCTCGATAAAAATCAAACTTTAAAAAAAACTTAATGTGATAACATGATAAAATAAAACTTTAAACTTGAATAAAAAAAATAATAAAAAAAGCGCTTTCTCTCACGCGCTTGCAGGAAAAAAAACACTTTCCTTCTAAATATTTAAAACTAATTTCGATTGTAAATTACGAGAGAGTATGAACATAAAGTTGCAATGAAATGAAGCATATACTTGCCTCATGAGATAATAAACCGAGGTATTTCAGCTTCAAGAGCTGCGCTTACGTGAAGAACAAATTTTATTTTATTTTATTTTATTTTATTTTATTTGAACTCGTAAGAGCGACTATTCTCTATTTGACTACACGTGTCTTTAAAAATAAGGTGAAAGTCAAGTCATCCTGTCTTAAAATGTCGCTTGAAGGTCAAGGCAGGACTGTCAATAAATAAGACAGCGAAGCAAGAAAAAATGTTCCGCATTGTGTGGTTGCCTTGTCTTCAACCATTTTGATTTTCAAGGCCCCATTTCATAAAACGCCTCTTTTTTTCCTTTTATTTAAAGAATTAAAATACGCAATTTTGCATGCAATCTCTCTAACTTATCTCTTCTCAGATGATAAAGAACCAGTTGATAGAATAAATACCACGGCTTAAATTGCATTTAGAATACCAGCATTACCATAACCTATTTAAATACTTGAAATTACACTTCAATAATTTGAGCAAGAAATATTTAAATATTTGCTCGGAGTAACAGATTTATATCGAAATCTAATATTGCATCTGCAATTTTGTTTTTCGAAGAACCATTCTTAAATTTATATTTAAGTTTGACAAACTCATCAATAAATATCCTCTCATAGCATCATTTATGAATTATTTTTTTACATACAATATTTTACATTCTTCAATAAAACCTATCATTAAATTTGAATGTAATCAATCATAAGATCTTAGCGCTACATTATAATTTAGTCAGTTCTAAATTTCCTTTAAGTCCTTAATTTCATTGAAAATAGAATTTTAAACTCATTTTTAAACTTTAGTAATAACCATTATTCAAACAATGGCATTAAATAATATAAAATAAGATAATTTATCATTAAAGGGAAATACCTCCATAATTTTCCCCAAATCACCAAAATTTTCACAAGATTTTTTAAAAAATTTTTTACACGATTTATGCCGAGTTATTTGAAAATATTCTCTTGAAAAGCATAACCTAAAAAAAACTCACATAAAAAAATAAAAAGATAACATACATTTTGCTTTGCCGTACAAATAAATAGAATAACATTTGTAATTTCAAATAGCATTTTTCACAAAATAGCGTTAACACTCGTAGAGACTCGATAACTGTATTTTACATTCTATATATTTACAAATTTAACTAAATTAGGACTTAAATAAATAATCCAAAGTAACTGAAGCAGTAAAATATTAAAAACTTCACTCGCTTTGAAAAAATATATAAATAGTAAATAACAGTCAACATGTTTCAAGAGCTCAAAAATATTCGCCCTTTTTCGTCTTGCAGAACGTGAATGAGAAGAAACAGTGATTTGAAATTGGGAGCTATTTTTGAGCTCTTGGAACATGTTGACAGTTATTTCCTATTTATATATGTTTAAAAACGAATGAAGCTTATAATCAGTTTAACTAGTTCTTGTTGCACATTAAAAAAAATTTATTGTGATAAATTCTTTTAGTTAATCATTAGCCATGAGAGTTTTTGTCCAGTAGGTCTAATTTTGTTTTAACAATTTTTTTTTTCAATAAAAGTCTAAGCACACAAAAAAAGCAACCGAAAAAGCAACTGTTTTAGTTTTTAGTCAAGCGGATTAAAAAAGGTATCTAGAATAGGCTATTTTCAGATGTTTCCTAAGAGAATTGTTACATTATCAATACATTATTACACATGTTTATAATTAAAATAGTTACCGTTTAATGTAAATTTTTTGTTGTTGTAATAGTTTTTTTTTTCATTTATAATGAAATTGCTAAACTCTTGAAGGGATTTTTCTTTCTATAAATCCCTATTTTGTTAAAAAAAAATTAAATAAATTAAAAAGGAAAAAGGAAACTGCATTAACAACGACAGCTTCTTTATTTTAAAATTTAAATGGAATAAAAACTGGAAAAAATGTCGAGTAAACTTTTTTAAATTTTATCGAAGAAAAGACTTACAATATTAAACGAGCATTTATCTTCCTTTACAATTTTACCGTTAGTTCACTACATACAGATTTATTGCAAAAACAATCATAATAATATAATATAATAATTACGTACGCTTCATTATTGAATCCGGTAAAAATTCCGTTTGAAAATTAAGTACTGCTTGTTGAGAAAATCGATCTGGTGTGTTCCTTTACTTAACAATTTAATAATAAAATGACATTTCTATCATTAAATTACTTACCGGAGATGAATCCAAAAGTGAAATAATTATTTGCTCCCAAAAGTCCAGAAGTACACACTGTAAAATTCAGCTCATTTATTTAAGATGAGGAGTAATTTATTCACACGAAATATAAATTTCTTGAGGCTTAGAACACATATAACACTTTGAAGCACCACCAGTATTCCACTTAATAAAACCTTCCATTGTTCTTCTGAAAAAGAAACAATCAATGAGTACAAAATGCTTTCTAACCCATTTTAATTTTAAAGAATTATTATTATTAGATTCGCGCTTTAATTAAATTGAAGCAGCTAATCGTAAAGTCATTTAATTAGAAATGGTGTAACAAACGACATTTTATGTTACAATGCTTTTAGGTTTAATTATTTTATGTATGCTGTGGTGTTCCAAGCAAATTTAAGACAGGGGATGCGTTTCTTGTTTTCCAGTGGCGCCATCTATGACCAAGAATGCGAATTCAGTCACACACACGTCACAGCCCGTTTTACATTCATACATCCACCTATTCAGATGTAATTTTGACCTGAACCAAAGATCGATCAATCTCTAATTCAATACACCCTGAGATACCAATTTCTTTCATGAGAAGAGGACTTTGTGACCCTACAGATTTAACGTGCACTAGTCACCATTTACTACAGGGGGAGTCTTCAGCCGGAAGGGAACAAACTTAAGACTTCTTGGACATGGGTCCAATGCCCTACCAACCGTTTGATGATTGTGGTTCTCATGCTAAAATATCCATAGCATATTTCCAACACTTAAAAACAAAATTATTATCTTATTCAATCCTTTTTCAATAAAGAAAAATCATTAATATAAATCTGTAATCTTTTTATACCACAACCTTAAATTGAGTGCAGAATAAAATCTTTTTTTTTTTTTTTTTTTTTTTTTTTTTTTTTTAGATTTCCTCGAGTTCAGCATATCATATTAGCATAGAATTGGAAAACCGTTACATGATTGCTAATATTTTGGATTCATTAAAATTTGTTATTATTTCTCAAGCTTTCTTTGCCGCCAACACATTTGAATGCGTAAGTTTAACGAAAGAGCCCTAGCATTAAATTTAATCAATTAATAGCCAATAACATTGATACCTTAAACTCTCTTTGGCGAAAAGTATTTCAACGTACGTATAGCACGACATGCATTTTTGATATCTTGTTGGACTGAGGTGTCCTGAAGGCGGTGCTACAGCCAATGTTCTAATGTTGACAGTGACCTTCCTCGTGCTTAAAACTATCTATATGCCAAATTTCATCTCTTTTTGTCGGATGGTTTAGGAGTCTATAAAAGGATACACCTCCCATACACACAGGCATTTATATATATATATATATATATATAATTTGATTCTTTATTAAGCTATTTATGATTTTAGTTAAATAATTGCCAGTATACATCATAATGGAATAATATATGAACAACTGAAATTAAAGCTAAACAACATCTTCAACGAACAGTAAATTCCATCTAGCACAAAAACTATTTTCTTTGATATAAATTGAGAAATAATAACGAATTTTAATGAATACAAGATATTAGCAACCATATAACGGTTTTCAAATTCTATGCTAATGTGTTAGGCAGAAGTAGAGAGAATCTCTAAAAATAAATTTAATTCTGCACTCAATTCAAGGTTGTGGTATAAAAGGATAACAGATTTATATTAATGATTTTTATTTATTGAAAAAGAATTAAATAAGATATTAATTAGGTGTTTAAATTTTAGGAAATATGTTATGCATATTTCTGCATGACAGTGATGTTCTCTGAGTCTTCTTTTCCTTGTGAAGTGATGTGCAGCCCATTTAAAATATTGTAAAAATTGTAATTTTGATGAGGCTGAAAAAAATTTTTGGACGTTACTTTTTAAACATTTCTGCAATGTTATCTTTAGAATATTTCTGAAATGATTTAAATAGTAGTTGCAGAAAATCTGAAATATCTATGACTAGAGCTATATAACGTTTCTAGGATTTAAAGAATCTATTTTTCTACTTGTGACTTATTTTAAACAGAATTCCGACGTTTTGTGTTGTATAAAGTGAGTAGGTTTATTTTAAGTTTTTTTCCCAAAATTATAATTTCTTTACAGCACAGCTGCCAACTTTTCGAACTTTCTACAGAAGATTTAATTTTTGTATTTAAAAAAGCAATATAAAGAACTTAGCTAACTAGATTTGAATTAGTTTCTTTTACCATCATTACGTAGAAATAATTAACCATATATTACGTAGAAATAATTAACCATTGTCTAAAAACCGTTCAATGCAATTTAAGTGCTGACTAAATTTAAAAATTCTGTCAACCATGAGCAGTTCAATTCTCATTTAACAACCACAGAGAAAAATCAATTTTGGCAGCAATGTAATTAAAACATTTTTAACCAATAAAAACATCGTAATATATAAAGCAATGTAATAAAAACAATTTTAAAAATTAATAAAGAATAAAAGCTTTACTAATTCACAGGTTGGGTGAGCCAAAAAAAAAAAAAAAAAAAACACGTTGAATAACTTTTGCTAAGATCAAATTTTTATATACTAAGTGGTGACAATCTTTTCGATTTAAAGAGTTTATTTCAAAGGATTTCAAAGTCGCAATTAATCTTGAAAATATTGCCCAACAATTAAGTCAAAAGAGAAGTTGAAAGTGTGTACACGTTTTGGATCCATATTTACCAGTTTACGGGCTTAAACCTTAATCGTTAAAAAAAAAATTGAAAAAAATTGTAATTAGCTAAGCTACATTTTTGTTATTATTACCTGAACTTAATTAATAATAAAATTATTTGGCATACATGAGGTCAAACCATTTGAATCATCCAAATTAGCACTTGATTCGCGAAAACTCAATCCTTACACTGAAAAAAAAATTTGGTCCAAACTACCCGAATAATAAAGTTTATCGTGTTTCTGGTTTAAAAGAACACCAATTTTTACCGAAGCGCATTGATAATGATTTTGATAAAATTAACAATAAAATATGGTTCATAATATGTGATAAAAAAAATTGGTAAACGTGGCAAAATTTGGTAATTTTATCATGATACTCTAGAGCATGGCATAAAATCAACTTATTTGGTCAAATTTACTAGTCAGTTTTGTATTTTTTACGGAATGTGTGGAAATAACAATATAATATAATATCGAAAACCAGAATCTCCGAAAAGCCGTTACCATATGAACGGAAAAATTGCCAAAGAAATTATTTAAATACCATATATTTTGATTTTATAAACTTGAAATATCATTATCATTCAGTACGGTAATTTATCAGAATTCTCCGCGCAGAAAAAAGTTTTTCAAGGTGATATTTTTCTCTTTGGTTCACTGTACACATATAGCACAAAATTCAATTTGAGCTATTTGTGTACTGCTGTGCTATATGCGGACAAAGTTACAAAAACTCTCAATACTCTTTTTAAAGTTAGTTTCATTTTCCAGATTACATTAAACTTTGAAGAGACAGTATTGCTTAAAGATGGGCAAACTGTAACTGACACTGCATAAGAATCTAAACTTATTATTATACGTTTATGAATATAAAAACGTATAACTCAACATATAAAAGATCTAATAAAGAAGTTGAGAAAAAATAGTTCTTAGTTTTTAACTTCTCTATCTATGCCTTAAACGTTGTTTCCAGCATTATTATAATCCAGCATATCAGTCCTTTGTACCTTTGAAAGCGTTTAGGCCCGAAAAGGTTAATGATCATACTCATTGTAAGAAGATACTAAACAAGTAGATATTTTTTTTAAAAAAAACTTCTACTTTTTATAATATGGATTAGACAAGAAGATTCTTAAAAACTTCTCTTTTTTATTATTTTTTTCTTTTACTCCCACTCCGCCTTTTCAATAGCAACTTATCGTAAATGTATCTCAAACAAATCCGTGTGGAGGTAGAGGATATCCGAGTTATAAATTAAGTGAAACTGACAGTTATTACGATCAGTAACAAGTGCTTTAAAAAAAACCTTCAACCGCCCAATATTCAAGAGAGCCGGTCATTTCCCTACATAATCCTAAAGCTTCACTGTCCAATCAGAACAGTTGATCCCCTATTGTTCGACACCAGAATCTGCATATTTTCAATCTGGTTCTGACCTTGCTGTCGAAATAAGTTTTTCCCTCCCCCATCTTTTACTGCATACACATGTATACAATTTAAAAAGCTCTTTTTTTTTTTTTTTTTTTAACAATCTTGCTGATTCGTTGATTCAAGGTGAGTCGGTGAAGAGAAGAGGAGTTTTAATGTGTTGTTACCACGATCGTCTTCTTAACCCATTTAAGTCCCAGTTTAAAATTTTTAGTCACATTTTTTAAGTTTTATTTATAATAGATATCACATAATCAACTGGAAATTTAATTACAAAAAATCTCTACTATTAAATTTCAGTTTTATGTGAAAAATCGACCACATTGTAAATTTGTCGAATTGTTTAATGTTATGTTTGAATTCTGAGCCCATTAATGTAAAATCACTATTTTTATAACTTTTTTTTAACAATGTATCCAAATAGACGTTGACCTAAAAAAATTCTGATTAAAAACTTTTTGTTTCATGTAAAAGAAGAAGTTTAACAATTAGAACATTTTTATTAACGTTGCTTCCTTACCTGGATTCTTAATTTATTTCAAAAATTAGGAAAAAAAATTTTTACCAGAAAACTTTGCCTTTTTAGAGACCAACAGCTAAGTTGAACAATTTGTAACAGTTCCGAAAGTAATGAAAAAGATTTTTAAAAAAACTATTTACAGCTAAATTGTATGTGTGACTCCAAAAAAGAATTTTTGAAGTTAGACTTATTAACTTATTTCTGTGTATAGATTACTTAATAAAAAAAATTATAAATTTTTCATTTTTGTGTTGTATTTTACAATAAAAAAAATATTATATTATCAATAATACGTTGCTTTTAAAATATTTAAAAAAAAAACGATTTAAACAAAAAAATATTTCATAATCATATTTTTATCGAAAAACTAGTTTTAGTAACATAAATGCATCATATGAAAACATTTAAAATAATTAATTTCGCAAGCGTGATTTTACATAAATATAGCAAAAAATATGAAGATGCTTTTATTTTTATAACTAGGGCTAATAAGTCTGAATGCATTTATTTATTTATTTTTAACTCTAGCTGATGTCGCTCAGGGGATAGAACGTTCACTTTCCAATAAGGTGACAGAGGTTCAAATCTCAGCAGTTGCTGGATGGTACGTATTCCGCTTCCGAAACGCACCGACCTCATTGCTGACGTAAAATATCCTCGGTGAAAAACGGATCATGGGTTACAATCCCCTTCTCGCCGGGCTAACCGTGTGAGGTTTTCGTGATTTTCCTCTCCATGTAACGCAAATGCGGATTAGTTCCATTAAAAAGTCCTCCACGAAGGCTAGTGTGTCCAACTGCTTAATCCAGGAGTAACCTTGTCTTTTGAATTGGGTTCAAAATTACAAAGCTACGAAGTTGAACATTGATAGTCGTTAACTCAGAATCGGGTCGGCTGTTTAACGATGGTTGTAAAATATATTTGTAACTTATAATTTTCTCTTATACTTTTATAACTGCTTTTTTATCAGTTTTTTATTGACTTTTCGTGACAGGACATCCGGGATATCATAAATACACTTAGCTTAAAATGAATCGATTTTAAAAAGTCAAAAACACTTAATATGCATTAGAACGATAACTACATGTAATTGAACGAATTCTCACAATGAAATAAAAATGAAAGAGCTAATGGACAGAAATTATCCAGCTATCCTTACAACGAGAAAAAAAAAGAGAAAATTTTTGCATTTATGTAATTTTCTCTTTCAAATAACAATGTATACGGTTTTAAATAAATAACGCTTAGGAAACCTTTATAAAATTAATACATTTTCCTTCATATAATTTGGCATTTTTCCTTCACAAAGCAATAATCTAGGCAATAACGTCGGTTGTTGTCTTATGGGCCATTTATGGCTGAATGAAAGAAAAAGATAGCTTTACATTTGCAAATCACGTGACGTAATGCATTCAACCATGAATGTCCATTTACCAAGGTCTTACCGATGAATGATTACATCAGAACATTTCAAGGTTTAGTATTTAAAACTTCATGCACAAAGTAACAGTTACCATTGAAGAAAAGATAATTGTATGCCAGAATTTAGTTTTTCATCAACCGTGGGTTTTGTGACATTTAGCAACGGTGTGTTGCCCTAAGTAACCGATAAGAAATAAAGTAAGTAAACACAAAATTAATAAAAAAGCGATGATAGCGCTTTGGATCGAAAGATAGAAAATATTTTAATATACCACAAAATTAATTGGGTGAAATGATAACCGCTTTGGATCGAAAGATAGAAAATATTTTAATATACCACAAAATTAATTGGGTGAAATGATAACCGCTTTGGATCGAAAGATAGAAAATATTTTAATATACCACAACATTAATTGGGTGAAATGATAACCGCTTTGGATCGAAAGATAGAAAATATTTTAATATACCACAACATTAATAGGTTGAAATGATAACCGCTTTGGATCGAAAGATAGAAAATATTTTAATATACCACAACATTAATAGGTTGAAATGATAACTGCTTTGGATCGAAAGATAGAAAATATTTTAATATACCACAACATTAATAGGTTGAAATGATAACTGCTTTGGATCGAAAGATAGAAAATATTTTAAATATACCACAACATTAATAGGTTGAAATGATAACCGCTTTGGATCGAAATATAGAAAATATTTCAATATACCACAAAATTAATTGGGTGAAATACATCATTTTAAAATATTATTCATTTAGTATATCTCTAGTGCTGTCACTGTACTATTGTACAATATACTACTATTGTACAATGTACTAAAAAAGGGAAGAATCAATAAATCGAAACTAATCATCACTACGCAAACATACATAAAACTGGAAATTATACATATAACGACACAATGAAATCAGTTAAAATGATTCCAATTTTGTTTTATTATTTGTAAATCCTTTCCTTTTGATTTACGTAATTAGATTACGCAAAACAAAATTTGAGCATGTTGATACATGACTTCATATTTTTTATTTTAATTACCGTTGACTTATCACTCACCGTTTAATGAAACACGTATCAAAAGCGTAATTTTAAAGCGTATTATAATTATAAGCAAAAAAGCGTTTCAAAAGCATATTATAATTACATGATATCATATGATTTTCAAATCCAGGGTGACGTCATCCCATGTACAGTACGGGGGAAAAAATCCTTGAGTTCTAGCGAAAGCTAATGTGCTAAACCTTTAACATGACAAATGGCAACACAATAAATATCTTTCAGAATAAACAAATTCAATTTTCAATGTTCGGATTTTTCTAGATACTTAGTAAACTGCACAATGCTCAAAAATAAATAAAGGGATCACCCTGAATAACTTCTGATCTACACATCGGATCTTCACGTACTAGGACTCAATCTTAATGGCTCGATGGAGTGACCTGAGATATGTTAATTTGTTGGTGCATACGATATTTTAAGTTACGAACTCAGACACAAAAACTAACTCTCTCTGAAATAACATACCCTCTTTTTCTCGGATCATGATTTCTGAATTCCAAAATATTAGGCGCAGTCTGGGAAATATAGCCGCAATAGTTTGGTATGGAGAGCGGTCGAAAGCTTGAACCCCTTAATGTTAATTTTAGTTTTAGCTTATTTCCCCATGTCTCGAGATATTTCTTAGCGCATTGAAAAACTTTTGCACACAATTATAAAATTCGTTCATCCGAAAATAATTTCACGCAAAAAATAATTTTTAATCATTATTATTATCAATTATTTTATTTGATAATGGACGTAAAAATATTTTTAAGTTGCATGGTATACAAATTTTTACCTCATTTTTAAGAATGTAATTTTCTAATACAAAATTTGAACGAAATAAAAAAATACAAAATTTGAACGAAATACAAAAATACGAAATTTGAACTGAAAAATCAAGTTTTTAATATGACTTTTCAAGATAAAAAAAAAGACATATAAAATTACATTCTTTAAAATGATGTAAAAATTTGTATGTCTTGCAATTTAAAATTTTCGACTATTATTAGATAAATTAATAAAAATAATAAATAATTATTTTAAAAAATTTTATTGGAATTATTCTTGAATAATCAAACTTTATAATTGCGTGCAAAATTTCTAAATTCGCTTAAAAAGTTCATGGCAAAATATGGAAAAGTAAAATTAACATTAATGGATCCAAACTTTTCGAACACTCCTGACCAATTTAAGGGAGCCTATTTCCCAGATTACGGCTACCCCCTTATATTTTGAGGGTCAAAAATCATAAATTTACAAAAAAAAAGGTATATTTATTCAGATAAGTACGTTTTGTCTCTGATTTCGTAACTTACTTTAAAATATCTTCTGCACTAATTACCATATTTCAGGTCACTTTCTCGAACCATTAATATTGAGTCCTAATAAGTGAAGATCCGATGACTAGATCGGAAGTTATTCAGGAAGTTCCGTTTTTTTCCGTTCTACATTTTGCTGAATATTGTTCAAAGTTCTTCCTAAATGAGCATAAAATTTTACGATGCCCTGCGAAGCACCTAAATTTAGGAGTGTTTAAAAACACGAAAACTATCATAACATGAGAAAGGAAGTAGGCATAACCAAAGGCATAGGCATTGCAAAAATATAGTTTAAATCTTTCATAAGATATTAACATAACATAGCTTCTACACACTCTTAAAATCTGGAAACAACGAATCAAATTGTCAGAGTTTACGTACAAGATTGAACTACAATATTATGCAAAATAATTAGAGATGGATTTATTTGCTCAATCGTATTGAAGTTACAGAAAATTTAAACGATATTATTGTGCAAAGTTATACCAAATTTTAAACAGTGTAGAAGTAATAAGCATACCATTTTAAGTTGCACTTCACAGAATCCATTATTAATAATTCCTAATTATTTAATTACCTAATTTTATTAATAATTAAGTGCAATTAACAATTAAGTTGAAGCATAAATAATCTCGATTTGAATGACTCCGCACGCAATGTTTTATTTATGAGCATTAATTAATTAAATATTTCTTCCACTCTTGGCTACTATTCTCACATTCAGCAAACTACATTTTTAAAATGCATTTAATATTCATCTGTCAGTAAATTTTAAATTGCATATAACAACTTTAAATTATTTTAGACAAATTATAACAGAAACTCAAGCATACGAAGACAAATAAATTTTATTTTGGAATTTCAGGACGGGGTCACATCTCTACAAACCCGAACTTATAAACACTCAACATCAAATTATGTCTCTTAAAGTCAAAATTTTTGTTACTACTGCCAATTATGACACAATTATGCCACTGGAATATTTAAAAAAATCTATCAATAAAAATACATATAAATACATAATTAGTAAACAAAACTGATGATTCGTATATGAATTAATTGCCTAACAATGCATCCAGTGATATTACCTCGCACCCATTATTAGATCCTCTTGTAATAGTACTAATTTATTTCTCTTTAAAATACTAATTTATATACTAGTATTTCATTATAGTTATTAATATTATTTTATTGTAGTTATAACTAGTATTTTATTATAGTTATGTACTATAATGTAAAATAGTTTTAATTTCCCTTTAAAATGGGTAAAATGAACTTCCCGGCAAAAGGAATAATAAAAAGGAAAAACCCATGTCCAGGGGAGAAGACTGCTTTGTCTCGATGGACGAGTTTAATAGCGTTTATTAAGTCTGGTGAGGACCAAATGCATGTCTATTTTAGGTTCTAAATTTTTTTAAAAACTTTTTTTAAAGAATTTGCACAATATACCAAATAGACTTAAATACCCTAAAACATACTTGCACAAAATATAAGAGCTCTAAATAATGGATTTCTTTCTGATTAGAATTCTAACTTAAACAAAATTTTCAACTTTTAATGAAAAAAATAAAAATCTAAGATTTAATAATCCTAATTCGTCGGAAACACACACCTAAACAAAATATCGTAGCTGTATGATATTGGAAAGAAGGTGACAATTGCATTAAAATATTCCATGTTTTTTAGACACAAGAAAAAAATGCAATATGAACAAAAACGAAATGGAAAAAGAATTTCGTTTCCTTTAATTCGTTTATTTATACTAATTAAACTAATTACTTTAATTGGTTTGTTTAATTCCGCTTAATTTTAACTTAATTAGAGCTTTTAATTTCATAAAAAATCTTTTTTTTTTTAAAATTTGAACAATCTTAATTCGGTAGAAACACACACTCGCACAAAATTTAGGGGTTCTAAGATATTGAGAAGAGAGTGAAAATAGCATTAGAATATTCCATGTTTTTCAGAAACAAAAACTAAGTGCAATTAAACAAAAATGAAAGAGAAATGAATTTCGTTTTAATTATAATTTTAATTTAATTAAAGAATTTAAATTAAAAAATATCTACTTTTAAAGATTTGAAAATCTTGAATCGACGGAAATGCACACCGGACGGAATGAGAGAAAATTGTATTAGAATATTGCATGTTTTTATAGATACAAGAATTAAGAGCAATTAAACAAAAGCGAAATATAGGAGGATATTTCGTTCCTTTTTAATTATAATTTTAATTTAATTCGAGCTTTTAATTTTGTAAAAGAAAATCTGCTTTATAAGATTTGATAATTATGATTGGGCGGAAACACACAACTATACAAAATTTCAGAGCTCTTAAATATTGTTGTTGAAAATTACTTAGGGATGTTCCCCCATCTTTTTTCGATAAAAAAAACAAGAACACAGTGCAGTTGAGAAAAAAGAAAGGCGAGAAGGAAATTTTGCTTCTATCTAATTAGAAATTTAACCTAAACTAAATACAGTAAAAACATGGACATATTAAGAAAAGGAAAAAATGGGAGAAATAAAGTTTTGTTTGATGATTGGTTTAATGTTATAGATATAAATCCACAAAATGATTTTTAAAAACTTATAATCTCTTTAAATAATACTATATAATTATTGTTTTCTTAATATTTATACATATATTTTTTTTAATATTTATTTGTATAAAGTTTAATGGAGAAGCAATTAATCCCACATCTTATAATTCTTCAGGAATGACAAATTTGCCAACAACAAAAAGTGGGATTTATTTCAAGGTTTTTTAAACCTTGAAACAAATCCCACTTTTTGTTGTTAACAGCCTATATAATTCACTAAATTTCCACCTTTATACGTGGTTTACAGTATAATGCTTTCTTTTTTTTTTTTAATTTCGAAGGAAATTCATTAGGAATTTAATACTCACTATTAGAGATGTGCGGGGTCCTAATATTGATTATATTTTCCAGCTGGTTCTGGGAGCCCGGCAAAAATTTTATTTGCCGGGTATTACGCTGCCGGGTATCATAACATTTATGCATAGTATGAAATATCATATAATTTATCGATTTTTTTTTTAATTTTGATTTAAGATTTCTGTTAAAATAAATTTTAAAAAAAGTTTCTAAAAGAAAATTAGGATTGGATGTAGAATGATTTTAAAAACTCTGTTACTAGTAGACTTTATAATAATTTTTTCGTTTGATTTCCTTACGTTTTTAATATCAAAAAGGATATTTTAATAAATAGCCGATACATTGAAAGAAAATTTTTTTAACAATAAGGACTATCCGATAAACGTAATTTATGTGCAACGCAATATACCCTAAAACAATCTATTAAGTTTTCGATACTTGATCAATTTTGAACCCCCAAAAGATAAGAATAATTCCTAGATAAATTAGCAAAAAAAGAGCAAATTTGCCTTGATGAAAAACTTTCACTATGAAACCAGCGCGTATTTGCTTTACATTGAGAAAAAATTATTAACCCAACAGTAAGAAAATTTTTATCCGAGAGGTTGAAATTTAAATTTATTGAACTATAACAAACAAAAATATAATTTCCAGTAAATATTCAATTTAAAGTTCCCCGTGGCAAATTTTATTCATGCAGACTTTATATAATTTTATTCATGCATCCTTTAAACGTAAACTAACTTGTATTGAAAATATAATAAAATTTTTCAAAGTGAGTTTTTTGCTGAGTTATGTAAAAATATAAAAGGTTTTTTTAAAAAAATGAAAAAATAAATGAATACTAACTCCAAAATATTTTTTATCACAGGACTGGAACCCTTCTGGTTCAAAAAAACAAGGAAAGCAAAATAATAAAAGATAATATTTTATGGGTTACTATTTATTTTTCTCATTCGGGTTATACAGGGGTGGTGGAAAAAATAATTTTTTTCACTTAATTTTTCTTTAAAATTTCGTAATAACTGTTATTAAATTCTTTCTAGTCCATTTCTAATTTCCTCTTAGAAAAGTATTTAGGGAGACGGAACGGATTATCCGTTAAAAGAAGACGGTTAAAGAAAATTCTCTTATTTTTCGTACGAACAGAAACCATTCCAATTTAGAAAATAAGCATATCAAATAAAAACAAGTTAAATCAATAATAAACATCAAAATAAAAAAGTGGAGTTAATCATTATCTATGTAATTGTTATTGTATTGCTCTATGCATTTCGATTAAATTAATTCTTTTTTTATTTTTTCCTTATATCCTAAACAAATATAAGTTCTTTCCACTAATTTTGATTTTCTACTTTATAACCGTATAAAGAAGTTGTGTATTGATTTAAATATGAAAGACTTTTTGTATTTTCTAAGTTATACAATTTTCTTTCAGCTGGAGTCGATTACGAAACAACCTTGAATTAAATCCTACTGTATCATTTACGATCTATGATGATTCATCGAATTTTTCGTCTTTAAGAAAAAAATATCTTTACTAAGCTACTATTAAACATTATCGCAACACCTATTAATTCAAAAAAAAATTTCCTCACAAAAATTCGAGCACATGTACGAGCGCTATCTGCAAACACGACGTGGCAGAAGTAGTAATTCCATTCCTTTCTAATGATCGGCACTTGTTGTCAAACAGACGATAACGAAAACCGCAATGTTTATATTTTAGCCAGATGATTAAAAAGACAGGAACATAAGAAAACCTGAGAGATTTCAGGAGTTCTTCAAACTGTTCAATAACAAAAGTCTTCGCCCCCCTCCTCGTGCTCAGCTTAAAATTTCTATTACCGAGAATCGCCTACGCAGTTAAAGAAATTAGGTTTCGGTCTTCTCTGCGACTGCGCGGCTCTCACTGCAGTGTTTCAAGTTCAAGGTCATCCACGCGCCGCCTGCCAACCACCCACCTATACATCGTGTCGATAGGCGAAAGCGTGTGCTTCGTAAAATATGGCAGCCTGAATTGGCGACCGTTCGCCTTGCACAACTAAAGAATTGGGTTTTAAATTATTATTTGAAAAAAGGCAGGTGATGTTAAAATGCTTGTAATAACAGATTATTCTAAGAGTCATTATTTTCATTCATGGTTTAAATTCAAATTTATTATAAATTTCAAAAAACTAAGTTTTTATTTTTAAACATATAAAATACTAAACAAATTGTAAGAAAACTAAATTTTTTTTTTTTAAATACCAGGAAGCTCTGCTCAGATGTTTCGAATAGTGGGCTAAATATAAATTAAAAGCCTATTTTCAGTGTCGATTCTAATTTTATTTTGATACCATCACTAAATTAAAGTTTATTTGAAGAACGTAAAAGCAGGCAGGTATGTTCTATAGTCTTTAACTGTAATTGTGCGGAAAAGGTGTTAATAAATTTGTCAATTTAGCTAACAGTGCGTCGATTTAAAAGCCAGAATTATATAAATTTAAACTCAAATATGTATAGATTAACTAATTCTTGAAATACAGAATTACAGTTATTCCTGAAATGCAGATAAATCTAAATGGCTTAAAATATTTTTTTTCCGAACGTCAAGAAAATTGTGTATAATGTTCCCTTATCTTTAAATCATAATGATCGGTTTTAATTATTGAGTTATTCTTTCATACGTAATATAAGCAACTATGCCCCTATTTCATTTATGCTGTATTCTAATTAATGAATGTAATTTTTTCTGCTGACAAAAAGTAGACCATATTTCGTGGAAAACTGACTCAAGCTTTTAAACCTAGTTATTAATCACAGTTTTAGACACAATTTATACGAAGTGTAAGTTCTGAGTTCAAATAAAGCCAAAATAAAAATAAAAAAAGGTTTTAGTGAAATGCTAAACTGCCACGAAGTTTATTTATGAATGTGAGTTCGTATATATTATTTTAGAAGGTTGGATAGATACACTAAGAAAAAAAGTATGGTCAAAACTACCAGAGTATAGTAAAACTGACCGTGTTTCTGGCTCTATTGGAAAACTAAAAGGGTTGTTAATTTTTTTGCTTTGGTAATGATTTTGGTAAAATAATCCATGAAATATAGATTTATAATAAGTGATATAATTTGGCAAATGTAGTAAAAATTTGGAAATTTTAATTCGATGCCTTAAAACATGACAAAAATAAAACCATTTATTCGGTTAAATTTACTTTTTAGTTATGTATTTTTTTCTAAACATGAGGAAATATAAACTACAATTTTAAAAAGCTGAGCTTTTAGTACATCGTTACCATATGAACGGAAAAGTAACCAAAAGAATGGTTTAAAGACCGTATAATTTAATTTTTATTTTAAAATTATGCCTTAAAAACATAAATGTTTTTACTACTAAATGATTTTGTTTAATGTTTTTAATGTATGGTAATTTAAGCAAATTTTTTTTTAACCGTGTGTCACCCTCATTTGTTGGAATTTCCCTTTATATCAAATAATGTAGCTAGTATAGAATACGGAAGTTTTATATTTTTACTGCTAATTTCAAAATTTGTTTGTGACAGTTGTTTTTTTTTTTTTTTTTTTTTTGGTTTATGTGACATTTCTTAGAAACAGGTGCAAAAAATTTTTAAAAAGATGTAACGTTATTGTTATTCTTCTTGCTGTAAATAGTTTTTTTTTTATTTATTATTATTTTTTTGTCCTTTTTTAAAATATCATTTATTAATAGAATCGGTTTAAAAGCTTTATCGAAAAAATAGGGAAAAAAGAGTGAAATTAACTTATCATTTGAGCAATTTTAGATATACGTCTTCTAGAATAATACAAATAAAAAACAATGCTACCTTAGCAGAAACCAATAAACAAATATGTTTAACTACCAACTGTTGAATGTGAGTGAAAAATGCAATACGATGATGAAAATCTTCCAAGGAAAAATCAGGAAAATGGCAAACATCTTCTACCGGTGCAAATCATTAGATGTGCCTCTTTCTCACCTACGTATCCTTATTTTGAAGAGAATTATGTTTTTATCGCCACATTTCACTGGTTATGTTATGTAACCTGTAAACTTGTCTTAACATGTAAATAATGTATAATTATAAATGGGTTAAAAATAGAAAAAATACCCTTTTTAATTTATAAATGTCATTGCATTACACGAAGTTCTGGAATTCAGCTATGACATTATGAATCATCCAATTTAATTTAAATAATATTTGTCCAGGTGCATAGCAGCTTAAGTAAACATTTGTGTTCTTTATTGTTTACATCTTTATGACGTTTTCTAAGGGGATGAGCATTCCATGCATGATTTCTATTGTTTGTTGAAATAGTAGAATTTATACAGATTGTAAAGGTATTTGTATTATTTGGTGTTAATTTTTTTGTATTTTTTGTGTGAGATATTATTTATTGGTAAAATATTAGTATAATATTTTACTAGTATTATATATTTTGGTTTTAAAAATTTTTGTAAGGGAAGGAACGGAAGATATATTGCCCGCGTGGGGATTTATATAGTTTTAAAAATGCCTTTGCATTATTAACATTATTCTGAATCACTAAAAAAATAAGATTTAAGGATTTTTATAACAATATTTAAATCTTAAAAAATTCGAAATTAAAAATAACATAACTTGAAATCACGGACGAGTTTAGAAAAATATGAAGTACGATGAGTTAAAAAAAATTTAACATTTGGTAATTAGTTATAACATTATTAGCGGTTATATTTCTAAAAATACTATGCAGCTCACAGAATTGCAACTACAGACTTGAAATTTGACGTATTTAATGGGCCTTTTTTATATCAACAGGAGTTTCTTTTCAAAATTCTATTTTTTTTTTTTTTCCGTAAGTTATTACGCATTTAACAGCTTTTTTAAGTGGCTTTTTTTCCTTTAAATGATGACTATTTATCCACTGTTACAAGAAAATTTATTTATCTATTTCGATATCTTCATTTTATAAGCTCGAGCGATATCTAAAAATTTAAAAAGAGAGAGTGAGTGATATAAATGGATAGATAAAGAGGGAAAAATAGTTGTTGCCAGGTGTAATTCATAGCAGTTTTATTGAAATTCTTAAGTTTTTAAAATGCGTGATCAAATTTTTTAACGCAACGGTAGTTATAATAATTTTAAATAAAATTTATTAATATGAGAATTAAATATGAATGTATAAATATGGGTACCAGATTAATTGTAAAAATAAAATCTTCCAGGTAAACCGAAAGAGTTGACAAGTAAGTATAGATCGTACAAAAAGAAATATTAATTAGTAATATACCAAAAAAATATCTTACCTAATTCATATACTGACAAAAATTTCGGATTAAATTACGGTCTCTTGGTACGGTTTAACTTGGTATTACGGTATCTATATAACTGTATTATGAGAGCAAGTAAAAATATAAGGTTTCTTTAAGACATCCAATACTTCCCATTCGCAAGTTTTTAACACACACTGTTAAAATAATGTTTGTATTTCTTTTTTGTTTCTTAATTAGCAGTAAACGTGTACACAAATATAATAAAAGATTTGAATAATTTTAATTCTTAAAAATGTTTCTTTTAAATTCCAGCAAGTAAAAGAAAATTTTATTGAAAATCAAGACAATTCTCAGAATTTTTGTGTTTTCCTCACTTCATATCAATTTTTAGTCCTTTCATTTGAGTCATTAACATACGCGTAGAAAAAAAAAACATTACCGCCTAATTACAAGCAATACACACATGGCTACAAATTGCCCTACATTTTCAATAAAAATAAATAAACACAAATGACTTGTTTGTGACGCACACAAAAAAATCTTCGACATATTTGACGAAATTAAAAATAAAAACTAAGTTTCAAAACCAAAAGAATTTTTTATTCTTTTTAAATGAAAAATCAGACTTATTACAGACACTTAATATCGGTTACCGTTACAGCTAGCTATTTAACGGGTGATGGAGAAATGTTTTAGTCGAAAATGGACGAGTCAGACAATAAACCAGACGGTATACACTGCGCGTCAAGCTAAATATTGATTTATGTTAACCAAGCAAGATAAGAGAAAGTCAACGCGTTTAAATTTAAGTTCTAAAACTGATATTTTAAGACAAGATTGAATTCATTCTTAGCAACTATTTTAACCATTGAATATTTTATAACTAAGTTAAGGATAGCGAATAAAAATATACTTTAAGATAATTAAATGCTTGTTAAATACATAAGACAAAACTAATTTTCACCTTGCTTATAAAACAGAATTTATGTGCCTATTTATCATTTGTAAAATCATGTAATACTAGTTTATTATGCTTGAAATAAAATTTGTTAATATATGAGAAAAATTTAATTAATGCGTTTAAGAGACCTTTAATATTTAAGTTAACTAACGTTTCAATAATTTGGAATTAAAATACTAGTTTTCTAATTATGTAATTTTGTATTTAACGTTAAGGAGCAAATTTGCAAAACAATTATTGTGCCAATCGTGCAGGAATTTCATAAGATTTTAACTAGAAAAGTTTTTTTTTAAGTCAGGCTTAACTAATAGTAAATTTGGTACATTGTTTGAAAAATATTTTATTTCGTAAGAATCTAGAGTACAGCAAGGGTGGGCAAGAGTAATATTACAAGACGTTTGACATAACTATAAAAGAAAATGCCAGAAACAGGAATTGCTGATGTTTTTTGAGCTTTTTGAATTTGAATCGTTGAATATATGCTTTAATGTTAAAAAATAAAGTCATTTTCATAAACCAAGAGATAATTAATAGACAAAAAAGGATATCAATTAATAAAAATCAATTATATTTCTTATTAGAAACAAATTTATTTATTTTTCGGAGGAAAAAAAAAACCATATTAAAATCAAATATCCCCAAATATAAAAGACATTATTGAACTACCAATGAGCTAAAAGAAAAGAACTAATATCAATTTAAAAAAAATATTCTCAAAAAGACTTCCATTCTGATATCAATCAATAAAAATTAATAATATCTCTAATAATAGAAACAACTTTATTTATTGTTGCAAAAAAAAACTCTAATGAAAATATAATATACCAACTACAAGTGACATTGAGCTAACGAAGAGCAATAAAAAAGAAAGATCATCAATTTTAAAGTGAAAATGAATAATATTATTCAATAGATTTAAATTTAAAAACATTCTAGTTAAAAATAAAACAACCATTAATTATTATATTATCTTACTTTGATTTCTTACATCTTGCACCGTGATCAAAACGTGATCTAAAATATTAAAATAGTGTCCTTTCGATCCAAAGTGATCAAAAATATTAAAATAGAATGAAAAATTAATTATGGAATTCTTTGAAGTCATATTGCCATTCATAAAGAAGCAATAAAAACACTGATGATTTCTCATTTTCTTGAGTTCTCTTATTTTTTTATTATTATTATTTTTCAAACAATGGAAGAAGGTAGTAATAAATAGTTATATAAACTTAAATTCTGAGTTGAAAAAAGAATTTATTATATTTCAAATCGGCAGACGATTTTTAAAAAGAAAATATTAATAAATTTAAAACAGTAACAATGCATGCAAAAGGAAAAAGTTTTCAAATAGTCTTTTTATGTTAAGATAAAAATTTCAACGATTTATCTGAAATTGAGAGAACGTAAAATTGTAAGTATTTTTTCCTTTATTTTGACAAATTATAAAGCAAGTTATGTCAAAAATTGTGTTTAAAATATACTAGAAATAAAGTTTAAAATGTGATATTAAAACATTTCAAGCAAACGATGCTTCGAATTTTGAAAAACCATTAAGTTTTAAATGTTAATAATATTTAATGAGTTATAAAAATATGAATATTTAAAACTTTATTACAGCTTTATTCAGTGGTTTAGTTAAATAGAATCTTGATTCAGCTATGATAAAAATTAGCTTGTAAAAAGAAGACTAGAAAGATGTTTAAAAAAAACAGCGCGCAGAACGTTACGTCAAAGCGTAAAATTTATTTATTTATTTATTTATTTATTTTTTTTAATTTTAATCAGATGTTTTAGTAAAAAGTTTTTCTGAATATTAAAAAGCATGAAATTAAGAATCCTCCGTATTTTAGTTCATAATTACCTCTTAAAGAAAACTTTTATAAAAGTTAAGCTTAAAAATAAAAAATACTGAACAGTATCTTCTTAACCACAGAATCTAGATGACTAATGAGAAAATCATTCAAATTTTATGATGATACATGTAAAAAAAATTCTTAACAAATTATACAACTTATATTTTTAATGACATGATTTATTTATTTTGTGATCACGTTAAGCATAAATTATTGCGCTAAAACGTTGAATCAATTTAAAATCCACATCTGATGCAATATATTAATTAAGCCATAAAAAAGATATCTCCAGAAAAGCTAAAATATGCAATACAGGAAAATAAATTTAAAAATAGATCTGCCACGTAACTTCAAATGAATAAAAAAGAGATCAGTATTATCAACTCGAGAAGATAAAAAGAAAATTTTCCTTTGACCTTGAAGACTCCTCAAACTATTACTGAGAGCCAAGAAACGTGTCCAAGAATTTCCGTGTACAGGGCTCGGATGATTTAACTTTCTTTTCAACAGACTTCTGAAAGATAACTCAGAATGGTTTTAAAAATTTTAATTTTCACTAAGTTACTCGGGTATTTTTGAAAGTGATACGGACCAGTATTAATAATTTAAAAATAAAAAAAGGCAGCATTAAGACATGAAAATGTAACTACTTTTTACTGTGTAAAATAGTTTACACTGTATTGGAATGAATTTTGCTATATGATATTATATATTTTACTTTGAAAAATTTAAATATAATTTTTTTCATTTTAAAAGTTAATGTTCAATTCAAGAAATCTTTTTTATCCATAACTGCTTTAAAATTGCCTTTTTTTTTTTCTTTTATCCTACCCAGGACTGAGAATCAAACTTATAATTAGTTAAAATAAATTTATTATATTAAGCAATAAAATTTTGAGTGCATGAAACGCAAAATATAGAAATCCTTTGATATAGCCTTACAGACCTTGACGATGGCATAAATAATGGTTGAGAAATAACAGCAACCCTGTACGAAAGCCATTATTTAGTATGGAATTTTTGCCCTATTGGCCCACTAGATACTTTGTGGGAGGGGAAAACTTAGATGAAAGATCAACCTTGTTTTGGTTTCAGTTTCCCAAAACGTGTTTAAGACTTCTTTAATACGCAGGGTTCCCACTCTATTTTAGAAAAAAAAAAGTTCTCTGACTTTTCCTGGTATATCAGGGAAATTTCAATGAAAATGCATACCATATATTACCAATTAGATTTTGTAAGAAAATAAAATATATAAAAGAATGAGAATGGAAACATAGAAAAGTTTCACTAAAATGTTGAATTTTATAAAATATTTGTACGTCAAAGTAGGCTTAAACTTGCAGAGGTTTTCTACTGCTGATTTAATTAGGAAATTAGTGTTCGTTTAGGTATGAAAAGAGTGCAAATCACTGATCTGAAGCATCTAGATTCTAGAATATTGCACTTGCATTCTAAAACGATTAAGTCTTCTTAATGGAAATGAAATTTATCATATGGCCTTTGGCGACAGCATTGGGTATTAATGACTAGTTGAAAATAGCAGCAACCCTATGCGAAAGCCAATAATTACGAACCTTGGAACTACT
This sequence comes from Parasteatoda lunata, assembly GCA_949128135.1. Classification (NCBI taxonomy): domain Eukaryota; kingdom Metazoa; phylum Arthropoda; class Arachnida; order Araneae; family Theridiidae; genus Parasteatoda; species Parasteatoda lunata. The sequence continues at coordinate 83,570,881 of OX421975.1, forward strand.
GGCCCACTGAGATACTATGTGGAAACAGAATACTTGAATTGGTTTCGTTTTCTTTATTTTTCGTATTAGTTTTACAAAATTTTGTTTCCGCACAATTAAATACGCAACAGTTTTTTTTATTTGCGACACATTAACTTCTACAAACACTAGAAATTTCAATGATGCGTATTCCTTTTTTTTGTTTTTGTTTTTTAAATCATAGAAGTAGATTTATTCACTCGTGTGTGTATAAACAGAACATTAAAAATATATATATATAAACCAAATGAACATGCACTCCTGGTAATTTATTTTTAAAAGATTAAAGAGGTAACATCTTTCAGAATAAAAAATTACTTTTTCCCCTGCACAGTTTGTAACATATTTTATAAAATTAAAATAATCAAACAAATCCGGTTATTATTATTTATAACATTACTTCACTTATCACGATTTTCAAAAAATAAAAACTAATCTTTTTTTTTCCCCTTTTTCTTAGTTTATTTAATTCTGAAATAAAGGCGGATATAATTTATAAAAAAAGATTCTCTGACTGCCTCGTAAAAAACTACTAGAATTTTAAAGTAAATTTTTGTTACTTAGTCGCCATCCTACTCTTTAAAATCAGATTAATCATAAACGTCCGTTAATTTAAAACTACATTATTAACAAAAAGTTGTTTTTATCAACACACGTTTTGTTAAATAATACACACACACACACACACATATATATTACTATTGAAAAAATTTTTGCTGCTCAGATTTCTTTGAGTTATATAGTATTATTATAAAAAATCAATATAAAAAAAAAAAATCAATCTTTTATAGCCTAATAAAAAAATTATATTTTATAAAAAAAAATAAAAATAAACAGTCGAAAAGTTATAATATAATGAAAAATTAAAATCTAAATAAAAAATTTAAAACTAAATAAAAAATAAAATCTTATTTTAAAAAAATACTATTTTTTCTTTAAATTCATGATAATTCAAACAGCGGGATTCAATTGAATAGACAAGTATTTCAAACCCTCGGTATGCTAAGTGGAATGATTTGTTGGACTTGAAAATCCATTAATATGGAAACAACAAATATCTACAAATCTAGAACAACGGATTCTTTCTCGCCATTTAAAGAAAACTTTCAGCTTATTTTTCTGACACTACTTTTTTCCTCTATAAATTAAGCCAAGTCACGCAAGGAATTTTTTTTTCTCCATCTTTTTCTTTATTTGCATCCTTTGCACGCCAAATGCTTTCCCTTTCTTCTTATTAAAATCGAAAACAGGTTTTTTAAGCAATTGGAAGGCTTAACCAGCTCAGAATGTTAAAATATTTTTCTGCTATCGCATAACTTTAATACTTCAAAAGAAGTGAGTTAAAAGTCAATCAAAAAAGAATAAAATTGATGTTTTTTTGATGTTGAACAAAAAATGACAAATGCAACAATAATTAAAAACAAAATCAATGTCCAGAATCGAAATCGTGATAACACAGATAAGTAGTGTCACAAACGTATGCTTACAAGACCAAGTAAGCAATAAATAATAATAAATAAGTTCAATTAATGATAATCATGTATAGTTTGTATAGAAATGTTTTTCTATTTACGCTTATTCTATCAATGTTATATTGTACAACAAAAACTTCCAGGCATTTTTTAACACCAATACAAAAGAAAAAGAAAGTAAATATTTACTATACACTGTAAAAAATTCCGGATCAAATTACGGAATTAAGTACCAGCACTTTGGGTGGACCATAAGTAAAATCGATGTTTACCCTAAAATTTTATACCGTAATCTTTATAATAAAATTCATTTTATTAGAGTGATTCAGTGATTTTAAGGTAATTGTTATTGTAGATAAAAATTAAGGTACATCAGACTTTTTGTTCCAGGACATTTTCCGGTAAAAATGGATTCTGGTAAAAAAAGCCGGTACTTTTTTACCGTAATTTTATCCGGAAATTTTTACAGAGTAGGATCAACAGCAAATTAACTTTTAATTTACGAAATCTGTAGTGCACCAAGAGTGAATTGATTAAAAATAGACCAGGGGTTATTCCAAACTTTTGGAAAATAGTTCTCTCTCGAGAATTTGTGAAATCTACTCAATCTTATGAATACGTAAAAATAAAATCATGTTTTTGCGAGCGGAAAAACAAAGTCAATCTCTTTCAACGAGTTTAAGTTTCACAAAAAAAAAAAAAAAAATTCAAGACGTCATTACCGTTTCTTAAAAGAAATTTTTTTTTACTTAAGTCTTTTCGCATAAAAATATTTAATGAAGAGTTCGCAGATGGTAGAAGAACCCAAATTTCTCCTAAAATGACCCCTGTAAGCAGTTCTGCCTAGGAGTAGATATTTATTAGCAATATATGGCATTTGTTACATTTCTAATGTATACATAAACAAATAGTAATATTATAGTACTTAACAAAACATGTTACTTAAAAACGAAAATTTATATTAACATTGTAAACAACTCAAGTTAATCTCGATTCTTTCATGTTAACCCACCTATGAATGCAATTCCATGACTTAACTAATAAATAACATTTTTTAATGATTTTTGTTTCATTTAATTTTTTTAAAAACTAGAGGGCTCCGCCCCCTGCTCGCTGACGCTCGCCAACCCCCGGAGAATTGCTTCGCAATTCTTGCTTGGTTTGCTTCGCAAAACCAAGAATGCTTTGATTTCATATATTTCAATATTAAACTGAATATTAACTGTTATCATCGAAAAGAATTAATTTTCTTAAATGCAGAATAAGCAGTGTGTCAAAATCAATGTCACTTTTTTTCGTTGACTACAGTTCCTTCTATGTCCTATTTGTTCTCTAAATGAGCCAAAATTGTCAGAAATTAACATCAATGTGCAGATATAATCTTAATATGAAACTTGTTTAAAAAAAATGATAATCACAATAATACAGACTTTGTCCCAAAGAAATGAATATATTTTTAACACATTTAATTCAATATATATATATATATATATATATATATATATATATATATATATATGCAAACACTATAATATTTTTCAATAAGCAATATTGCTAAGAACAGGGTAATTTTTAAAAAAATATTTTAATAATATTCAGCAAAATAACTATAAATGAAAACATTAATTTTGCGGAATTAAAATAAACAATGCACCAATAGCATTTTCTTTACGCTAAATACATTTATAAATTTGACATTATATATATATGTTATAATATTTCTCTATATACAATATTGTTAATGACAGGATCATCTTTAATAAATATTTTAATGTTCTCCTTCGTTGTGCATCTTGACAATTGTAAATAAACAAATCGAATTAAGATTTAAAACCAGATTAAACTTACGAATTAACGTTTTAGAAAACAAATAATCAGATTAATCAATATATCAATACGAAATAAGTTGAGATGTTGTAAAACTGAAGAATGAAATTCTAACTATTTTGTGATTGGTTGCATCTCTGAAAAAGAAAATTCTGACTTGTAAATCGCTTTTTTAAGCTTGCCGTTTTCAGACATGTGATTGGCTGTTGTGAACGGCGGTTATTCTTCATTATTAACTGCAAAATCGTGCTTTAAAACTAAAATAAATAAAAATTTAAAATTATGTAAAAGATTTGAATGCCCTAAATGTCTTCCTTGAAAGATTCTGAATGAATTGATTCCTTAATCTTAGATTTTCATCACGTAGTTAAAAAGTTTTTCAGGGGACAAAATTAACTGCAAAAACTTTTTTTTAGAATAGAGAGATTCGTACTTTTAATTTTCTTAAATTTAATAAAAAAAACTTTAAAAAATTTTAAAAACACGAGCAGTGACTTACAGTAAGATTCAGACATCAAAGCTGAAATTCTTGTATTGGTATTACCGGATTTGACAAAACTCAACAAATAAATTAAAGTGTTAGAACTATTTACAAGAATCTAAATTCTGTAAATGCAGCAGCTATTTTTTTTTTTTTTTTCCTCTATTCTTCAATGAGAGAACTTTTAGACTCTCTTTTATGCACATATGCATCATACATATACTATCACAAATCCAAAATTTAAACTTAACATATTTAGAGAAGTGTCCCAAAATTAAACACTTCTATCTTAAAAGGAAAGATACTATTCTTTTAATTATTTCACCTTTTCTGTCGCAGTAAAAAGTCAAGTAACTGAAGTTTAACTGGGAGGACATATAACATTTAATTCGGTGCACAATTGAAATTTAACTAGGAAGGTAACTAATCGTTAAATTGCTGGACAATTAAGGTTTAACTTAATGGACAACTTTAATTGAATTTAACACAAACCACATGAATAATCATAAATATTATAATATTTCTTTTTTATTGAACTGATAAAACCACCATCGAGCTGATCTGATTTGTTTATGCAAAATGCTCTTTCAAATGTCCTCTTTTTTAACTTTATTTATTTTATTTTTATCAATTTTTTTATTTTATTTTTCATTGATTTATTCATTTTTACTTATTTATCTACCTGGGAGTGATTTAAAAATGCTATACGGCAATTTTAATTAACTTGATCATAAGACTAATTCTGCTACTGGAGTTCTGAAGAAAAAAAAATAGTTATAATATTATATTTTGAGGAATGTGTTTAGTGTAATCTTGCACACTGCAAAATGAAATACGAAATATGTTGAAAGTGTGTAAACTTATGATGAATAAGAAGAAAAAAAAAACCAAAACACAATAAAAAAAAATAATTCTTTCCACTATTTCAAATATCTGCATGACGTAATTAGACTCCTGTGTTGACGCAAGAAAAGAGAACATCAATAAAAACACGGAACACATCACGTAAGCACCGACTTCCAGAAATAGGCGAAAACAAAGGCTCTGTAGTGGCAACGACTGTATATCATTACACTGTATGTATACAACTACAGTAATCTTCCTTTTAAAAAAATTTCCTTGTTTGTTTGTTTAAAAAAAAACTGTACACTCTCAGAAATAAAACTCTCACGTTTGACGATTCATCAATCCTTGAGCTGTATTTCGTTAATTTTAAAAGAATCATTTCGTCACCAAATCACGCGATTTGAGACGATTCTCATATATCTGAGAAAATGTTTCCTCGACTCGGAATCTTATTGCAGCGCATGATGGGATTGTAAACTAAAATGAAAACTTTACGATCGAATCTAGAATAACGAAATAAGCCGACAGCTGTATGGTGGTCAAGGTGTTGAACTCATACCAGGAAAATCCTGAGTTCGAGTCTCGCTTCGGGCATAGATGTAATTTCTCTCTACGTTCTGTTTGTCCTTCTTGCGTCGTTGGGGTAACGTTGATCTACATATATGGTTCCCACAAAAAAGTAATCAACAATACCGCCCGTTCGATTATTATAGAAATTTTTGAACAGACATATACCATGAAACATCGTCAGAAACTAAGAAAGTTGCACGATATTCGAGAAACCCATTTTAACAATGCAATAAAAACTAACAAATTTTAAAATAATTATACATCTTACTCCTAAACTACTAATGCTGCAGTATCCTAAAGTTGAAGCGTCTCAAAAGTCAGCATATTTATTTTTCATAAAAAATATTTATATTAGCCTTAAGTCTTTACACAACTTATTTACTACTGCAGTTACTTATTTTATAGATAAAATGAAGAATTAAAAATTAGAAAAACGACTTTAAAATTCAACCTTTTATGTTTCTAAATACGTAATTTTTTTGTTAAAAAAATTTCATTACACAATCAAAACCTAAGAAAACTAAAGATTTTATTTTCTTTAAAAAATAAAATAAGCTCTTAGATATTACTCATCTTAACAAACGATAACTGTAGAATAAAGAGTTGCCATGTTTTATTCTAAAAGTTTATAATTAAGAATTAGAAAACGATTCTGCGTCCTCACCAATCTTAATGGTTCGAGAGACTAACCTAAATATACAAATTTAATACGTGCAGACGATATATTAAGTTACAAATTTCGAAACAGAAATGCACTTTCTCTAAATAATCATTGGATGGATTGAATTCTTTAAACTCGAAATATAGGGCGTAGACGCAATCTGGAAAATATGGTCCCAACATTTCAGGTAGAAGAGAGTTCAAAAGTTAGGATACTTTAATGTTACCTTCACGTTTCACTATTTCAAAAACTTCCCCCAATATTTCAAGTTTCCCATATTTCAAGAATAGAAAACATTTTGAGCACAATTATAAAATTCGTTTATCCAAAGATAAATACCATGTAAAAAAATTTATTTATTTAATGACAATCGAAAAAAAATTACATTTTAAAGTATATAAATTTCTTGTAATTTTAAAATATGCAATTTTAAATGACATAATAAAAACTTAAATGAAATCAGTCGAATAATTTCTGAATTACTTAATTCTAAATCAAAATTATTTATTAAAAAAAAAAAAAAAAAAAATTATATAAATTTTTTTTTTTTTTTTTTTTTTGTATATAAATGTTGTAAAGATTCATACTCACTCCTGACCGACTATTAAACAACCTTTCTTGATACTTATTGTTAAAATAAATAGATAAAACTGAAAAAAAAATATTAATAAAATGTACATTAAAAAAAACCTTGTGCTTCAGAAACAACGACAAAGTAATTTATTTAAGTACCTGTAATAATAATCAGAAACTTAAGAGAAGGTCAAATATTTCACACAAAAAAAAGGACACGTCAACTGTGTTTCGTATATTATTTTTTTATCCCGTTTGGCGCATACATGCTACATCATTAATTTCAAGGTCACTGAGATAATACTCATTACATTCTCTTACTAGTTGCAGCAGAGAAACATTTCACAGCCAAACATAAAACAATAAAACGGCAGCCATTTCCTCTGATTATTAATTTTTTAAAAACCAACTTCTCTAAGTAATAAGCGTTACCGACTAATACATCTGTATTTTAGTTCATTTCAAAATTCAGTAAATTAAAACATTTCACAGCCAAACAAAAAACAACAAAAAGTCAGACATTTCCTCAGATTATTTTTAAAAAAAGCAATTTCTAAGTAAAATTTTTCAGTGTTACCGACTAATTCATTTGTGCTATAGTTAATTATTTCAAAATTCAATTGATTAAAACATTTCAGAGGAAAACAATAAAACGACAGGTATTTCCTCTGATTATTATTTTTTAAAAGCAATTTCTGTGTAAAAAAAAAATTTTGTATTACATACATTTGTACTTCAGCCAATTATTTTAAAAATCAAAAAAGCACTTTTTTTAAAATGCATTGCACATAAATTTTAATACTAGGGAAAATCAGAAAGAAAAAAGAGAAATTAGTGAAAATAATAAAATAGATAAGACGCCTGCAATAATATTTTAACAGAAATTTTTATTTATTTATTTTTTTTTAAAAAAAAAACTTTTTTAGCGACAGAAATGCATTTGTTTTTATTTAAATTGATAAATAGAGAGAAAAACACAGGTATAATTTCCGGATATAAGTAATAAAAAATTTATCAGGCATGAAGTTGTTTAAAATAATAGATAATTACAAGATAGGACGATTTAACAAGAATTGATACCATATATAAATTCTTAGCTTTAAACAATATACGTTATCCCTTACTAATTGAAAATAAATTCTTAAAAAAATTTTTAATACAAGTTAGCAATCACATATGCGTACAATGAGATGTAAACAATAGATTAATGACAGCTGACAATAAGATTAATAACAGTTACTACATCGAAATTTTAGAAAACAAATTTATTCGTAGAGAAAACAATTTTTTAATTATTGTTTATTTTCCCAAAATTACATACAAGTAGACGTATCGATTTTGGATCATTATTTCTTACATATCGGTTTTGGATCAAGAATGCTTTACGTATTTTGGATCAGCTGTTCACAGAGAAAGTAATACAAATAAATAATAGCAAACAAATAATATTTAGCACTGTTCATTTTGTTGTTTAATAAACTAAAATAATAGGTGAATATTTACATTGTTATTTAATTTTCTCAATAATACGCATATGGAGGAACTTCCAACCATAAAATGTTATTTATTTTCGTGAAAATTATGAGTTATTTTTGGAACGGGACAAAACCTTTTAATCAAATAACTAATGAAACACAAAACTATATTTTAATAAACAAAAACAAAAAAAAAGTTAAAATTGTATAAGGAAAGGGAAAAATTCATTATCTGGATTGCTTTAAAATTTATCAGCTGGATTCTGGTAAAACAATTAAAGATAATACTAGATGATAAATTGAATGATTACATCTCAATTGTATTTTATTTTAAGGACTTCGATAAATACTGATACCACGACAAAACAGGTAAAATTCACTTTTAAAGAACCTTTTGTTTAGTGTGAACGTGGCATCTGATATACTCGTGGAACTGTTTTTAAATTTTTAAAAAAAAATTTAAGACAGTAAGAAATTTAAAGAAAGAGTTGACTTACCGATTCTTTGGCCATATATCAACTAATATTCACAGTGAAAAATTGATAAAATTTTTCACAATTTTTTTTCCTCCAATAGAAACCGCCTCGAAATTTCTAGTTTTGGTGTCCGAATCCTGCGCATGGCTCTAAAACTAGGAATAGCAAACTGCGTCATCCAATACCTTAACTGCGTAGATATTGAGCAGGAAAAAATTATTCAATGAACATTTCATCTTTGTGAAGTCGAAAAAATTTTTTTGCTAAACGAGCGAATATTTTTTTAAATTAAAAACACTCGATTAAACAGCGGTGTATTAAAATTTAGAAAAGACTTTTTAACTTCTCTACGTTTTAGTTTCGCGCGCTTCGCAACCCTTTTTCTTTGGCGTCAATGTCAAGATCATCCCGTACATCAACGTGAGAAAAGGGTTACCGCTTATCTATTTCTTTCGCCAACAGTTTCGCCAAGTATACAAATACCGGTGATGGATCGAGCAGAAACACCTGGGGCAAAGAAAAGATTTGTTCTTAGATTAAAGTAAAGCGCCATCTGATCAATGTGTCGTAAAATTCAGATTTTTTTTTTTTTTTTTTTTTTGTAGAATTTGCTTGATGACATTAAATAAGTGAAAACATTTCGAAACTAATTGATGCATCTAAAAATGCAATTCACGCGTTTTAAAGAGTCTAGAAAAAAAATTAAATAATTAAATGTTCATAGACCTGATAGAATTTAATTTTTATAACTTTTTTTCCCATTTTTTTTTTTTTGAAGGAGGGGGTGGCGGCATCTGATAAATTTTTCGCAAAATTTTTTTATCATAAAACAGATGATTACCAAACAAGTTTATACAAGTAAAAAAGACGGTAAGCTTTATTAGCAAAAGAATATTGTTAATTTTTGGAGAATCCATAAACAAAATTAGAAAAATTAACTGTTTATGTTACTATAAAAGTTTTTCCCCATTTCTTTCTTTCTTCCTTTTTCTTTCTTTCCTTCTTAAAAAAGAAAATAATAATAAAAATAAAAAATGTCAACGAAACGAAGAAGAAAGAGCGGCAACAAATCAGAGCTATCGCAAAGCATTTGCTGATTCTCAACCGCTGTGCCGCGGAACTTTTGTGTGCTGCCAAATTTTAGAAAATATATTAAACTCAACTGGTGGGATTCCAAAAACAAATAACTTTATGGAAGAATAAAGCTCAGAAAGGATATTTGGAAAAGTTTGAGTCAGTCCTAAGAGATTTTAATAAAACTATTCATAAAATTGTTATTGCCCATTTGACAACATTAGAGGAGAGAATTATTCATTATTTCCCAAATTTAGATATAAAAAAATTTGATTGGGTTTGTAATCCATTTTTGATAACGAATACTTCTGTAATTTGAATTAACTTTGAATGAAGAGGAAGAACTAATTTTGTTTTCTAAGAATCGAGATTTAATTTTAAAATATTAGGAAGAATCAATTAATTCATTTTGGATTAACATTAGATGCGATTATCCCATGATAGCCAAAAAAGTTTTAAAAATATTATTACAATTCCCTACATCTTATTTGTGTGAATTGGGATTTTCAAACCAACATAAAAATGAAAAAAAGATCGAGACTGTAAAATGTAGAAGACCATATGAGAATAGCATTGCCATTTTTACGACCAAATATAAATTAAATTATCAAAAAACATAAAGCTCAAATTTCTCATTAAAAGTATTCTTATTATTCATTTGTAATTAATCCCTTAATAAACGTTGTTTTCGTAGCACATATTATATTATTTTATTTTACATTCCAAATTATTATCATAAACTATTTGGCATAGTGTATTATAGGTAAGTAAACAACTTTTAAAATTATCTTTTTCTTTGTGTGCCGCTAAATTTTGAAATCGTTAAAAGTGTGCCACGACAAAAAAAAAAGGTTGAGAATCACTCGCTTAGGGTCTAGGCTGTAGGGCTCTGGGGAGCCTCGGGCCAAAGAGATTTAAAAAAGAATTAATTTTTAATATTGAAAATTCAAAAACTTTGTTTTACGTTTTAAACGTTCTTTTTCACAATTGCTAAGCAAATAATAAATGAAACAAGTCGGTACTATCAATTTATCTTTTTTTAATACTTAAATATATATATATATATATATATATATATATATATTAGATTTGACTAAGATTCTTGTTAAATCACACAAATAAGTGATAAGTCAGTACTTATCAGCAAATAACTTATTGCCTCACCTATGTACCACTAGATTTTCGACTTGGTTTGTCGTTTTCGTATTATTATTACTATTTTTATTAGCTTTTTTCGAATTTGATTCAGATTTTGATTCCTTTTTTTTCTATATTTTTAATTTATTTCCTTTTTTAAATATTAGTCGATCTTTTTTTAAAGAAATTTTGTTCTACCATATAATTTTTATACCTTATAATTCATTCTTTTAATTTTATTCAGACTTTAATTTTTGTTTATTTTTTTATTTTAATTTGTGTCACGCTTCATTTATTGATATTTTTTATCAATAAATTAGTCATGGAATTAAATTTTCAGTTTATGAGAATTATTATATTATATTTTTACATTTCCGTTTATAAGAATTTATGTATGATTCCGTTCTAATTTAAATAATTATCTCAATATGTATAAATAAAACTTATTTTCTAATTCTATTATTTTGATTTCTATGAATAGTGCTTTTGTTTGGCGCTTCTAATCATGTGGATATCACTTACCTTTAATACCCAAGTCACCATTTATCGAACTAAAGAACTCCTCTCACTAGTTCTCTGGAGCACCATCGGGGACTGTGGTTACGAATTTAAACTATATTTGAAGTAGAAATGTGGGGTAAACATTTGAAGCAAGTCTTGACCCGGGTAGACAAGAAAAGTATCAAACGCAACCCTTATTACAACTTTCCATAACAGCAGACTTTGTGACGAGAGGAATTTGTTGGTTAGACAGGGGTGAGTGGTGAAAAATTGTCGGTAAAGTAACCAATGTTTTTTATAGAATTTTGAATGCTGATTACTGGAAAAATATTTTATTTTATTTTATAATCGACGTTGAACAGCCGACCGAATATCTGAGTTTCAATTCGAAAACTGGGACTAACTCTTTTTCGTGGATGACTTTTTGATGGAATTAACCATCATTTACGCTACATGAACAGGAAAAACCACGTAAACTTGCCATGGTTAGCCCGAAGACAAAGGTTTTCTAACCCATGAACAGTCTACCACTGGAGATTTTTCACGTCAGAGCTGCGGTCAGTACGAGGCGGGAGCAGAATTCGTGTAAACCATCCACCCCTAGTATCCGAACAAGATCCCCTCATTGGATGGTGAACGCTCTATCACCTAAGCCATTCACGGCTGAATATATGGGCGAATCTCAGGAATCGTTAACCTATATGTCTTCAAACTTTTCTTATAAATATATAACATAATAAACGAAAATTAATTCTAATAAAATTATAGGAATAACTACGCATTACTAACTTTAAGATACGTACATTTTTGATCGCGAGTAACTTGCTTTTGGCTTTCATTTCTTACTTTAATCCTACATTTGACAACTTTTCATGAGTGTCGCTTAGAGTGTTTAACATACTTTTTTTTTTTTTTTTCAATATGTATTCTGTTTAAAAAAAAAAACTGAAAATCACTAAAAACATAATTTAGTAGCTCAGCTGTACTATCATATTTTCTTGAATGATATTTTTCGTGAATATTGACGTTTGCAAACACTTAAAGTTTGTCGCCAAATTTTGGCACGTCAAATCGTAAATTGAAAAAAATTGAGAAAAAAAAGGTATACAATCCAATTCTGCGAGTTACAAGTTAAACTAATGATACAAGTTTGTTCTACTTTAAATAAGCTTTTGGAATATTACTAACATAAAACTCGCAGAATTGGATTGTAGGGTAAAGCAACCAGTGAAGGAACACTACCCAGTGAAGGAACATTTCATATATATTGATTAAAAATAAGAATTTAAAAATTTTTCTTTTGATTGATTGGTAACAATGGCTTACTGCCAAACAATAGGAAGTCATCTAGCAATGTTTTGAATTACCTGGTCAAATAGACTTCTCTGGAAAAAAATTTTAATTTGTTATTATCTCTGCAACACCTTGTTTCTTTGAAAAAATTATAATGTGAGTGTTTGTATTTATAATGTTTGAAGTGGAATTAATTGCATGTAATAGTTTTATTTCTCTCACTGCGAAAAAGAGAATTCAAAATATAGTTATCGAAGGTACGTTTTTTTTTTTTTTTTAAGCATCATACCATAATAAAGTATTGAGTTCACTGGATCACCAAACGATGGAAAACCAGTAAAGGAACAAGTGTTCCTTTACTTGGTTTTTTTCTAAGTTAATGAAAATAAAAGATAAATTTTAACTTTCTTGTACCTTTAGTGATGTTCCGCATCAAAAGTATGTTAAAAATACGAAAAACAACTTCTAGCCAATGAGGGAACAGGCATGTTCCTTTACTGGGCATAGATTTCCCAGTGAATGAACAGTATGTGTTAATATGTTGACACTTTAATTTTCAATTCATGATTACAAAAAAAAAAATCAACATTTTCCAAGTATTTATATGTTATAATTTCAAGAATAGGCTTGTTTTTAAGTATGTGTATAGCTTATAAATTCATAAAGAGCATTAAAAAATAACCAAAATTAAGTGTTCCTTTACTGGGTGTTCATTCACTGGTAAGAGATGTTCCTTCACTTGGTCTTCTTACTACTTGTTATTTGAACCTCCAAAACTTTAGAACAATATTATGTAAGTTCTCTACAATTTTTTTTACATAATTTGCAATTAGTAACAAATATGTTGACATTGTCATTTAACTAAAATTACGAATTTCGAAATAAATATGATTTTTTAAAAGGCAAGCGAAACTTAAGTGTTCCTTCACTGGTTAGTTTACCCTATACCTTTTTTTTTTTTTTTTTTTTTTTTCAATTTTCGAAGGTTACGGTTTAACGTGCGGTTTGAAGTTTGAAGACATATAGGTTAATGATTCCTGAGATTCGCCCATATACATGGGAGAGAAAAAAAAGCAAAATGCCATGGTAACGTAGAAGGTGAAAGTATTGAGAAAGGGGGAAATCGCTTTACCATGAGACGCCTATTTTATTTGCAAAGTGAATAATAAAAAAATTAGGTGAAAAATTTGTCCATGATATGAAAGAATTATAGCGGCGATTTGAAGGGAAATGGAATGCCAACACGCTAACTGATTATTGTTGAATGTTACTAAGACTATCCCAGCTAAGTAGTAAAAATACTTTGAGGGAACGAAAAAGTAATTCTATAATGATTTATTATTGTCTACTTTAATTATAAATTATTTGAAATCAGTGGGGTGTAGGAATACTGGGCTAACTTTTCGAATAGATACCCTTGAAAAGAGAAATGTGATAATCACTGAAGGGGCTGGCCCCCTTCAATAATTATCAGATTAAGAGAAAAACAAGAGCCAATTAAATAATTTAAAAAAAAAAAAAAAAAAAAAAAAAAAAAAAAAAAACGTTGCATTAAACTCATTTTTGAAGATACGGAAATTCTACTACATCAAAAAGTTCTTCAGTTTTCTAAAATGTGAAGAACATTCAAACTTTAATGCCAATCTTTGTTATTAAATTTGCTTAAAAATCATACCTTTTTCTTTAAAAAAAATACTCTGACTGAACCAGATATATTTACCATTTTATTTTATTTTATTTTATAATCGTTGAACGGTCGAGCCAATTTTTAGGCTTACGACTACTAATGTTCAACTCCGTAGCCTTGTAATTTTGAACCCAATCCAGAAGACAAGGGAACTCCTGAATCAAGTATTGGGAGAAATTTGTCTCAGTGGAAGACTTTTTGATGGAACTAGCCCGCATTATTTGCATTACATGGAGAGGAAGACCACGAGAGCCTCTCACGGTTAGCCTGGCGGCAAAGGAACTCTAACCCATGATCCGTCTGCCACTGGAGATATTTCACGTCAGCACTGTTGTCGGTGCAAGTCGGGGGTGCCTATTCGTTTCGACCAGCCATCGCTGGGGATTCGAACCCGATTCCCCTCATTACATTTACCATTTAAAAAATTCAATTCCCTAATAAAAGAGTAAGGTCCTTAATAATCAAATGGATGCTCACTTTGATTGTATGCCTAGTGGGGCAGCCAAAGTACTGGGCACTAAAGGACAAAATTAGGAAATTTTGCTACTGACCAGTGGCCAGCTATAACATTTTTAACAGTAGCCACTTTTTAAAACATGCGGCCGCTTTTTAAATAATTTAAAATTTTAATCGATTAAAAACATTCCTGACATTAATAAAGCAAGGTATTTATTTTGAAGAATTTCTCATATTATGATAAACAGTTCATCATGGTTCATTTTTAAAATGAAATTTTTTTTTAAGAAACAAGCGTGAAAAAAAATACTTTTTCGAATATTATAAAACATTTATAATAATTTTAGATATATTTAAATAAATAATAAAATGCGCATGGGATGCATTTTCGACGAAAGAAGTGACGAACAGGTGGCGACTAACAGATAATTTTTTAATCCCCTTTTGTTATATATAGTCACCTTGTGACAGATGGCATCGATAAATTTTGTCCTATAGTTAAAACCAATACCAGAAATCATCTACGTGATTTACATCAACTGTAAAAATGTAATAAAATAAGGTAATTTAAAATAATTCAAATAAACGCAAAAGTTTTTCGTGTGATTCTTGCAGTATTAAAAAAAAAAATCTCATATTTTTCCAGTGCTTGTTGTTTCAATTAGGCTCTATCAGGTAGCTGTACTACATCATCCATTCTGAACTGCGTGTCTGAGATTGAAAAAGTATGCAATTTTCTGAAAATATAAGAATTTTTTTTTTTTTTTAATACAAGTATAAAGCTGATAAAAAAATTATGTCTAAGAAGTTAGGTCAATTCTGTTATGTATAATAAAAGATAAAAAATATCTAAGAAGTTAGGTTAGTTATGTGCAATAAAAGATAAAATAATCTAAGAAGTTTGGCCAATTATGTATAATAAAAGATAAAAAAAAATCAAGGAAGTTAGGTCAATTATGTACAGTGAAAGATAAGAAATTAAAAATTATATTTAAAAAACAAATTCTAGATGTATTTAAAATTTTGTTTAGTAAAATTTCTTTTAGCAAATTTGTAAATATTTTCTACATTATTTCTCTACTATTATTAATCTATTAATATAATTTCGTAATTATATCTAGTAATTATATTTAGAAAGTGTATAAGTAGTTTACTGTTTAAAAGTTTTCTATTTAAATTTTCGTTGATTGAAAATGTATGCATATTTAAGCCAACAACTTTAAAAACCTACCCAGAAAAACTTTCTACACTGTAAAAAATTCTAGTTAAAAATACAAGAGCTCGGGGTGCCGATATTATTCACCGTAAAACCCATTTTTACAGAATATGTTATGGGACAAAAGAAAACTGATGTGTTGTAATTTTTATTGTAAAATTACTAAACCCCTCTAATTAAATAAATATTACTGTAAAATTTAAGGTAAAATAAGGTTTACGGATGACACACCTAAAGTGCCGGCAGTTTATACCGTAATTTGATCCGGAATATTTTGCTGCGTCTCTTACATACCTGGGGCCACTGCTTCCTTTATGCATCTCTGCTCTGGACGCCACTGCTAAAGCTCATATAAATGTAATTTAAATGAGTTTATAAATTGGTAAATTTTAAATAAAATGTCAAAATTTCGCGATTTCAACCTTTTTTTTTCTCACTATAATATGCCATTACTTTCGAAAAATTTCTTACGTGAAAGAAACTTTTTAGAATTAGAACTTTATAAAACATAAAAATGTGTCCTCTAATTTAAAACAATTGTCTAAAAGGAATTTTTTACAAATCTGTGATAAGACACCCGTATAATTAATCTCTCTGTATCTAAAAATATTATCAAAACTTAAAAACTAATTTTCCTAACGATATTTTTATCTTTTTATGAAACAATTTTTATGGTAATTTATCATTAGTTAGCTAATTTCGAAACAAAATTTATTAAAATCAAAAAATAGCTATTTGATTCATTCTTTAAATAAAGTGATTACTTCATTACAAAATTAATTGATTACTTTATTGCAATACAAATTGTCTATCATTTAATTTTTTAAAGAAAAACTTTTTGTTAACATTTATACACAAGCAGATTAATTTCATTATTTCAAGTTATTTTAAAAATGAAATTTATCATAAATTATATAAATACAGCAACAGATGACAAATTTTTATTTTATTGCATATTTATGTTAACGGACAAAACCAATGTTATAGTACAATGGCATGCATTATATAATAGTGTATGCATAATATTGGCTGCTAATCTCATGCAATATTGTCTCCTTCGTAAACAAAGTCAAACATAGAAAACGAAGCGACTTGTAACTTAAGAAACGTTATAAGCTTCACTTGCTGGCATATCATTTCAAACACCATATTTAATTCTCATATTTAATAATCATATAAGCTATCACATTCAGTAACCATATAAGTTATTATATTTAGTAATCATTTAAGTTATCATATTTAATAACTGGGAAGAGGTTTAGTTGTGTAACAATAATTCCTTAGATAACCTTTTATCTAATAATCTTGGTAATCGGTTTTCACATATTTTTATGCATTATTATTATTATATTTTCTTTTTATTTGGACAAATATTTTTTATACCATTTTATTTTATTAATCGTAGTTCAGAAGGAGGAGAAATATACGGAGTGTTTCGTAACTGCCGCCCTTGATGCATGTTTTTAGAATCCTTGTCATAAAAAAGTAAATATATATAGATATACAATGTCTATACTGAGTCGCATTATAATATCTAAGCAGGTTATCGAAACCAATAATTTTAATATCCGAGGAGGTTTCCGATATGGGAATCCAAACAAAGCGCTAAAGAAGGCAAGGCTGAAAACATTAAAACCTGTTTGATTGCCAATTAAAAAGAGGACTGTTGGAAACATCACCAGGTTGCACCAGGTAATCAAACAGGTTTGTATCTTTTTTCCATCTCACCTTCGTCACTAGCTATTCAACAGACTCCATTTCTGTTTCTTCACCAGTTTTATATTAATTTTCGACGCCCTAATATGTATATTTTTAATACTTTATTTTTGACAAAGCATACAAAACTAAAAATGAAGATCAGGGATTATTGAACACATTCGGTAAATTTTATAACCTTCGTTGGACAGCCGACCCAAATTTGAGTTTACGACTACCCATCTTAAACTCCGTTACCTTGTAATTTTGAACCCAATCCAGGAGGCAAGGGAACTCCTGGATCAGTCCCCCCCCCCCAGAGGTATTGATTTGCTTTGGGAACTTGGAGGACTTTCTGACTCTTTTAACGTGCACCAATCACCATTTAATACACCGGGAGTCTTCGGCCGGCTGGATATGTACTCCCGTTCTCACGAACACGAGTCCAATGTCCTACCAACAAGGCTATTCCGGACCCGAACACTCCGTATAAAAATCAGCGACGTGCACCTTCAGATAGAACATACCTAAAATCGTTCTAGAAAGAGCTTTGGTATTGCTCAAAGGATTCTGAAACGCGACTAGTCATAAAAGACTTGGTTTTGTAGAATTTTAGCATTTCATTATTTCAATGCATTCGCAATACAACGCAATCAATGATGTTAGTTAGCGACCGCTTAAACATTCCGTAAATGTGTTCTTTCACAATTTTTGATGGCTTGAGGGATAACCCAAATGCGGATTAGTTTCATCAAATAGTCCTCCACGAAAGCAAATTTCTCTCGATATTTGAACTAGGAGTTTTCTTTGTCCTCTGGATTGAGTTCAAAATTACAAAGCTACTGGTCAATGTTATAAAATAAAATAAAACTCCCTACTAAGCTTCCGTGAGAAGGTCGCAATACCCTCCCCTCCCCAGCGTTGTTTGCAAATCAATGCTTCTAACTTTGAAAAATTTTGGAACTTAAAATAAAATATGCAATTTTGCATCAAACAAAAAATTTTTTTTAATTCGATTTATAAAATTTTGTAACTCCTTGAAGAAAATTGTTTACTGATTTTTCTTTTCCCAAATGTTACTTTTATTTAACACTAGGAATTTTTCCTAGTGTAATTTAAAAAATTTTTTTAATTGATAATAAGGAGAGTTTAGAATCGTAGGCATTTAAGATATTTGCAATGCGATACAAACTGATTTTTCTTCTTCTTGTGCTGCCATCTGTCGATGATAGTCAGATTTGCTGAAAGAAATAAATAAATACTCTGATATATATGGTGCTGCTATCTATGCTTTGTATATAGAAGTTAACATCTTAATTTGAAAATAATTATTCTACATATGGTATTAACATTGATATCATATCTGCCCTTAAATTTTAGTCAGTAAGCTAGATATTTTAGATACATAAAGATATTTTTATAGTTCTAATCATGTATACATTCTTTCACATTTATATATTCAAAAATAAATCTTGTTGCAGCAAGAAAATCAGCTAAGTATCAGCCTGCCAGATCATATGTCAAATAATCATTATTAAATTTAGCAAACTATCTAAAAATTAATTTATAAAAATCTAATTATTTAATTATCTTGTTTTTTATGGAATAAATAGGAATAATTGGAATGTATTACAATTTATTTCTCAGTTTTAAAATTTAATATTAAGTGAATTCAATACTCAGGTAGTCATCTGCTGGTTTTTAAAATGTGACTTTTAAATTGTCATCAAAACCTTAGTTGCAGGTTAGAGAATGATTTAATTTTAGCATAATTTATCATTTGTGTTAATGCAAAATAATACCAGTTGATATATAAAATAATCATTAAATTGAGAAAACTATGCAAAAATTAGTTTTCAGAAATTTAATTACGTATTAGTATGATATTTTTATAAAAAAAATATCTGTCAATGATATATTTTTAGATCTGTCAAGGATCAAGATATTTATTAAGGGGGGATGACAGTTTATTTCTTTAATTTTAACCTAAATTAAATTAAACAAGATTAAATTTTAACATATGTTCTTATTTATGTTAATATACTACCTTCCAACCCTTTAAAAGCACTATGAAACTAACTAGCAATTTTTTTTTTTTTTTTTTTCTTTTTAAGTGTTCTATGATAGAAAAGGAAACAAAAAATAAATCTCAATATGAGTTAATGCTTATAAATTGTTTTAATTTGTCAACAAACATTCTTCCATATTATGTATTTGAAAAGCAGACAAAATGGTTGCCAAAGTTTGCTAGTATAGTATAACCATAAAACCTCCTATCATAATAAAATAGCAGATAGACCACAAATGGCAGATCGTGGCACCATGATACGTAATAGAAGGAATTTATAAGCCAATATATATTTCTATTAAATAATGGTTAATGAGATAAGTAACAACAAAAATATTTATTATTAAATTTAAAATTTTGGTATCCTAATTGCAGTGGTCCGATGTAGCGCACTACAAGTAGTGAAACTACTGTAGTCGCTACTTTTTTTTTTTTTTTTTTTTTTTTTTTGTAGTTTGTAATGTAGGGTGCTACTTTTTTTTAAAAAAAAAGTAGCGTGGTGAGTAGTGCGATGCAAAAAAAAAGAAAAAAAAAACGCTAGGGATTGTAGCGATTCCTAGCAACTATTTTTAACGTTAATTTGGAAAAGAAATACGGTTCTAACACAACTAATTTTTTGATACGAAACAAATCTTTAAGGGTCTGTTAACGCGTGAATTTAAAATGACCCTGTGGCTGCAAAATGTTAGCAGAAATTACATATTCAAAATCACGTGTAACTGATATTACAAAAAATAAATAATTACTAATCACTTTGGTCACACTTTCACATGCGAAGGCACACTCGTGGAACATAGATGTTCTATAGAAGGAAGAGAACGTGTTTTCGATGCACTTAATTTCTTAGACGAAATAAAAGAGTGTTAAACAATAATAAAAAATTGCAAATATTTGATAATTTCGCATTTCTTAAAATGTGAAATTAATTAATATTTAATTATTAACTAATTAATAATTTTAATTAATATTCGCTGTCGAAAAAAGCAAAAGAAGTTAAAGGCTAAATGAACGAATTTGAAAAAGTGTTTTGAAATAACAAACTGGCTCATGTAAACATGAATAAGTATTTCCTAATTATTCCCTTGTAAGCCAATATCTTATTCAAAACCACGTAAATTAAGTTCTCCAGCAAAGTTGGTCTCCTTAAAGTAGTGAGGTAGTTACTAATTCCAAAGTAGTTTGAAATCACATTTTAAAAAACGTAGTTACTACATATGTAACGAAGTATTTACAGTTAACTACAAAAATAGTGCAGTTTTTCCTACCACTGCCTAATTGTAATTTTTATAATTTGTTCTTTTCTCCATATCTCTGGAACTAGTTTTAAGACCCAAATTATTAAAATACTTTGCGAAAAATATTAGATTTGATAGAAATAAGGAAAAAAAAGATCCATCAAAATTAAAACCATCTAATTTTAAAATGCAAAATCCAAAATTTGAACAAAATTGGTAACTGAACATCTTATCCCGATTTTTTAGAGCTTCCGATGTATATCAGTCGAGTCAAGCATTATAGTATTTACTTTTTAAAGCAATGATTCGATCGTTTTTTCAATGGATGGTGTTTTCAGTAGAAATGTAAACAATAACAATCTCGAGCTGTATGCCTGCTCTAGTTCCGGTTAGAAAGTTTGTAGCTGCTTACTACATGTTATTCTGCGAGGCGATATTTTCAAACGGATAATTTTGTTTTCAATAAAAGAAATGAATTACACTCTATAACAAAAAATTCGACGCACCAAGAAAGAGTTGTCCGACTAAAACGAAAATTGGTGGATAGGAAGACAATGTACAGAATAGTAAACGATTAAAATTTCAGAACAATTGAATAATTTATTGCAGAGTTACAGTAGCAAGTTCAATAAGGTGTTGACCCGCCTCTAGCCGGGATACAAGCTGCCACACGGCGTGGCATAGACCGATAAAGCTCTCGGATGGTCTCTTGCGGTATTTCCTGCCAAATTCGATCCAATTGTCGAACGAGGTCATCAACATTCCGTGCCAGATGCAATCGCCTTCCCATCATATCCCAGACATGCTCGATGAGAGAGAGATCTGGTGATCTGTCAGGCCAAGGAAGAGTTTGACAAGCTTGCAGACAGTTCATAGCAACACGTGCCGTATGTGGTCTGGCATTGTCCTGCTGAAAAATCAGCCCAGGGCGCTGCAAAAGGAACGGTAGCAAAACAGGTCTTCGACGATGTCTGTCGACGTACCGCTGTGCAGTAAGTGTACCTCTAATGACGACCAAAGGGGTCCGGCTGTCAAAGGAAATGGCACCCCAGACCATAATGCCTTGTTGAGTGCTGGTGTGGCGTGCAATAGTAAAGGCAGGATCCCCCCTCTGCCCTGTGCGTCTCCAAACACGTCTTCGATGATTGTCAGGACACAGTTGGAAGCAGGATTCGTCGCTAAAGACTGTACGTCCCCAGTCGGCATCATTCCAGCCTGATCGAGCCACTGTAATCTGGCTCGGCAAAGCAATCGGATGATTGCTTCTTGGTGCGCCGATATTTTTGTTATAGAGTGTAGATAATTTCTGAGCTCAAATCTGCAGTATTTCATAAGATATTAATGTTATTATGTAATTCTGGTGAGTTTGAAGTGAAAATTTGTTTTAGTTATTTAGAGATATATTGTTAAAAAAGGTGACATGGTTGATACATTTTGAATAACTCGCTTTTAGGCAGTCTTGATTTGACCTCTTTCCATTTGTTTATTACTGTTTGTTCGTGTTGCAAGCTGTCGCCAATAAGTTGAAATAAATAATGCGGACGCCTTTTAAATACAATCAATCAAATGAACTACAAGTTCTACAGATGAATGACAACAATATACAAAACTTTAATCTTTTAATAACCAATAATTTAGCATCAAAACGGATTCTAAAAATGTATAAACTTAAATTAAAACAAAAAAGAACAACAACAAAAAAAACTATATCTGGTTGCCACGCAACCTAAAAGTGAAATTTTAAAACAAATAAATATAAAGAAAATTAAAGGTGGCGCTTCTGTTAAAAATACATACGTTAATGACTTAAAATCTTAAACACAAGCTGTGCACCATCTTACGTTAGTATTAGCATATTGTTCAAGGAGCTAGATTAAGTTTAGTAATACTATAATAAGTATTCAAATACCACGTTTGCAAGATTCTTAAAACACAATGATCACGTTGTGAGCCAAATGGCTTTAAAATGCACCGGAAACTGTAACCCGGAAGCATAAGCGGCATGCAGCCTGCAGCGCGCCCTAGTCTCGAAAACACCATCCATTGATTATTTATTTATTTATTTGCAGTAACTGCAAATGCTTTTAAAATCCAATATTTTTAATGCGATATTATTTACTGCAACAAGTTAATTTCGAAACGAAACACGTATTTAAGTAACTCTTTTTCGAACATCCGGCTCACGTGATTTCGTCCTCGATCTTTTTCTCGGAAGTTACTGCCACCAATTTAGCAATTTTTAATTTTCTTTTCATCTTTTTTTCTTTTGTGATGACGATTTACAAAACGCGAAAAATTGAATAATTCGTGTGTTTTTTACACCTTCAAAATGCGAGAATAATGCCCATAATATTGAAAAGTGTATAGATGGTGTTTTCAATACAAATGTAAACAACAACAATCTCGAGCTCAATACCTGCTCTAGTTCCGGTTAAAAAGTTTGCAACTGCTTATTCTGTGAGGCGATATTTTCAAATGGATAATTTTGTTTTCAATAAAAGAAGTAAATTAGATCATTTCTGAGCTCAAATCTGCCGTATTTCATAAGATATTAATGTTATTAAGTAATTCTGGTGAGTTTAAAGTGAAAATTTGTTTTAGTTTTTTATAGATATATTGTTAAAAAAAGGTGACATGGTTGCTAGATTTTGAAAAACTCGCTTTTTTGGCAGTCCTAATTTGGCCATTTTCAATTTGTTTATTACTGTTTGTTCTTGTTGCAAGCTGTGCACCATCTTACGTTAGTGTTAGCATATTGTTCGAACAACAAGATTTAGTTTATAAATTACGATTCAGGTTTAAACTTGAAAGTTGGTATATATTATTGAAAAGGTAAGAAGTGCTTTATAACGATTCTTTTTTCAAATGTTGGGTTCACATATTTATCATTGATCAAACCACATGTTACTTCTACTTAACACAACTATTTCACAATTAATTTTAAAATTATATACCCTTTATAATTTCAACTTCAATAAAATAATATAAGCGTACTGTCTTTTCACTATTTTTCTTATTATATAACATCTTTATTAGTTATTGCATGTGGTATTTAGACTTAGAATTCATTGTAAACAAAAGTAGTAAATAAACAAATGCAACATTTGTAAGAACTACTATTCAAAAGAATCTCAAGACACAATGGTCACGTTCTCAGCCAAATGGCTTCAAAATGCACCAGAAACAGTAACCCGGCAGTATAGGCGGTAAAGAGCCTGCAGTGTTTCCTAGTGTAGAAATCACCATTCATTCTTCTTCGTAATCACAAATCACTTCAGTTTCTTTAAATTAATAACATATATAGGAGGCCGGGATAGTCTGGTCGATAGGGCGTTAGGCCCATGTCTAAGAGGTCGTGGGTTCGATCCTCGCCGGCCGAAGACTCCCCGTGTTGTAAATGGTGACTGATGCACGTTAAATCTGTCGAGTCTCAAAGTCCTCCATGTTCCCATAACAAATCAATACCTCTGGGGGTACTGATCCAGGAGTTTCCTTGTCTTCTGGATTGGTTCAAAATTACAAGACTACGGAGTTGAACATTAGTAGTTGTAAACCCATGAAATTGGGTCGGCTGTTCAACGACGGTTATAAAATAAAATAACATATATAGGGTAGGCCGGGATAGCCTAGTTGGTAGGGCGCTGGGCCCATATCCAAGAGGTCGTGGGTTCGATCCTCACTGGCCGAAGACTCCCCGTGTAGTAAATGGTGACTGATGCACGTTAAATCTGTCGAGTCTCAAAGTCCTCCATGTTCCCAAAACAAATCAATACCTCTGGGGGTACTGATCCAGGAGTTTCCTTGTCTTCCGGATTGGTTCAAAATTACAAGGTTACGGAGTTGAACATTAGCAGTCGTAAACCCATGAAATTGGATCGGCTGTTCAACGACGGTTATAAAATAAAATAAAATAACATATATAGGCGATCGC
The DNA here is from genome assembly GCA_949128135.1 of Parasteatoda lunata. NCBI lineage: Eukaryota > Metazoa > Arthropoda > Arachnida > Araneae > Theridiidae > Parasteatoda > Parasteatoda lunata. The sequence continues at coordinate 83,595,573 of OX421975.1, forward strand.
AACGCTCTAATACGCCATCTGGGGAGAAGACCAATTCCATGCCTTTGACCCTCCCCCCTCTTCCTCTTTTCAGTTGTATAGGAATGTACTACGATATTTTTCCTTTTCTTAATATTTTTCGTATTTAATTGTTAAAAATAATTTTTTTTAATTTTCATCTGGCTTTCTTTTAGAATTACGCTTAATGTAGTTTTCAGTTCCATATAGTTTCCTAACTTAAAAGATTTTAACCTAGTTGAAAATCAAGAAAGTAACTAACGCACTTCCTTTTTCTATGAATCTCCACTCGCTAATGGTGAAATCATGCGAAGTGTTGCCATAGGTAGAGAGTTCTGCTCTACGCCACCTGTAGCCCATTTCGATCACCAATATTTTTTACTATTAAAAATATCTTGAAGAAAGATATTTGTGCTAGGGCGATTTGTCGAAAAAAGCCGGAAAAATTCTGTCTCAGGGTGGATTTCTAGCAGTCGGTCCGTTCAACCGATCGAGATGAAATTTCAAACATTTGTAGGAATGAGTTCGAGATTCTGAAAATGACAGCTAAGTGGCACTCACGGCTACGGTTATAGGTACAGAAACTCAAAATTTTCAAATGGCATATTCAAATATTTTTTGTAGCAAAATGTTCAGCGCATGCAAAAACTCTATAAACAGCATTGGAACGGCAAGCGTTTCATAAAAAGACCGAAGCTCTATACCCAACGCACAAAAAGCAGCTCTGCTCACGCTCTATAAGTAGGCAAAGTTTTTTTTATGATCACCCTTTGAATTAATTGCTTTAAACTAATATTTTCAAAAGAAATTATAGATGCTATTATTCAGATTATTAATTAAATAAATAATATACTAGTTTTAAACTGTTTTTTTCATAAAATAGCAATACAGGCAGCTACTAAAAACTATTAAATAAATAAAAAAAATAGTGCTGTTAAAACTACCGAAGTTGACCACTTACGTTTACGATGGTGCACTCTGCATTTGTAGGCAGCTTACTCAGGGACTCAACTTAAAGAGGAGAATTGAGTCACTGTTTTTATTATTATTTCTTAAATCATTGTTGCCATGTTGCCTACCAAAAGGAATATAAATGTAATTTAATTTTTTAACCATGACTTTAAAATTTTATTTCAAATTTTAATTTTATTAAAATTTTATTTTATTTTACGAAATAGTAGTTCTATTATTTAAAGAAAAATTCAAACAGCAAAACTACAAAATAAATAAATAAAAAATAGCGCAGTTGAACTTACCTGTGCACTCAGAGCACTTAGCTTCTGTTTTATTATGACTTTAAAATTTTATTTAGCTTTAAAATGAGATTAATTACCAAAATGAATTAAAATTTGTTACGTAAGCATATTTCTAAAAAAAAAAAAAAAAAAAAATACACAAAGTTAGGTTTTTAGCATGCAAATTACTTATTGTAAAAAATTTCTTAACATACCTTTACACGAGAACCTATGTCATTACTAAACTTAATATTGCAGTCATTAAAATATTTTAAAACTTATATTATTACACGTATGAAATAAATTTGTTGACTTTTACGATTGGCTATCGTAACGCTCGAATACGCCATCTCTGGGAAGAGACCGGTTTCATGCCTTTGTCCCTTCTGCCGTCCCTCTCCTCCTCTTTTCAGTTGTATAGGAATGTACTACGATATTTTCCCTTTTCTTAATATTTTTCCTTCTTATTTAATAAAAATATTTTTTAAAATTTCCGCGGTGCTTTTCTTTAGAACTATGTTTAACGTAGTTTTCAGTTCCATGCAGTTTTCAGTTTTATACTTTAAAGATTTTAATCTGTAAGAAAATCAAGAGAGAAACTAATATACTCCCATACGCTAATGGGGAAAACAAGCGAAATGTTGCTAAGGTAGAGGGTTCTGCTCTATACGCCACCTGCAGCCCATTTCGATCGCCAATGCTAATACATAGGCTGATTCCATAAAAATATTTCTAAGAAAGTTCTTTCCTCCCGGACTACTTATGAAGGTTTCCGAATAACTAAATAAACAGTGAAATAAATAGAAAAGATTGTTTAAAAAACTTCTTTAGCTTCAAAACAATATATAGATGGTATTAAAAATCGAAATTTTTCAAGAGCAAAAAATATTTTTATATACATACATAATACTTATTATACTATGTATATATAAATATACATAGGCTGATTCCATAAAAATATTTCTAAGAAAATTCTTTCCTCCCGGACAACTTATGAAGGTATCCGAATAACATAAAGTAACTAAATGAACAACCAAGAAGAAATAAATCGAAAAGATTGATTAAAAAACTTCTTTAGCTTCAAAAAAAATATATAGATGGTATTGAAAATCGAAGTTTTTCAAGAGCAAAAATTAGACCCCCATTTTTAAGACTTAACTCTTAAAAGAAGGGCAATTGTTAGACGTGAATGATCTTCATAATTCTTCACACACTAACACATTTTCTTAACTTTTGTAAATTCATTTTTAAAGCTTTCTATATATTCGTGTGGGAAAATTGTATTCACATTCTGTGTATTTTTGTTAATAGAATATTTGAAATCGATGGAAATAGAATATTTGAAATAGATGAAAATAGAATATTTTAATAGAATTTATTGAAATAGATGGTTTATTTAAGAAGTAAAACGCGTGGTACTTACATTCTTTTTTATTTTATTTTCGCTTTGCAGTTCTCCAAACGTATGTTATTTAGCGAATATAATAATGCAAAACAGCCTGACATAATGTGCTAAGAACAGAAAACAAAAATTTTGGAGGAATTCCCTTAAAATTTAATGCAACCATTATTCAATTAGCCATTTAAATGGCTAAGCGGATACTGATTTCTTGTTTTTTTTTTTAAAGTGTCTAAGAACCCTCAGTAAATATTATCTATAGTTTTGTAAACTTACTTCTTGCATATGTGTATTTGTTACCTGATTTATTTTTTGTGTTTAAAAGAAAACTCGTTATGAGAATCATTACTTGAAAACCTACCATTTCAAGACGTAAGAAGTGTCATTTGCAAAAGTAATCGCAACAAAACACTTTTTATTTTGTAAACAATATATCAATTTCGAAATTTAAATCTAAATGATAATTTTAAATGAACAATCTCGCAGCTCTAACAATATGTTAACCGTGCACTATTACAAACAATAATAATTAAAATCAGAACTGCTTAAAAAGCGAGTTCTTTATAAATCTAGCAACCATACCACCTTTATTATCATTACCTAACAGTGGCGTACGCAGACTTTTTTCAAGGGGGGTGTTCATAATTTTCTGAAACTACTAAAAGAAATTCGAGTATGTAATAAAGCACTATTATTTCCCTAATTTAGACAGCTAGACAATTTTGACTTTTTATTTAGACATTGTTTAGTTAAATTTTGCTTTGATTTTTTAAGTTTAAGAACAATGTAATATCTTCTCGCATGTACTATCTTCTGAAAAAAGTCCAATGTCATATGGGTGGGAAGTAACACTTTGAGGGCCACTTTCACATTCATCAGATTTTGTTATGCTAGAAACGTTTTCTTCAACGGAAGTATCAAATTTCTGTTAAACAAAAAAAAAATTACATTGATACTAGATGCTATATATATATATATATATATATATATATATAAACATCTGGGCTATATCCCTGATATCATGGGTGTATTTAGTTCAAATAATTCAGTCGTGAATCAAAATACTTCTTCAAATATCTTTATTTAAAGGTGCTGCTGGTGGTAATCGCTCACACCCATTTCTCCACACTGAAGGGGGGTGGACAGCACTCTTGGACAATTCTGACATAGTTTATCAGGATCACATCATGTTGAAAGAGACACGCGAAAACCACTGCTCTTGCATTATATACTAATAGAAAATGAGTAAAAAGGCTCATTCTTTTAACCTTACGCATTAAAGGAAAATCATTTAATGCTTCCTAAAATGGAAGTGAAAGAAGGAAAGATTCTAAAAACAACTCCTCCTTTGAAATATAAATCTAATTATAATTCAATGGTATGTTTTCAGCCTTAAATTCCCAAAATAGAATATCTCTACACCTATTCCTTACCAAAGAGATTTTATGAAAAGGAAAGAGTTTTAATGCTTTTATTAATACAAAAGTATTTCTAATTTTTGTATTACATATATATATATATATATTATATTGGCACAGAAATATCCGCTATGCTACGATCTCAAAGTTTCGAGCTGGAATGAATAACTTCAACGAGCATAGTATCTCCAATGGTATTGTTACTGATTTCTTCACTAGACGGTTTCGGTGACTGAATGAACTTTTTGTTAAGACCAAGGACTATGGTTAAGACAAAACAAAACAGATTTATCGATGCGCTCCAAAAGACAAACGACGGAGATAACTCTTAGTCTGACTAACTAACTCCACTGTACTCCGTTCTCCCTTTTATATAATTTTTCACCGCATCTCCAAAATTCTCGAATTGTCTCAAAGACGACAGAACGTCTAGGATTCCAGAATCATCGTGTAAAGACCTCGCGAATGACTGCCAGTCTCGAAAACTATCGCGACTGGCAGGACAGAAAGGAACCAGCGATCCGGGCTTGCCCGTAACAGTATCACGTGAATTTGGTTTCAAAAGTACAACCCTATTATAGTAAATGTTTTTTCAGTATTCTGAGAAATACCGTTCTAAAAAAAGTAGGCATAAGGCAAATAAAAATATACAGTCTTAAAAAATAATAGCCCGCATAATTTCAACTAAAATTTTTATTCAAACCTCCTTTACCCAAACCTCCCTTGCGTACGCCACTGATACCTAATATCATATGAAATACAGCAGATTTGAGCTCATAAATTACAAAAAATTTTTTTCAAAACAAAATGATCTGTTTGGAAGTACCGAGTGAAGTAATGCATCTGACTTCTCACACAGCTGTGAAGCACGTCCACGTGCAATCTCACATGCGAATTGTGTGCAGTAGAAACAGTTCGTAAGAGATACTCTTGGGGATCACAAAAATTGTCTAGCGGAAACGTTAAAAATATCCGATTTTTATTTTTTTTATCAACAAACACAAACCTTCAGTTATTTATCCAGTTATGATGTTACAAGTACACGTCAGTCGCATAGTTTTACTGATTTTTTATGCTTAAAAGTTTGTATTGATGCATACAATTTTGTAACATGACAGACCAAGCCTGACGGGTAGAAAGAAAATCTCTCCTCTAAAACTTTCAGTTAAAAGAGGAGTTTTTTCTTCCTTTAATGCTGAAGAAAAAGGCTTTACTGTGTGAATAAGGTTTTAGCTAAAGAGTAATTACAAAATATCTTTTTGTTTAACAAAATAATATACACAACTCCTGCAATGAGTGTTAAAAAACTTATCATATTGAGGAGAAGCTTTATGTTGAATGTGTGAGGTGCATTTTTCACACACAGTAGTAATTAAAAATTTATTTTTATAAAACAGCCGACTTATATATGATCATAGATTTTAGTTTACAAAAACTTCTTCTCTCTCTATAGCTAAAAAAAGTATACAATAATTTTATAAATACCCTATAATTTTAATAATGGAGAAAATCCTTATACATGCAGTATATGCTATGAAACATTTACACAGGAAGATGGTTTAAGGAATCACAATCTTGTTTATTGTGGAGAAAATATTTATTGATGCTGTGTATGTGATAAAATATTTTTATAGAAACATGATCTTGTTCATTGTGGAGAAAAAACTTATTCATGATGTGTGTGATCCTACATTCTCTTTAAAAAAACACAATTTTGTTAATTCTTGAAAAATAATCTTATTCATGCTGTGTATGTGATCACATATTTCATTTAAAGAAACACAACCTTATTCTTGCAATATGTGTGATAAATCCTTTGCATTCAGACCTAAATTACGCAAGCAATTTCCTGCTCGTATTGGAGAATCACCTTATTTATGCAGCGTGTGTGATAAAACATTCTCACAGAAAAGTCATTTAAAGGAGCATTCCCTTATTCATACTGGAGAGAAAAATTATTCTTGCAATGTTTGTGGTAAAAAATTTGCTTCTAAAAGAAGTTTAAATAGGCACTATTTTGTTCATACCGGTAAAAAACCTCATTTATGCAGTGTGTGTGGTAAAACATTCTCTCAGAAACATCTCTTAAATGTACACCTTCTTTTTCATACTGGAGAGAAGCCTTATTCATGCAGTGTATGTGATAAATCTTTCACGCGTCAAGCTACTTTAAATCGACACTACCGTGTTCATAGCGGAGAAGCGTCCTATTTATGCAGTGTATGTGATAAAACATTCTCACGGAAATGCTTCCTAGATGAACATTCTCTTGTTCATACTGGAGAAAAACCTTATTCATGTAATGTGTGTGGTAAATCTTTCCCTCGGAAAAGAAGTTTGAATCGACACCATTTTGTTCACACTGGAGAAAAGCTTTACTCATGCAGCATGTGCAATAAAACATTCTCACAGAAAGGTCTTTTAAATGAACACTTTCTGGTTCACACTGGAAAGAAATCTTACTCGTGCAGTGTATGTAATAAATTTTTCACACATAAATCTAATTTAAATCAACATTATCTTGGTCATACTGGAGAAAAACCCTATTCATGCAGTGTGTGTAATAAAGCATTCTCACAGAAAGGTCACTTAAGTAAACACTCTGTTGTCCATACTGGAGAGAAGCCTTATTCATGTACCATATGTGATAAAACATTTACACAGAAAACCAATTTAAACAGACACTCTCTTATTCATACTAGAGATAAACCTCATTTATCAAGTGAATGTGATAAATCTAATGAATATGTGCACTAAAATATTCAGACAGAAATCTAATTTAAAAAGACTCTCTGATTCATATTAAAGAGGAACCTTATTTGCTTTCCATTGATTCTTATGCAAATAAAACTAGTTTGAAACTAAGACTTGAAATACTTTCAAGAGATTGTAAAATTTTTTACAATAAATCATCTGGAAAACAATATATGAAAATTGTAATAAAATTTATAAAATTAAAAATAAAAAAAATCCAGATAATTCACAAATATAATAAATTTTTTAAGTTAATAAATCTTGTTATACAGTGGTGATAAATAATTTTATACTGCATTTTGGGTACACTGTGATAGATGTGAGTTGGGAAAATACTAACCTGTGGATATGGTATTTACCTTTACCCGAAGTAAATACCCAAAATCAGAATATATAAAGTTTTGTCATTTTTAAAGCACAGTTTTCTGAATTGAATCATATCTGAATATATTGTAAATATTTTTAATTAATGCAAATAAAGACATTTATAATATTCTAATTTTTTAGAACACCCTGTTAGCTATTGCTCATAATCGTTTTGCTTATTCACTATGTCTGTATAATTATTAGTGATATTTATCATAGCATTAAATTTTAAAATTCCAAAAATATATTTTCTTTTCTCAAGTATTTACCATATACCTGACTTGTAAAGTTATTTAAAAAAAAAATAAAGTTAAAGAAAATTTTAAAATCCACGATTTTTAAGTGGGCTTAAAAAGAGAAAATGAATATATTTTTGTCACACCTAAAACGAGAAGAGTAACAACAGAAATAAAATTATTTTCTTTACAGTAATCTTGAAATATGTAAGATTTTTAATTTACATCAAATTCTTTATAATGACATATTTTGACTACGTCTTTTTCATGTTAAATACACAGGAAAATATTTTTACAATATTGAAATTTTTATTAGACATAACACACAAAATAGTAAATGACTAATTTATTTTGAATAAAGGCAAGCACTTTGTACTACAAAAATGCCAAGCTAAACAGCGAATATAAATTCTTATTGTTTAGCTAGTTTTCGAAAGATTTAGGGAGTACAATACGTTTTAGTCTTTTATAAATTGTACTTTTTTTAAAAAAAAAAAGAAAGAAAACCATTTATCAATACAACATGTCAAGAATATTCGTTCTCAAATTACAATAAGTTTTTTTATCAAAATTCACCTTTAAGTCAACTAGAGTGAAACTCTTGGAAAGAGAACTTTTGGAAACTTCTCTAATCAGGCATCACCAGCAAGAGGGTCGTGGGCAAGGGTCTATAAAAGGTCAAACTTTTTAAGAGCGAGAATTGTTTTTAATGTTGCCTAAAAATAAATAAAGTGGTCTCTATGGTATTGGTTAAAATAAGCGGTGAGATTGTCCGAATTGATATGAAAAGCAGATGTTAGAAATGTTTTGGTCCGATATTATTCTTCAGAAAAAAATTTTCTTCCCCAAAAATTAGTTTTTTAATGAGCTGATGACAGCTTTTTGACTGATGCACCGATCTTATAAAAAATTCATTCCTTCTGCTTGGTAGAAAATTGTGATAAAGCAAAAGATTTTTTTTTTTTTTGGCACAATTTATTTTACAGAGCACAACATAGTCTAGAACTGAACGACAAGATTTTTTAGGATGATAAAACTATCTGAAATGGCAAATAATTATATGTGCCACTTCCAACTTCTACAACGTACTATACCAATATAAAAACTGAAAAAATGTTATTTATAATCTGATTTTTGGACTTTTAATCTAATTATCATAATTTAATCAAAATTAATTTATTGTTATAAAATTAGATAAGTATAGTGTGAAAAAATGCAAAATTAATTATATATAACAAATAAAAAATAGTTTTTGAAAAGGGTAAATAAAAAGTTATTCATATCTATCTCATTATTTATATTGAATTGATACTTCATGACCAATAAATATCCGACTTTACAAACAGTGCACAAGTCGACCCTCTGATTTTCGTAAAATTTTGGAAGTTTCAATAGTTGGCTTATACACACGGATATACAATATCTTCTTTGAATTACTATCTCTATTACAAAGTTACATTTTATAATATAATAATGATTTGTTTTGACCCAATATAATTACAATTACATTTTGGGAATTACATGGTTACATTTAAGTTTGTTTACAAAGTATAATTTCTTATTTTATTTTAAATGCATTTCTAAATTTCTATTTCCCTCGTAAAAAATGGAGAAAATTTCTCTTTTAAATGCATTTCTCCATTTTTTACGAGGGAAATCGAAATTTAGAATGGATAATTAAGTTGGAGTTTTTTTTTATGTTGCTCTGAGCAAATTTCACTTTTAAATTTACAGTGTTTTTCATTTTTTTTTTTTTGTCTTTAGTTAATATTTAAATATATGCATTAAATATGCTGCATTCATTTTCATTTGTTTCAATAAAAAAAAAATTTTAAAATTATTATTAACACTTATATGTTTTTAAGATCTAAGTATAATATAATTTTAATAATTTTCAACCTAATTGATACATACTGCCTGAAACCTATCACTGCTCCAAATTATTCTATAACAGTGTAGCAATCACACAAGTTGAGTTTTTATGGAGGACAGTAGTTATCTTCCTCTCTGTCTGGTACTCATTTCTTCTTTGTTTTATATTAAAGTTAATTTAAAAAAAAAAAAAAAACGGTTTGATATTAGTTAAACTAGGTACATAGTATAATTTATGTTAAGTACAATGAAGCCTATTTCGGCTTTTGTGCCCCATATTGTACTTAACATAACTTAAAATTTATGGAAATTTAGTGGAAAAATGACGAGTTACACAAATTAAAAAAACTTATTTCTGGCTTTTGATTGCATGACAGTTAAAAATTTAGTGGAACTTAAAAATTTAGTGAAAAAACTTTTACAACTTAAAAATTTAGACACTTTGAGACAAAGTCTTACTCCATGGAGAGTGCATTCTTTTTCAAACAAAAAATAAATAGCTTATAAAGTAAGAATATATACATGCAAAATAATAAGTATAAAATACAAGCAAATAATATATGTTCTTATGTAATTAGTGTTGGTTAACCAAGACTATTTACAAGACATTTCTTACTAATTTGACCGATCAATAGAAGCGCAATGCTAATATTAAAGAAGATAATAATTTTTAGAATAGTCAATACTGCAAGAGCAACCCTAAACAATACTGATTTTTTATTTTCAGCCTCCATTTCATTTGAGCTGGAAAAAAAAGAACTTACATTATTTTGAATGTATTATAACTCACACTCGACCATATACAGGACTTGGTTACATTATCAATAATAGTTTATCATGTAAAGTTTCTATAAAAGTAAATCATTAAAAATATTTTAATTAATTTCTGCTTTATTTATATGGTCAGACTAAAGGCTGAAATGATAGATGCCTAAAAAATATTAACCCATTCATATCAATGTTAAAACTAAAAGAATAAATAATTCTTCTGACTTCTTAGCCTGGCATTTTATTTAAGCTGTCAAAAAAAGAATTTACTTTGAATCTTGCAAGATCTACTCAACTTACATAGAATTAAATCACATTAACAAATATTAATGTTACTTTTTCATGAGGTAAAGTTTAAATATTATTAAAGAATAAAAGAAATTTTAATTCATTGTAGCTTTAATTATTGACATGTTTCAGATTAGAGACTGAACACTAAAATAATAATCATACATAACAACAAAAGTATTACAGCTAATAGAATATATAATTCTTTGAGTAATCAACAAAAAAATTACGCAATATTAACAGAAACATGCTTAAAACTCAGAACTGGTATTAGCTTCTGTTGATTCCGTCTTTTATTTAAATTAAAAATGAAAGAACAAATAAATCTCTGTGTGATGGGTGAATTTGGATCAGTTTTGTTACACTAATTTTTAATACTATACAATTACTTTTAATAAATGAATTGCCAATAACTATTTTGAAATAGTTTAATATTAATCTAGCATTATAATTAGAAATTAATTTTAAACTATAAAGTATTTACAATTTCAGCTTTAAGCATATTTACATACATTGTTTCTCGACTTGTTAGACCCAGCCGTCTTGCCCTGCTCACATTCTTGGAATGATGTTGAGCCCTTATGAAGACATAAAATCTTATAATGTTACAATTCAAGTTATGGAAATGATCATACTTTTGCCCACGTGAGTAATTGCAAACTATTTTTTAAAACAAAGATTTTTATTTTTAATTATTTAACCCATCAGCAGTCCTGTATATAGAAAGTTATAATTTTTTTTTTCTTTTTAAATTCTTTCAAATGGTTGCAAATGTAGTAAAGCTGTTTCCATTTTATACCTACAAATGTTCATGACTTAGAAAAAGCTTTTGAACTTTATGTGTAGAATACCCATGTTTATAAAATTACAAAGAAGAATAGTACCTCATATCACAGTTTTCTGATTACAGGGGATTAATGAAACGCCCTGTAATTAGTAATCAGTACAATTCCCCCCGCCTGAGAAATTAGACTGAACAAAAGTCAAAAAGTGTAAACATTTAGAGGCAGTGAAAATGAAAACGTCGGAACTGCCAATGAGTAAAAATACAGCGAAAAAATTTACATTAAGAATGTATCAAAAAAATAATTAAGTACCTATGTTAGTGTTATAGTATACATGTCTTTATATTTGATTCAATATTTCAGTATGATGAATATGTGTGTCCACTCTTTACCATTTGAAATTTATTTTTAATTAAGGACAAATTCTTTTTGGGCAAAGAGAGATGAAAAAAAAGGCAATCTAATTTCTGCATCTAACAAGATTAAAAACTATCTGAATTCATCACAACTACAATTCTGCTAAAAAAACAGTCCAGAATCTAGATACTAGTTATGAACTTTTTTTGTTGTTGTTGAGAATACACAAAATTTTACTAGCTGCTTGGGAAAGGATGATTATTTTAAAGGCTCTTTTTTCTTATTGCAATATATTTCTCATATATTACTTTTTGACTTTATTTAGAAAGACAGAAATAACGGTACTTATACATTTCGTGAAGCCAATGGCGATGATTACATTTTCATTCATCAATTTATACACTAAACACAAAATGAGGTAAAAATTTGGAATCTAGATACTAGTTTTGAACTTTATTTTTTTTGTTGAGAATTCATAACATTTTACTAACTGCTTGGGAAAGAACGATTATTTTAAATGCTTCTTTTCTTATTGCAATATATTTCTCATATACTACTGTTAGAGTTTTATTCAAAGAAATGCATAATGAGGCACTATAGATATTTTTTTTTTCTTCTTTGCAGTGAAGGGAGAAATTGCGCCGATTATAATTGTGAAAATTTGCTCAAGTTATTTTCTTAGATGATTTAAAAGAAATAACCTCCTAGTTAAGGCTACCATCATGAAATGGAAAGGTTTAGTTAGCTGATATCAATGATTTTTGAGAAAGATAACAAGTAAAACCAAATCTTATGTTTTTGTATACCAACAAGATCTTTTTTTTAATGAAATATATTAGAGAGTTTCAAGCTACTTGTTTCTGTTTCAACTAGTGCTTAACAAAATGCTAAAATAGCCCTGCTTCCCATATTTAGATTGTAAATCAATTTAAAAGTGTGCCATTTGCAAAGGCTAAGAGTGTAAAAAACATACAGTAATTAAAAAAAAATCCCTTAAAAATAGTCTTATTTCTGTTTTCTACTTATAAATTTTTATTAATATTTAACTTGCAGTTAAAATACAATTAAAAAGTGAAGCAAAGTTTTTTTTTAGTCCAATTTTCGTCTGCATTTAATTTACTGCAGTTTGTATTTTAAGTACATTAAATTTATAGAAGTATGATTTATACATCGATGACTTATAACCATAAAAAGTCACTTAATTTTTTTTGATTAATTAGTTATTTCCTGTTTTTCTTTTGAAAAAAGAATAGTATTAATATTTGATTGTAGTCTTTGTTTTTATTAATTATTATTAAATGCCTTTTTATGAACTTCTACTGTTTTTATTCTAAATATGATGTCATCGAGTTATACTGATTTATTTTAATTGTATAAATTTTCCTACGATATTGCTGAACCATCCGTTATAATTAGAGCGTGACGCTGGTAATTTATTTACATTGTTTCACTAATCCTGATAGAAGGAATATTATTTTATTTGTAATAAATTGCATTTTACTAATGTAAAATTTCTGTGTTGTTAAGCAATTTTTTCATTTAAAATTTCTATTAATTTCGATTGATGTTCGGTGATATTCTATATTTAAATAGTTTTCACCAAAAAAAAATCCTATGAATCCTAAAATTTGGAAAGGTAATCAAATTTATATTAGAAAGTTTTTGCTGTGTGCCAAAGTAAAATTTATCAGGTATTCTAAACTTATTAAAAATTTAAATCATCGAAGTGTCTAGCTTATTAGTATTATTACATTGTAATTGTCAAGTTTGCTTGATTATAAATAAAGTTTAGGGCACCTATTATAAGCTGAAAATTATTTTTTTCTCCATTTTATTTTTTACTTTTTTAATTAAAAATGTCTCATAATTTAAGATTTGTTATTGCATATTTTTTTCAAATAATTTAAATGACAATTTTTATTTTAAATGAGATTTTCAAATGAAAACTTACTGCTCAATTTTACCCTTATCAATTTTAGAGGAAAATGAAATAAAAAGTAGTGTTGATCACGAAAATGTACTTGCATATAAAAACTAAAAATAATTATTGGATGCAATTTTTGTTTCTGTGTTGAAGAATAGATTTCTGTATTGGTATCTGTGCTAAATTATATTCTACAAGTTTTGGTGTGAACTTCACAATCCCACATGAGATATTTAAAAAAAATTTAAGAATGGGGCAAACTCAATGGTTAAAAGTCAGAACCTTTCCAAATTTATTCCAACTGTTCGACTGCAAAAACCAATCCGATTTACTTAGCAATTTTAATTGGCTGGAATAGGTACCAATATGGAATTAATCTTTTGTGGAATATAAAATACTGTTTGTGTAATTTTTTTATAGATTCCTGAAATGAGTTGCTTCAAACAGTCAATAATTCCCAGATTACAAAAATACATTCCTATTTTCCAATGGCTGCCAAAATACACTTTAAGTGATCTAAAAGGTGATCTTATTGCCGGATTTACAGTTGGTTTAACTGTTGTTCCACAAGGCCTGGCATTAGCTCAACTTGCTAATTTACCTCCACAAGTAAATATATGTTTATACCACTTGCATATTTGTACTTTTAGGTAGCTATAACACATATCATATATTTACTTTCTAAAACTACAACTGCCTTAAATTATTATTAATGTTCTTTTCTTAGCAACTAAGAAATATCTATTTTTTTTTTTTTTTTTTTTTTTTAAATTATAGTCAAAGCTATCTTTTTATTTTATTAAAAACTTAAGTTTCCACTGACAAATAGGTCAAACAGTTTACAGAAATTTTTTGCATTAATGTGAGAATAAAATTGAAAATTCAGTAGATTTACAATAGATTTTTCTTAACATTTTTTATTATCTATGTTTTTGAAGTTTTAGCCATATTATTTTTAATAAATTCAAACTTGACAGTTAAGTGTTTAAATTAAGTCATAATAAATCTCAAACTTGGGAGAGTTCAGTCACAAAAAGATCTTTTTAATGTCTGATTTGGATTTAATGTTTTCAGGCTTGGGTCTCAATAAGTGAACTTGAACTAATCTCTTATAGGTATGAATTATAGATGTACCAGGCCCATAAATTTTGCCTGGCAGCCGGCACATCTCTAGTATGAATAATTCTATACTCATATTGTTGCTATTTGGCTTGATGTGTTTACTGTTTTAGCTATTTTTATCATTTCCAGTGGTGTAGTTTTAGTGTATGTTTGGAAGAAGTTTATCTCCTTCTCACACACACACACACGCACACATTGTAAGATGCAGCATTTCTTGTTTTTATAGTATATTGTCATCTCACAGGTCTTCCTGGCATTTAATATTTGTGCTTATAAAGAAGTTGAGATATAATAAAAATGTGAATTAAATATCAGAAATTGTCAAAATTAGAAAATCTCCATAGTAAGACAATTATTGCTTTCTTGTGAATAAATTCTTTAAATTTATATTAAAATAAAATATAAATAATTTTCAAAGGGTACTTATTTTACTTTATTGAGAAGGAAATGTCAAAAGTAAATTTCCATGATTTCCTCATTTCCAAGTACATTAATGTAAACATGCGATAAACAAATCAAACAGAGTTAAATCAGGACTGCTAAATAAGTAATTTCATTTTAAATAACGCTAATATGTAATTTTTTTTAAACATATATTTTAATAATAAGAATAGATTTTAACTTAGATTACCCAAAACGACTCTCCTATAGGTTATAAAATGTCTTTTCATTATGTTATTTATTTGTAATGGAGTAAATCTTGAGGTTTGTTTATATTAAAATTTACGTTTGAAGTACCATTCATTGGCTGAAAAATATAAATATTTTATGGAAATAACTTTTTCTTGCACTGAGTGTGATTTAAGCAGTGGCATTCAATATATACCTATGCTCAAAATTAAAAAAAAAATGAAGATTAAAAGAAAATTTTGTAAAAAATTATTCAGAAAAGTTTGGGAAATTTGTTAATTTAAACATTGAAATTTATTGATCAGGATCAAATTATTGTTTATATAAACCAATTTATTATTCTAAAACAGTTTAAAATTTTTTTGTTTAACTCTAAACTTTCTTTGCCTTATTCTGCCTTTTTTGACAGCAAATATTTAATTCGTAGAGCAAAATATGTTCTTTCGCTAGATTTACACCGATTAGATTAAATTTTTTTTTATATGTTTGAATCTTGTTTCTTTACTAAGCTAATGTTAAAATATGCTGCCAGAAATTATTTTAAACTAGTGATTTTTTTAAACTAATGGATTTCTGAAACTAACAACAATAATTCCTGCTCTCTTTATATTTTTTTAAAAGGTGTAGAGTATTGCGCTACAAACTACTAAAAATTTTGGAACTACTGTAGTTTCGCTACTTATATCATAATAATTGTGACCACTGCTTAGTGAACTGTGCACTGTGACCAGGTTTGAACAGTTTTTACAGTTGGGAATTCCCAATGCATATCTCCTTTAATTTCTGTAAATTATATGAATTTTTTTTTTTTTTTTTTTTCGTTTTTTCCTCATAAGATTTTTCGTCATTTATCCAGCAATTTTTTACGTCTTTAAATAATATAATAAAATCTATAACATTTTTATTTTTCTACTTTTTCGTCATGTCATGTGCAATTCTAATTTTTTGTAATCTGATGTAAAAAATGAGGAGTAAGGATTACTTTAAAAATTTAATTATTAGACAGTTTTGGTAATTATGATAGATTATGCTATAAAAGTATGATTTTAAATGTATTTTCTTTATTTGTAGACTAGATAAGTTGTTATGTCAAAACTGATTATTCTCTGAATTTTGATTATTCTAGATAAAAAGCTGTACAATCTATAAAATTATTAAGTTTTTCTTAATATGAAGTTTTTTTTTCCCCTCCAAATGATCTGTTTTTCTCTCTCTAAAATTTCTGAATTAAATATTACAAAATTTGATGAAATGGAATTTCTTTTTATTTTAGTATATATTTTTCATTGACTTTTTTAGCATTATTTTTATATTGCCTAAAAGTTTGTAATTATAACATTTTATTTATTTCTAAATATGTTTATATTTATTCAGGGTCATTATTTCTAAAGAAGTAAAACTGCCTGATGGAAACTTTAAATTTCTAAAGCTTTATGGCAATACTAACTTTTTAGAATTTTTAAAAACTTCTTGCTGATTTTTTTTTATTTGTAATTTTATATTGTTTTCTTGTGCCTTAATTTTTTTTATTGAACTGTTTAAGTCATGAATAAAATAAAAGCATTTTTTTGGTTTAAAAGTATTAAAAATAATTTTGAAAATTTTTGTTTCGAAGTTCACAATAACCTGAAATTTTGATATTAAGATTTGAATAGTATGAAATTGGTTTAAACATTGTTTCTTTATTTTATATTTTGTGTTATATTTATTGTTGTAGTATATATATTTTTAAATTGTTTTTAGTATGGATTGTATACTGCTTTTATGGGCAGTTTTATGTATGCCATTTTTGGTACCTGCAAGGATCTAGTTATAGGACCTACATCAGTCATGGCAATTATGACTGCTGAATATGCTCAAATGGGTGGTCCAATTTATGCTGCATTGCTCACTTTCCTCTGTGGCTGTTTTCAACTTTTACTGGGAATTTTCAATCTAGGTAAAAAGGATTTTTTTATGGTTCAGTTTTTTTAATTCTTTTCCTATTTCGTCTAAGTTTGATTAAACAGTAAGCCTTGTAAGTTTAGATTAAACAGTTAGAATAATTCTGTTTCATGTATTATTTTTTAGGTTTTTTAATGAATTTTATATCTACTCCTGTTTTAAATGGATTTATCTCAGCTGCTGCGATTATATCAGCAACCATGCAAGTAAAAGTGAGTAATCTGTTGTATTAGTTTGCTATATCCTAATATATTTTTTAAAAAAATGTTTTCACTTAATACGAAGTTAGAAGCTATTTAAAGCATTTTAATCAAAAATCAACATTGTGTAATAAGATTAAAAAAACCGAAATATTAGTTTTTTTCCCCTCCTTTTTAAAATTTTTTTTAAATGTATCCAATTTAGATATTTACTTTATTAAATTTAAAAGTATGAACATTTATGTTTATAAATATCCAAAAGATAATTTTATTTAGTGTTATAAAAAAAACTGCTAGTTTCTTTTTACCATAATTTAAAATTAAGAAAAGTAGAAGAAAAAGAAGAAATAATTTTATCAAAACCAGCTCAATTTAAAATACTAAGTAGAATGAAATTTTGCTTGTTTTACGATGAGAACTATCCCTATTCTTTTAATATCTGTCTTTTTTTTAAATATCCAAAAATTTTAAGTTTAAAGAACTGAAAGAGAGATGTCGTTTCCCTTTTTTAAAATCCCTGCGATTTGCCTTGACCTTTTTGAAGTGTAGCTAACTTCAAAATAAGCAAATACTTCACTTAACATCAGTACAAATTCAAATTTGTAGATTCAAAGCTTGCCCTTTATGTAATGCTAACTGCATTTGTGGTGACTTTTTGGAACATTGTTCTGGATTTAGCGACATAGTAGCAGTTAATATTATTAAAAAATCATTGTTTCTTACATTATGTTTCTGAATATTATTAAGCAGCCTGTCATGGTTTCTTGACAGTCATCTCTATGTCTGGCATTTTTTTAGTTGAAGAAAGAAAACATTAAAAATTTATAAAAATAGACTAAGCTTGTAGGTTAAAATGTCAATATTATCATAACATTTAAAATTTCTTTTCCTTTATTAAATCCTAAATTAAAATCCTAAAATAATCCTTTTCTCATTGACTTGTTGTACATATCGTTTAAGAAGTGTCTCTTAATCGTTTTAAAAATTATAATTGTATAAACAGTTTTCAGTTATGTTTATGTATTATATTCTTAAATTAATTTATTTTGTGAAACATTTTGTTTGAAATTTATTTATTAAACCAGTTTTTTTTTCATTTTCTTGAACAATAGAAATAAAGAGTGTTATTGAAGTGTCCTTTTTAAAACTTTTTGGAAAATTCATAAATCTTGTTCTATGATACAAAGGATGACATAGTAAAAGAAACATTTAATAGCCCTCCATTAAAGGTTTTCTTAGTTTTTTATTAACTATTTTAGTTATAAAATCAAAAATTGTAGTTAAGTATTTTGTAGTAATAATAAAAAAAAATTTTATTAAAATTTTTACATAGCCCGTATATGTAAGTGTTAACAGTTCTGCCAAAGTCCAGAAACTTGATAGATTTATAGACTTGAAAATTTAAATATTAAAAGGGACAATTTTCTCCCATTCTTGTGTTAAAATCTGTTTTTTTTTTCAAACCTTAAATTTCAGCATTCACTTCAGTCTTAAAAAATCAGCCTTTTGTTGGAATTGCTAAAAAAAAATTTTTAGAAAAAACTTTGTTTATGAGTGAAATTAAGTGTTAATAATACAACATACAAGCTTAATTAAATTATGTCTATTTTTTTTCCATCTACTTAATTATTAGTTCTTAAAAATGTTTTTTTGATTTTTCTATGGATTCTTCTATATTCAAAAAGTGATAATTTAGTGACTACCAGTAATTTATATTTTTAGGCATTAACAGTTATTCTTTTTCTTTTCAATGAAATTTGCAGGGCCTGTTTGGTTTGAAATTCGATTCACACGGTTTTCTTAGTACAGTTTACAATATATTTCTAAATATTCCTCATACAAAGTAAGTATATTTTAAAATATGTTTTGTTTATTAGTAGAGTTATATAACTGTATGGAAAAGTATTGTATGGTTATAAATATAACTAGTTTGTATTGAGAAATTTTGTAAAAATAATGACAAAAAAAGTAATTGACAACTGTAAACACTCTGGCATTCATAGTTAATGTATAATCGATGAAAAAGGAAATCGTGCAATATGTGTTTATATTTTTAAAACATAGTTGAAGCTGTAACAAAATTAAACGTTCTCTGATGGATTTTGGATTACTTACATTAAATGAAAGTTGAAAAATGTAATAAAATGATTATGATTAACAATGTTAATTAGCATAGTAACATACATTTATAATAAGTATAAGCTTTAGTTGAAAAATTAAAACAGTATAAAATTCGAGTGGCAAAAATGTAGTCAAAACACTTAGCTCAAAAAAAAAAAGACAAGCGCTTTTATTAAGCATTGAAAGCGATATGTTTTAAAAAATTAATCCAAAATGTTAAGGAACAACTAGCTCTTTATTTCAACAAAGATGAATCATAAATTTTTTGTTTGAAACATTTATTTTATGTGCAACAAGTTGTCAGTTTAATTCTGTGTAGATTTATGCATGTGAGAGAAACAAACAGCTGACATTAAAAAAAATATATATATATATTTTAAATTTATAAAAATTTACTACTTTAGTTTTCTATGTTTTTGAATTTTGCATGCAGGATGTTTTGCATTTAAACGTTTGAATGATAATTACACCTAACTGAGTCAGTATTTTGAGAAAGGATTAAAAAATGTAAATATAACTATTTTTTGAGAAAGTACGAGGGGTGATCAAATGAAAAGGTACGAAACGACGTAAAAACATAACAGTTAAATATTTGCATATTCTGCTATGGGAGAACGTAGCGAGACATCTCAGGATGCGATTGCAGTCTCTGACTGGGATCGGAGCATGCGAGGGCGCCCACATGCGCAGGAGAGAGTAAAGGCTCTTATCAAAAGCGGTGTCCAAATGATGCGGCAGTCTGTATGAGCACAGGATGGCGTTGCAAAATTCGACGATTGAGGAGCAGCGAGGTGTTATCCGATTTCTGACAGCGGAAGGTGAGAAACCGGCAGCTATTCATCGCCGGATAGTGACAGTTTACGGGGAGAAATGTGTCTCTGACAAGTCTGTCAGAAAATGGAGTGCCCGTTTTCGTGCAGGCCGTGAGAGTGTCACACACATGGAACTGGCCAAGTTCAAGTTTGAGACGTTGGACCATCCGCAGCACAGTCGGGACATGTTGCCCTGCGATTTGCATGTGTTTGGTCCACTGAAGAAACATCTGAAAGTGAAGCGCTTCAACTCGGACGACGTACTCAAGGACGCTGTGAGAGACTGGGTCTCGTCACAGCCACAGGAATTCTGGGAACAAGGAATCCTGCGGCTTGTTCATCAGTGGGATCGTTGTGCTCAGGCCTATGGTGTATATTTTGAATCAAGTCTATATTTTTACCCACTGTGTCGTTTCGTACCTTTTCATTTGATCACCCCTTGTATTTTGTAAATTTTTGCAATTACAAAATTATCCATATATTTTAAAATTTATTTGGACTATTCTTTATACATTTTTATGATAATAAATATTTCAATGAATATAAAAAAAATCTATTATTCATTGCATACGATCTTTGAATTATTGGTTTCCGTGTTTCCCTTGCATCATTGCATTGTATTTGTTTTAGCCACTCAATATTTAGTAAACAACTATAAAGACAAAAATAGCAAATATTGGGTAGTTTCTAAAGAACAAAGACAGTGGATTTTATGGAAGTGTACTGTGTAATAGTTAAAACCATTGTCACTTGTATAAATTTGGAAAAAATCTGTTTAAATTATTTATTCTAAATTCCATTTGCTCAGTTTTTTAGAGCACTTCTTATATAAGAATTGTCTAAAGTTTTGAATTCACTGATAACAATGACTAGATTTTTTTTTTTACCATCTGTAGGATTTTTATTATTGTTTTGCAGTTTATATGATTTGGCTATGGGATCTTTATCTATATTTTCACTTCTTCTTCTCAGGGTAAGTTGTTTATCTATCTACCTACTTACTTACCTACCTACCTACCCATATATATATATATGCACATATATATATGTATAGATATATAGATATATATATATTTTATATATGGATATATTTTTCTTTGGCTATATTAATGCAATATTAGAAAGCACTCTTTTTGTCGATTTAATCCTGTGAGATGACTACAAGATTATATCTTTTCTTATTTTGTTTTCTAACTTACTTTATTTAATAATATTTTATCTTTTCTTTAAATATATTTTTTCTTTATTGTTTTTGTAATTTTATAATTTTTATTTGTGATTTTTGTCCTCAGTTTACTGCCTTTCCCTATTTTTTTTCCTTCAGTATAAACAGAATAAATTAAAATTCATTCAGTTAAAAGACCTCCAAGTGATTTATTTTATTGACACTGTTTAGTCCTTGATTTTTGGGTATAAAATTTAAACCTAATAATTTTGCTTAGTTGTCATTGCAACTTTATCCACAGACCTTTTATTTAAATTCTTATTTAATTTTCAATTTCTATAAACATTCGTTAAACCCTTTTTGCCAGAGAGATTATTTAACTATAGTGCTAAAAATTTTTATTTCTTGTATTAATTTACAATTATTTTTCTGCATATGTTTCTTATTAAATATTTCTATGATCAAAATAGAACAGCAAAAGACGTTGTTAAATAAGAGATAAATAGTTTACTGGTAATTTAATTAATTAATTATAACTTTAATTAATTTTCTATTGATGGGAGCCTAAGTTTTTCAAATTTTCTTTTAATTAATGATTACATCAAATGATGTTTTTATTCAATAAGAACGCACCAATAACAGTGAGATGTGATTTTTATTCATTATCATTTTGTGTTATAACTAGAAAAGTTTATTTTTTGAAAATTTTTGTTATATATTTTTAAAATATTTAATGCAGTTTATTCTGTATATTTCATACTATTTTTTGTTTAAAATAAAGAAATGTTCTAATTTTTTTATAGACATATGAAACAAATATTGACTTGTCATTTTGAACATCCCATTTTGAAATCGCTTCGATGAAATTTTAGCAGCTTGTAATAACTAGTACCTATTAATTAGATGTCATCTAGCAAAATTTAGTATCAACTTAATTTAGTATGATATTGATCTTATTTTTACAGAATGTTAACTACTTTTATTTTAAAACTATTTTTCTGTGTTAGTCATACTGAGTGCATTTGTTTTATTTAACATGCATTCACTTAGAATTTGTGTATTTATTTTTCTCAGAAATTTAAGGATCAGAAGTTTAATTGCTGCAATTATTTGAAAGGTTCTATAGCATTAGAAGGTTTATGGTGGTGTATTGCAACAGGTATAATATTACATACTACAATTTTATTTGTGTTTTTTTTGTGTGAATATACATTTTTAAAACTTATTTAAGAATGGAAATTTTAGTAGCATTTGTTTTTTTTTGCAGCCCGTAATGCTTTACTTGTTATTGTTTGTTCACTTGTGGCGTCACTTTGTTTGTCGCTTGGCTATGATGTCTTCTCCCTTACGAAACGTGTTGATGCTGGTATGCCAACTTTTCAGTTGCCCCAGTTTTCCCTTCATCATTTTGACCCTGTAGAGAATTTAACTATTAGCAAAAGTCCTCTTGAAGTATTTAAGGTCTGTGTCATGAAATGTGATGTTAATTTAATTGTATACTTTTTAAAAAATTATTTTTAAATATATTGTAAATATTAGTTCTCAAATGTTAAAAAAATTAAGTGCTAGTATGTTTTTATGATCTCTAGAGAAAATGTAGTTTTAAATAAATTAAAAAAAGAATTTTTTTTTCTTTCATTAAAAACAAAAATTTAAAACTGTTTTTTCAAAATTTATATTACTGATTGTTAAAAAATTTCTCAGTTGTCATTGATTGTAACAAAATATCTCACTTCATTTGACTCCCTTATCACATGTCACACTATATTACATAAACTTATAGAAGCAGTTTAGTTATAAAGCACAGGTTATTATAGAACATATTTCAAATTTTATTTTCAATTATTTAAGTTTGTGTTTTAATAACATTTGTGAGCAAATAAAAAAAAGACAATAACAACAATAATGGTTAAATGTGTGATTATTATGCAGAAAAATATGAAAAAAATACAAAAACTTATTCTATAAAAATATATAATCTGCTGATTTTAAATGTTCAGTTTTAATCTAAATATCTGGTGTTCCACTTTTTGGTTCCCCTTCCAAGTGTGACATAATTTATAAATGGCCCATAAATTATATTTGTTAAATAAATTATGTGATAACAATAATTTAAGTTCTAATCTTGTTATATGCGAACTTTGTTGTCTTGATTATGTATTAATTTCAATACATAGTAACCTCATATTAGTGCTGCATATAAAATGTCTTTTCCCAGTGTCATATGTGTTTAGTTTTGTCAAAATAATGTGTGTTTTGTTGACACATTCTTTAGATAGGAAACACTAATTGTAACTTCATATTAGGGCTGCATTGAAAATTTCAATACTTTTTAGTTATATTTATTTGTTTAATTTTGTTAAATAGGTATTCATGGATTGCATGCATTATAAAGTGTTTATTGGTATTAAATAATTCATTAAAATTACTATTCTGTATTTAAAAGCAAATTATTGCTAGCACTTTAACTATGGTTTCCACGTACAGGAACTGCAAATAAATTCTAGTGGCAAATACAATGTTTACACAGGAAATGGTATTTGCACTGAGTCATTGTTCATTAAATTCTTTATACAGAAAATTATGTATCAGTGCTATATAAAATATTTTAGTGCTTTGTATTAAATATTTTTTAGTTTGTTTTTCTCACAAAAGTTAGAGTGCTAGAATTAAATAATTATTTTATTATTTTTAAATTAATAAAATTTTTTTTTCATTAAGCAGTCAATATTAAAATTCGTTTTGCAGCACTCCATTGTAGAATATTTATATTATATTATAATGTAGATATTTATAATATATATGTAAGGTATTTATAATATTTATAGTTTAATATCTAACTGTGTACTCTTTTTACTCTTTATTATGACTTTTTTAGCAGTTAAATATTTTTTTAAAAATTCTTTTCAGGACCTTGGCTCTGGTGCTATAGTTATTCCATTTATATCTCTTTTAGAAGCCATTGCTATTGCTAAAACTTTTAGTAAGTTATATTTAAATAAATATGTTTTTTTCCAGGTATTATTCCATTAGGTTTCTGACCAATTCCATTTACATTTCATTGCTTAAATTTTTTTATGCTTTAACTGATCAGTTAAATTAAATTTTTGGCACTTGGTAACTGTTCAGTTCATAAGGCAAGTATATATAAAAAAAAAAATCCGGTTTGTCTTATTGTTATATTCATTAACATGAAGGAAAAATGGTTAGATTCATGTATCTTACAAAATTGAGAAATTAATGTTAATCTACCTCATCAAAATAAATTGAGGGGGCATAGTAGCCCAGTGGTTAGAGAATCAAACTCTAGTATGGAGGGGCCGGAATTCGATCTTTGACTCTACTGAGACCTCACCGAGTACATGCAATATACATGCTCGTAAAATCTATGGAATTGAAAGTCCTGAGTTGGTCGCTACTATGGATAAATGGATCTCAAGAAAATTTCCTTCCCCTTCAGATCTATGTCTAAATTGAGGAAGTGATCTATCCACAGTTTCTGAGTTTAGACGTACTTTTACCCTTGTGATGCTCTCTGATTAAATAAAAGGCACTCCTTCCTCACTTAATTTGCCAATGGCTGGCTAGTTTGGCTTATCCAAGTGCCATTTGAAACAACAAGAGTAAGTTGAAGCATTATATATATACTTATGTCTTCTACATCTGTCGAACTGTGAATGTTCTATATACGTATAGCTTATTAATTATTATCTCTATGATCTTTTCTAGATTTGTTAATTTCTATAAAACTATGATTCTAGTACCAATTTGCTTTATATTCTTCACCAATATAAGTTTTTTTTGTTGAGTACATTCAACTAGTGAAAAATGAAATATTTTGAAATTTTTTTTTTTATTTATGAATTATTTTTTGTATATATAAGAAAATCTTATAACCTGAAATTATTTTCAGCTAGAGGGGAGAAATTACATGCCAGTAGAGAAATGATTGCTTTAGGTATGAAGAAATGTTCTATATTTTTAATATTTTAAATGTGCTTCATTTTTAAAACAATATTTTTTTAAACTTTTTTTTCTTATTAAAAAAATAAATAAAACTGCATATTAAAAATGGATGATGTTTTAGCCCAATTGTCATAATTTGGTGATTTTTTGCTTCCGTTAATTAGATACTTTCAATACTTAGTGATGAATAAACTTGAAAAATTTGCTGTAATTTTTTGGTAATTTTCATGTTATTCTTGTGCAAACCATGCTCAAAGCAACAGATGTTAAATGTCTTTATTTTAAGCAAATCTTATGGCAAAAAACTACCATTTTACGAATTCTCTCCTATTGGTTGCCGTTAGATAACTATAACTGTTATGAAGATCAGAATTACATGAACTGTTATTAACTATACATTTTGATTTCATAACTGTTATGAAGATCAGGACTAAACATTTTTTTTCCATAAATTTTTTCCAGTTTATTAGATAAAATTTTGCCAGAGTCAATTCAAATATGATAAATATTAAATATTTTTAATTGATAAAATGCTATGTCATATTTTTTATATATATTCATAAGAGAAGGAACCCGTGATTATCAATGTAATTATCAATGTACACATTTCAAGGTATGTCTGTGTATAATGTTATTTCATTCCTATTCCAGTTATTATATAATAAATATAATTGAATGCATAATTCATTATTCTGGTTATAGTAATTAAAAAACATCTGTGTTTTGGAACGTATTAAAATCATCTTCAGAATTTAAAGCTTTTATCAATATAGTTTTTGCTGAGTTTTGCACCGAAAAGCTTAAATAATTTATAATATCATGATATTCTTATATAATTATAGTTTTAGTGATTGACTGTTTATTTTGATCTCTTCTTTGCCATAGCTATTTAAAAAGATGCAGCATTTTTAATTTTCTTATGTTAAGAAGAATTAAAAATTTAAATAATTATGAAACACTGAGATAATATTTACCAGTTTCTTTCACATATTTTATTTTAAAAGGTATGGGAAATCTTATGGGATCTTTTGTTTCATCATATCCAGTAACTGGAAGTTTTTCAAGGTATGAATCTTCTGATAGTTTTATTAGAATTTAATGAACTTGTAACAATATAATCTATAAAAATGAACTTTTATTTGATTTATATAAATAATTATAAATTATGCTCTTAACTGTGTAATTAATAAAAACATTAACAATGTAATTTTCATTTTTAAAAAAACTATAATTTTGTAACATTTTTTAAACAAATCATAAAAATAAAGTAGTAGAAGAGTTTGAGCCATGAGAAAAAATTTTTAAGCTCAAGTGGGCACAAAAACTTGATAAAAAAAGCATTTTAGACAAGACTGGTCAAAAGGGAAATATTTAAATAAAAATTATGCAAATTCAGAGAGTTTAGTTGTAGAAGTATAGTTACTTGCTTCATTTAATGAAAGTAAATGTTTGTTATATAAAGACTCAAATATTGCTTAATATTTCATTTTTTTAAATGTAGAAAGTTCTCTTTAGTAATGGATAAAAGAAAAGTTAATATAATGATTTTGGATTTGATCATGTTCAGCAGCTTAAAAAAGCTTAAGTTCTAGACTTATAACATACTTTGCCTTCCCAGCATTCAAAAAAATAATTCCACCTATTTTTTTTCTTACATTTTCTTACACCCATATTCTTTTTAATTGCAAAAAATTCTAAAAAATCAATTAACATTTATTTAGTTCTTAACTAAATGTCTTTATTTTCTTTGAATTAATCTTTTTATTCGTTTTGGTTATGTTCCTTTTGACTCTGTCACATAAAGTAAAGTTTTATAGCTACCTATTTTTTGTTCATTTGTGTTTAGATTTGTGTTCTTATTACACAACTTGAAAATTAAATGAGCATTTCAAGGTCACATTTTCTACCTTCGTCGCCTTGGAAATTATGTGACTGGCAGCAATGCCACTTTTTTTTTCACATGGCTATTAAGGAGTATGTTAATGTATAGCTGTTTGTAATTCTATTGATCATTGTAGTTCTAGATTATAAGTGGATTTGTCATCACAAAATAGTGCTGAAATGTGTTTTAAGCTCTGCTATAATGAATAGCTCTGATGTCGGGAGACAATCAAAGATCTATCAATAAAGCAATATCTACAACTACTTAAAAGAGTTGGCCACTAGTATAAACTTTCAAGCAGTAGCCAGAGTACCAACTTCTTGTTTCTTATTACAACTTCATTCTGAAACGCACTGGTGTGGGGAAAAACGAGATTTGTGGATAACATGGTAATTGAGGTGGTAACTTGTAGAGAGTTGGAAAATTACATGACGCCTATTCTATTTACAAAGACTATGTTACTGAAATACCCTCGCTGGCTTATTTTTATTTAACTTTTAATTGTGTATTTGTTTATTCTTTCAACATTTCATTCATTGTCTGATTTTATTGCTTAGAAATATGCATATTAGAAATTTATATAATAAAATTTGTTTTAACTACATTATTCCACTTTGTTATTGAAGCTATTGTTGCTGTTATTGATTTATTGATATGGGGTAGGGCAATTTTTTATGTACTTATTGACTATACATCTGTGCAACTTAAATATTTTTCATTTGGAATTAGACATGTATTATAAACATTTGGTATTATTCCAAATTTTATGGGACATGTTTAAAACAAAAAAATTAAGTTTTATTTTCGGAACATGCACTAAATGTCTATTACTAATTAAAAAAAAAATTTTTTTTATGTTACTAAATTAAGAATTAGAATTATTTATTGATTAATCAATTATTTCTTTTGAATAATAGTTAATGGCTACTATTTTTTAAGGCTTTTAAGGAATACTTACCTTAAAAAAAAGTTTTTTTTATGTTACAAATTTATTCAGTTGCCATTTTTAGAAGAGACCCAGTTATCAAAAATAATTCATTTTGTAATTGAATATTAGTGAATGTCTCATATTCAATATATACAAGAAAATTTTTTTATTTTACAATGTAAATTTTTACATAAATAGGATTTTTACATTTTTAGATCTGTGATAAATAATGCCAGTGGTGTAAAGACACCATTAGGTGGAATTGTATCTGGTAAGAAGCTTATGGAAAAATTACTTTATTATTATTATCAGAAAATCGTGTTTTATTAAATTAGAGTGTAGTTAATATATATAACTCTAATTAAAATCTAATTTTCTTTCAGGTATATTTGTGCTATTAGCATTATGTGTGATTGCTCCACTATTTCACTATATTCCAAAGCCTTGTCTTTCTGCAATAATATTTTCTGCTGTGATATTTATGGTTCATCTTGAAGATATACCAGCCATTTGGAAAGCCAATAGTAAGATTAAATAGTTTTCATTTTGACATGTTGAGTTTTGTTAATGAAATACAGAATAGTTATTAGAGTGTTGATGCTTTGCAATCTGCTGGCTCAAATCGAATTGAAAATTAACTAAACTTTGTCATTTCACTATTTTTCATTGTGCAGTGAAGTTCAAGTTCATTATTAGCTTTTGTAAATCAACGGATAAGGTTATAATAAAGCAAAATAAGTCTTATGGGATATTATGTAGCGTAATGTTTCCTAAAAGATGTTTTGTGTAACCCTAGGGTTCAGTGGTAAATTTGTTTCTATCTCTCTCTCTCCCTCTTTTATATATATATATTTATATATATATATATATTTTAAGCTTTATGATTTTTGAAACCTGTAGTATTGCGTGAACACAACCAATAATTAATTGTGTTTATTTAATATTTTGGTTGTTTTTATGAAGGTATTTAAGTAAAATGCTAATTTAGAATTCTTAAGAATTAATTAAGAATGCAAAATTTAAAAAAAAAATTTCCAGTAACAATATATTACTTCACTTATTTATAATTGCTTCAGTATACCTCATTGAACTTTACAATTCAAAATAAAATAACCGAATTAAAAAAAGAGAAAGAAAAGAAACATTCTCTCTGTTAACCATTCTCACCGTTTTATCAATTCATTTAAAAAAAACACAATTCAGCATACTTTACTCAATTTCAATTTATGCTCATGCCAAAAATTACTAGATTAGAAGCCACTGCACTTGTGCACTTGTGCACTGCCTAACATAAACCTTATTTCAAAGCTGTTATTGTTAAAACAATAAAAAAATTTCATTCTTCTCAATAAATGAATCCAAATTTGTAGTTTTTTTTTTTTTTTTTTTTTTTTTTTTAAGCATACTCATAACTGTTAGAACCTTGCATTTTTATTTTGATCCAAGATTGCGTCAAAAAACCCCTCTTTATTTAGGGTTCCATAACTAAAAAAATTGGGAACCACTGATCTAGTCTATCTTATAATGGAGCATATAGAAAAATTCCTTTCTGTTAAATATTTATTTAAATTTAATTCTATTTGTATGAAATGTATTTGTCTTTCATGTTTTGTTTATTAATGATTGTAGCAATCCTTCTTTAATTCTATTTGTTGTAACTTTTTTTTCATGCTTCATTTTGATAGGAGTGGAAATCATTCCATTTTTTGTGACATTTATTCTCTCATTTGCACTTGGATTGGAGGTAATTTATTTTGAGCTTCAAATTAATCCTTAAATAGGAATTGTTTTTTTACATTATTATTAACCTTAGTGAAATTTTTTGATTTTTATTGTAGTATGGACTTCTGTTTGGGACTGCTGTTTCTTTGAGTATTTTGCTATGGAAGCAGAACAAATCAAATATACAAGTTTCTGTAGAGGTATTAATTCTTGTAATTTAAGAGAAAAATTTTATTTATATTTGGAATTAGTTTTAAAGAAACTGCTTTTATATTTTTCTTCTTGATTTTTTATGCATTTGCTTAACATTTTTATGAATTGATTTTTCAATTTTTTAAATTTGTAATTTTAGTTTTTTAACATATGCAAACCTTTATCTTCAACAGTTGTTTTTTTTAAAGCATTCAATTATTTTAATCTGTTCAAACAGACTGTGTGAGTTAAGCTGTTCAGTTGAGCTTCATCAAATTATTATTATTATTTATTATGATTTTTTTAAAAAAATTGTTCTTATTGCTTACAATGGTTAGTCTTGAAACTATTTGGTGTGGTAGATTACCTTGCTACGTGATAAGTGCAACAGCATATTTGTTTTTTATATTAAGATCAAACATGATAGGATAGATGTATAATTGAAGTTAGAAGTAAATAGTTTCATATAACATTTTAGTTTATACTCATATTTTTTTATTCCAATAAAATTATTCTTCATATCTAATTGTGTAAGATTTTCCGTAAAAATATAGAAATCTGATTTATTGATCATAAATTATTCTATGTTTCTGTTTTTTTAGGTAAGATTTTTTTAAGAACAAAAAGAAATTTAATGGCCCATATTGTTAAATGAAACTTGTAAATGTTTTTTTTTTTGGTGCACTGCAATTTAAGTCAAAACTTTTATATTTATAAAAGTTTATATATATATAATTTATAGTTTTATGTTTAGAAAAGTTTATACTGTTACTTAAAAACATTTTTACATTACATTAGATTATAAATTTTTTGTGGTTGTGAATGTAATTATACCTAGGTGACAATATAGTAATTAAAAAATATCAGGTACATATATTTAGCATTATAATCATAATTTTATCATAAGTGTAGTTTTCTCCTGTTATTTTGTGAAATTATTGCTGCATGAAAGAAATCCAAGGAATGATAAATTAGGATTTAAATTACCTGTTATTGATGATAAGTTATCATAATTTTTATTAAAAATTTTCTTTAGATTTCACAACCATTTAAGGAAATAAGTGTTAGAGTATAAGGCTTCATATTAAACGATACTTTGTTTGCTTTAAGAATGAGTAAAATATTATAATAAATACAATTTTATTTGTTACTAGTGACCTATACTTCGATTAGTATATCTAGAATTTACATTTGATTTGTATACTTTGATTTCTATACTTCACTGTAGTAAAACTGTTTATATGAATTCTAATAATAAGCAGCAAAAAAATAAAAAAAACTGTAGGTGTAAATGAAACATATATTTGCTGTTTATAAAAAATTAATAACATTTATAAAAAAAAACTCCTTTTTTTTCCTAAATTTGCATCAGCATACAAAGTATAGATGGATTCTATCCTTATGTAACTGAAACGCAATCCTTTGCTTTCTCAAAACTCCTTTAATTACTGCTCGATTATGATCAGTTATTCCAATTCAACTGGAACACTACATCATAATCGAACTTGAAGGATTGACACTCAATGAAGCTTATTTTTTTTCTGTAGGTCATGAGTATTATATTCTTTCTTCATCAAAGAAAAAATTCGTAGGCATTTTAGAAAATGTGGGTTGGGGATGAATTTTTATTCTTGACTGTGTCTGCTCGCAGAGGTTCATTCAGCCTTTTACTTGTCTGTAATCATCCGATATAGTACTTAAACTTCTTGAATAACTGCAATTATTATACATTATATTACAAACAGTATTAACTGCAATATTTATAAAAAGGTTTTAGGAAAAGGAAATCTTGCAATTAGAAATGATTTATATTTAGAATAATTATTTTAATTAATTTTGAGCACAATATTGATGAGTTTTTGTTTTTATGATTTCCCTTATAAAAAATTCGTTATCAAAATCGTTCTCACAATTAACAGTTATAGATTTAAATATTTTTATAAATAATATGACTATTTAAAAATATTCATAAATCAGAAAAAGCATATATAACCATATTAAAAAATATAAGTCCGAACCGAGAGCAATTGTTTAAGAACTGTTGTAATATAACATCATTGCAATAAACTTGTAAAGAATTGTAATTAATCAAATAATCTCAATCTATTTTTAGAAGTAATAAATTACCAACTTGAATTGTAGCAACTACTAACTTAGAATCATAGGTTTGGATTTCCATCCTGATATATTTTGTAAATAATAATAAGTAATTCGATGTATTTGTAAATTAAAAAAATAGCATCACATTGCTCAAGTAGACTATTTACATAAAATTGTCACGGAGTTGAGTTAACCAACACCAATCCACATTTTACTAAGTTTTTATCTTTCTATCTCCCTGATTTTATCCATTACCACCATTAAAAGCAGAGTATCTGTTTTATAATTGGTCAGAAACAGTTTGATCTTACTTAGCCATCAAAGTCAAACTATCATGCTGGTCATGTGACATAAAACGTTTGTAGTGTTTCAGTTGAATCAGGAAATAGGTAATTTTTTAAAAATAAATCTAGCAAAAAACAGTAGTTTGATAAAATTTTGTTTCAGTTGCTTAAGTGCCTTAGTGTAAAAATAGAGGTGTAGACTCTTTTACTTTTTAAAAATATTAACGGCATTACATTTTTTCAGTGTGGAAATGATCAAACCATTATTCATGTGACTCCAGAAAGTAGCCTTTACTTCCCTTCATCTGATAATTTGAAAGGAACTATTTCTAAAATTCTTTATCGTAAGTAGATCATCAGTTTCTTAAAATTTTTTATCTAGAGAGTCTAACATAATTAGTTTTATGCATTAAATTTAATTAATGTATTTTTTTATGCATAGGTCAACCTGTAATTTCTAATTGTACAGTTGTTATTCACGCTGATCACGTTAGAGAACTCGATTACACCACAACACTTGTAAGTATCTCAAAATAAGTTAACTTTTTTTATAAAAGAAAGCTTTTATTAATTGTAATGATTTAAAAAATAATTCACATAAACTTTTTTATAATTAGTATTTGTAACTTCTTCAAATTTATAACCATTCTTTCCGTTTTAAGTTATAACCCAAATTTTCAATGCCAGTCCTTCATGTTTGGGCACTACGTCGGCGAAGTAAAACATTTTTCGTAAGAAAATATTCATATTTATGGCAAAAATTCTATGGTTTATCACAAACGAGAGCATAATTTAAGAATAGACAATATTAGGTACAGTTGAACTCACTTTTAACAAGTGCAAAGAAACCTCAATGTTTGTTTGTTATAACAGACTGTTCGTAAAAAAAAGTTTGTGAAAAAATCATATAAGTTCATACATGCTTACTAAATTATCCATGATTTAAAAAATATTACGTGTCTGCTAGATTTATGACTCATCACTAAATTTCAATTACTTATAGAATGTCGAATGTATTTTTCTAAAAACAGCTTAACTGAATTGAAGAAGCAACAGTGCTTTGAAATTTTATGAATTGCAAAAATCAAGGTTTAAAATCAAGGCTCTTTAAAATCAAGGTTTGCTCGTTAAAACTGCGATATGTTCCAATAGATTAAGCATTGGAGCATAACTCACTTACGTTATACCAACTAAGTATTTCTAATTTTTTCGTTAAATCAGGCCTTGTTATAAGCTAGTTTGACTGTAATTAATATCTAAAAAATTAGCTTTATTATACAAAAAGTTATAAACTACCTTTAAAAAATTATATAGATTTTTTATCCATGTATTTATGATTATCTATACATATACGAAAATAAAGAATTTGTGTGTGTATATGTCTGCATATGAAATTGCATGTTGGCACTAAAAATAAGACATTCAATATGAAGCTGGAACGTTTACGATTGTAAACAAATTATGAAGCCCAATTTTAGATTTTTAATTATTAATTTTTTTCTTCTTAGTTTTGGGTTCGTTTTTTGAGATTTATTTTCGATATTTTTACACTTTGAAACCCATAATGTTCTACCAAAGCGTTTTAAAATTTTAGTTTTTTTCCATTGTAAAATTCAGAATTTTTCCTTCAAAATGAACAATTTTATTTTATTTTAGAACGCTTTTTCTTGTTTTTAAAAAACTATTTGAGAAATTTTCCATCTTTTTGTCCCTCAGAATTTTTAAATTGTGACATTCATGAATCTATAGCAAATATTTACTTCAGATATAAATAAACATCTGCAGTGAATTCTCCCTGTCTATTTAAGACTCTAAAAAAGAAAGGCAAATAATAAGAAAATGTTTAATTATTTTTTTAAATGTGTAGAAAATAAAAAATTTATGATTCCCTCGGCAACCATTTCTGTTTATGAAGTGAGATTATTTCATCTCTCTGGCGATGCATGTGCATAGTGTCAAAGAAATAAGAGAACACTACCGCTGGGTGATAACAGAATAATTAATATGATATATCGTTAAAAAATATTGATATATCCCAATATTTTTCAATGTAACTAATTCCGCATTTTTTACATTGGACAATATTTTTTTATGTATATAAGACGTAACTATGAGACAGAAAAAACATAGTTTTATATACATACTTAAGTTATTAGAATTAAATGAGATTTTTTTTTTTCGAACACAAACATTTATCTCTAAACCATTTCTTTATTAACATGCATGGAAAGTTTAGGAAAAGATAAAAGATAGAATGGACTAATATTGAGTTATAACTTAATTTAATTCATTATTTTTAATTATAGGCTTTGTATTTAATGTAAGTCCCACAAGAAAATATGATGTATTTCCTATTAGATTAAAATTAAGAATATTTTAAACAATTATTTACAGAATAAAAGCTACATGCATGGTTGGGGGACCATCCAAAAAAGGTACCACATGATCTTGAATAAATTTAAAACTTCCATTTTTTAAATTATGCAGATTATTATTAAGATCCGGTATAAAAATGTGAGTTGACAAAGTGGATCTATAGAAACCTATTTTCTAATCAAAATATAACAACATACAGAATAAAGAAGTAATATCACATTAATTGAGAATTTTGAGTGCTTTTTGTTATCTTTTTTTCCTTAAAGAATTTGCCTATTTTAGATAAATGTGAGGCCCATGGTCCTGTGTGATATTTTTTTCTTCTTTTTTTTCCACCATATTGGACTTAAAGCAACTTTTTTAGATCGAATAGAGAAGTATTTTGATCTTTTAGGCAGAAAACTTGTTTTTTAGAGTCACTGAGAATAGGTCTCATTGTGTAACCCCACTGATAACCATGATTGTTTGAAGGCAGAAAACAATGTTTTCAGGTGGGGACCAGGATAGCAGGGTTGGTAGGGCGTTGGGCTCGTGTTCGGGTGAACCAGAGTTTTTATACAGCCAGACAAAGAATCCCCGTGTATTTAATCGTGAATGGTGCAAGTTGAATCTGTCAGAGTCTCAAAATCCTCCAAGTTTCCATAACAAATCAGTACCTCTGGTGATTCTAATCCAGAAGTTCCCTTGTCTTTTGGATTAGGTTCTAAATTACAAGGCTACAGAGTTGAACATTGGTAGTTGTAAACTCAAATTTGGGTCGACTCTTCAATGACGGTTGTAAAGTAAAATGTGATCAGACGGTTTGTTATCAATATAAACCCAACCCAGTTGATGTATTTTTGCAGTGGATAAATTTGAAATTGAACAACGAGTAATACAATAACCCTCCTACCGGAACTTGAATCAACAAACCATTGTCCATATACTAACCTAGGAAATTTTAATCCTAAGTAGAAAAAAAAAATTTCCCAACCTAGTAAATTATAGTACTCTTACTGAATCAACTAGTGCCAAACTTAGTGGCATATTTTGAGATACACCGTACATCCCGGAGAATAAGTGGACCCCCTTATTTTAATTATGAAATAGCATAGTTCTAGTATGTTGGGTATGTAAGTCGACTGCTGAAAAAATCAATACAAACATTTTTAAAAGTTAATAAATATAAAAAAGTCTTCAAAATTTTCTCAAATTAAAAATATTTGACATTGTTCTCTCTGGCTATGATACATTTGCTTTCAAACTTAAATCCTATGAAATGCACCTTCAAATATAGATGTATTAACAAATGTGGAATTTCAAATTCTATTTTTTGTGGGACTTAGCAAATGAGGATAAAGTATAATCCTTTGCAAAGTGGGATCTGTATTTCAACACTGCTAACTTTATTAAATCCAATACAGATGATGTTCGGGAAACTTTAAATTTGTAGCTTTATGGTATGCTTTAAAAGTTTTCATTACGTTATATTTTTGAAATTCTCTGAAATAAATTATCTTAACTTTTCTTATTCTTAATTTTTTTCTTGACGTAGTTTCAAGAATTGTTTAAAAAAAATTTATATGAATAAAAAAAAGAGCAAAATTAATTGTATACAACATATTAAAAATGGTTACATTTTTTTTCATATTGATCTCATTGTTTGTAATCGCTATTTCATAATCAACAAATGTCCGACTTTATTACTGGTGTATAAGCCGACCCGTGATCTTCATAAAATTTTGGGGGTTTGAAAAGTCTTCTGATAAACTGGTATGTAAAGAAATTTAGGAAACAATGGTAAAAAAAGGGATTTTTAAATGTATCTAGACTTTTTTTTTTCTTTTGTCTATCTAATATAAAAACTAGGATTTGAAATTGTTTGGCAAAATTAAATATATTTTTAAATGTAAAAATATGATAAAATATGAAATTTAATTTTTAGATTTAAAAATCTAAAAAAAGAAAATGCATTTTTAAGTGTCAGTATTACCTTAGAATCATTCATTTGTTTTTAATTTAAAGAAATATTATAGAAGATTCAATGCTACAATTTAATTAAGATCACATATCTGTCAAAATGTTTTCCTTTTTGGTAGAACAAATGAATTATATATTTTTAAAAAAAAGATAAATATTAATCTTTGCGAATAAAGTACAAATAAAAGTACATAAATGGACATACTATAAACAGTGTCAGTTCTATAAACAAGAACCTTCCTCAGTGTCTAAACGTCACATGAATGACATTTTCATTTGATGTTTTGACACTGAGGATGGTTCTTGTTTATGGAACTGAAACTAAAATATGTTCATTTATGTATTTTTATTCATGTTGTTTGTTTGCTTTAGTGTAACATAGCACAAAGTATATCCTATCCTTTGTTGAATATCTTTGTATCGTTAAGTGTAATGAAAATCATAAATTTGAACTCTTCTAGGATAAAAAGTGTTATCTTGTTACTATTTTTAAAATTTACTTAATTAATACTTAATAAATTACAATTATTGCATATTCTAAAAAAAATTCGCTATTTGTATCTTTAGGTATATTTGAAATTATAATCTTGAGCTTCCAGAGAACATAAGAAATTATTCTACATGTTTAGTTTTTTTTTTAAATTTTGCTAAACATTTTATTTAAATTAATTTATTTTTGAATGATCCAAAGTTTGAGATTTTTAATTCTTCATAATTTTTCTGTTTTTGTGATATTAAAAAAATTTCAATCAAAAATGAAAGCTGGTTTTTATTTTTTAATAAAATATATATGTTTTTTATTCTCAATAATTTTAATAAATTTTATTTTTACCATGATGATATTTTCTGTAGTATTTATATTTTTACGTTTTAAATATAACTAAATTTTTCTATATTTTTAATTTCAGGGAGTGAAAAATATGATCAAGAGTTTTGAGAAAGATAATTGTCAAGTTGTTTTTCAAATTACGAAAGTAAGATTTTAAAAATATTCAAAACATAGTGTGAATTTATATCTTATTTTTCTTATTCTTATATCATATGTTCTATTTTGTTTGGAAAATTGCTGCTGAATGTTATTTATTAGTAGGCCCTGGCCCTCTATGGGCTGTTGCGCCGCTGAGTTTAGTTAAGTTTAGTTATTTATTAGATACTTTGACATTTCTTTAAAGAATAGTTTTTAACATTTGAATAAAATTAAAACTAGATCATTGGTATAAGTATTTTAAAAAGTAAGTTCATACTCTGCATGCTCAGAAATATTCCTATACATAAAATATTTTTTTAAACTTTTTCTTAATTTAAGTTCACCGTTTTCAGCAACAGATAAAAATAACGTACATCCATCCACATGATAAAAATTCATTGTTCCACAATCAATTGCTAATAGCCAAGTGACAGAAAAATAATAGATTCATTTGTATATTGTAATAAATAATTGTACCTCATTTAAGCCAAAACATGTAAACTTGCTTTTATATTTTTCTAGCCTTCTTTCTTTAAAGCATTGAGCTCTTTGGAAGAGACAGTTTATGTGTGTAAAAACGAGACAGAGTTGCAGAATTGCCTAACATTTCCTAATAAGGATAATAGTAAGTTCTCACATTTGGATTTCTACATTTATGAAAAACATTTGGATTTCTACATTTATGAAAAAAAATTATTTTAACAGTAAAAAACTAAGCTCTTAAACTGTATTTTGCTATTGAGCTATATTTCATGGGAAAATTAAGATTTGATGTACTTCAATTAATTTTCCTTGTAATTATTAAAACTTAAACTTATATTATTAAAACTTTCACAGCAATTATAAAACTTAGTTACTTGGTATGTTTAATGTAATCTATTATTGTATTTCGAAAGTATGTTTTAGTGCCATATTTCTTGAGAAAATTAGGGTTTGAAGTACTTCACAATTTTTGTG
Organism: Parasteatoda lunata; assembly: GCA_949128135.1. Taxonomy (NCBI): domain Eukaryota; kingdom Metazoa; phylum Arthropoda; class Arachnida; order Araneae; family Theridiidae; genus Parasteatoda; species Parasteatoda lunata. The sequence goes on from OX421975.1 coordinate 83,634,299, forward strand.
GCAATTATAATAAACCTATATCGGATACTTGATATGCTTAATGTATTCTATTATTGTATCAAAAGTATGCTTTGGCACTTGGCTGGGTTGACTCTTATTCTATCCAATGTCTGCCATTTAGTTACAGAGAAATATTCCAAAATTTTTTTATAAAGAAGTCAACACTTTTATAAAAACATGCTGTGACATTGCGTCACGTAATCTTAATTTTTCTGTTGGGATCGTGACCTAAAAATTAGACCGAACCCTGACCCCTCTCCTGTGACGCCTCACTGTCTGTCGACCTTCACGCCTGTGACCTTCGGCAGCCTTTGTGAACACATGGAGAACGGGTAGCTGCAGTCACCGTTTGCGAATAATTGTAATTTAATTTTTCACTGTTAATCTTTTCACTTCAAGTCATTTTTTAGGGAGTTTAACTTTCACTTCTGGCTGTTTATATAAAAACCGCCCATTTTTGGGAGCGGGTAGCATTCGAGATTTGTTAGCATTCAAAATCTACGATCCCTTAACAGGGATTTTTCATTTCCACCCCCTCCTCTCTTCGAGAGACGGAGTTTTTGTAAAATTGCATGGAGGTCATTTCTTCCACCCACCCGTGGATGCCATTTGCGGGCTGTGATTGTTTGTTTTCCTTCGCCATGGACTAAGTGGTTGTTCGATACTCTGATTTTCTCCGTCACCTCGCTCGCGTAGTGAGCGTTTATTTTGCTCCGTTTTCTCTCTGTTTGAGGCACGGAACTTTAACCCTTTCTTAATGGCGTAGTACCTGCCCGCAGACTCCTCAAGGATGCAGTTTTTTTCGACAAGAACGCAGATCGGTTACCATCTTAAATTTTTTTGGATCGCCTTTCCAGTAAGCGACATATTTTTTTGTCGACTGCCACCACCGCCAGCCGCCACTGACGCTACTACTATGAGGTGAAAGAAAGGATGATCCCCATGAATCTTATCTGCCCTTGTTAAAAAATTGTACCTTGTGACCCCTAACTGGACATGCTTGTAATTCTGCTGCCCCAACGATTTCTTAAAAAGAAGTGATCCACATTAATAAACTACAAAAATCTGAACTCTGGACTTTTCCTTGTGTCTTTTAAACTATTGCAGCTGAGCCGTTAATTTTTAGATGTCTCCTTTTCTCCAATGGATTGATATGAAGGTATGATTTTTTATGTTCTTTCTTTTTGATGGGATATTGCGGCGCCTCTCCAAGATGTACTTCCGCTACAAGATATCATGTGCCTTCTTCTTTTTAGTGTAAATTGCTTTTAATTAATTGACCTTCTATAATTTTTGATACCCAGCAGACCTTATAGTTTAACACATGCATAGAGAAGTTTATACATGGCTAGTTCATGCATGAAGTTTGTTAAAAAATAAAATTGCTCAAAATCGATTTTGACTGTTTACTAGCGATTTTATTTGCTAACAGTTTTCGGAGATGGCATATTAGTTAAGCTATTGTACGGTCACTGTGAAAAGACGAGATTTCATCTTCTGTGATGGCTAAGGGACATCGCTATCCCTGGTGATGGTTGGAAGCCCAAACAAGTTATATGGAAAGTAAAGGTGACTGGCACACAAGAGAGAATTTTCTTGGTCTCAGAATAATAGAGCCTTAACTTCCATGGCCTTATTGGTTAACAACTGACTGTTTAAGGAGTGTTTCACTTTTATAAGTTAACAAACAAAATTGTATTTGCTTACGTAATATTTTAATTTTCCATAATAAATATTAAATAAATTATGTGTTCAATCTAATTATTGAACATATAATATAATTACCAACTTTGTTAGGAAAAAATTAAACACTTATCTTTTTAACTGATTTATTTGCTTTGGAAATAATAGTCGAAATGTTTCAAGACTTGCTAGAGCTGAATGAGAAGAAACAAAAGTGATGTGAAATATATTTTTCTATTTTTCTTTGGAAACTTTTCATTTTATTTTATATTTCAGATCACTTTTGTTTTTCTCATTTACATCTGGTAAGTCTTGAAAATGGGCATCTGTTTTTTAGCGCTTGAAAAGTGTCAACTCTGTTTTCCTATTCAGATATATTTGAAGTGAATGAAGTTTTTAATCAGATAATATCTTACCGCTTCAGTTTCTCGAGATTATTTATTTAATACTAATCTTTTTACTTAAAAACATTACATTTGAGCTTTTTCATTTGCATAAAAATATAGATTGTAAGACGTTGCTTTATTTTCAGGTATAGAAATTTGTTCAGAAAATACTGAAGTTTTTGAGAGCTCTAGTGCTGATGCATTGTTATCACGAAACACTCATTCTGGTAAAGCAAATGTGACAATCATAAAAAATACATCGAACGGAATTATAGAAAAGAAAAAACAAGATTCCAATGACACATAAAATTATTATTATGCATTAATACATTTTCACTGTCTCATTCCTGATGTTAATTTATTCAGTATTTTTTTTTTCCATTTCTAATAAGTATATTTTAGTTTCAATTAATATTTTAATTAAACCCTGCCAAGTGCTATTCATTTTAAAGTATAAAACTTCTAATGTCATTCATTTGAAGCATAAAGTATAAAAATCACATACAAGACTTAACCGTACTATTGTTCTCACTTTCTTACATAATGACATTTTATCCCTTTGATGCAGAATTTTTATTAAACATGTTTTTTTGTAATAATTTAATTAATTAATTTAATAATTTAATTAATTAAATTATTTTGTATTAATTGAAATCAAAATAAGAGGAAAATGAATTAAGCATTTTTATAATTTATGGTTATGAAATACATCATGAAACACTGGTGTCTTTTTCCGCATGAAAAGCAAAATCTTCCAAATATGGCTCATTTCCAAACATTTTTTTAAAATTTGCACTTATTTATATTTATTTAGATCTAAGAGAAACAGTAATTCATTTTTGAAATTTCTTTAATTTACAAAATATTTTATTGATAAGTTTTTGAATATAAATAAAATGAGAATTCGCAAATTACTTTTTTTTGGATTTTATATTTTAGTACAAATATAATTCCAATAATCTAACGGAATTTGTTTAGTAACTATTAGACTGTTTTTGTTATAATTAAAGAATACCGAAATGTATTTTTGCTTGTAATTAGAGGCGTAAGAAAAAAATATATACAAGGGACCACCAGTGTTCCATCTGTGTCAAAGGGTTAAGAACATTTTTTTTCTCTGTATTTTGTTTAAGGTTTTTTACTTTTTTAAATACTTGAAGTCCACTTAAAAAATTAAAATACTATTTGATAATTGTTTTCAATATTTTCATTAAAATTTTTATAAATAAATTATTATTACTTTTTTAAGTAGATGTATGTATTACAAAATAAGTGTGCTAAGTTAGTGAAAAATATTTTAAGCATGACTAATTTATGTTAAGAAATTTTCAAACCAAAAATTTATTTTAAAACAAGCTTTCCAGTTTATTACTTTAAGATTATAAAAATTGCTTAATAATTTAACTGTCATCTAATAATTCAAAGAAAATGAACATTTATCTAAAAAATGATCAGCTTTACAGTTCATTTTTAATAAATGCTATATCTTTTCATAGCTTTAAAAAAATACATTCCAGAAACTCTAATTTTTCTAAATGAAATAAGTATTTTACCTTAAAAAGAATAGTACTTAGCTACTTATCTTTTTCTAAAATAGTATAATTTTCTTCACAATAAAAATACCTACTAAATTAACAAATTATGCTTCCAAATTTTGTCTTCTGTGATTCAGGTTGCTCAAAAGTCCAAATTTTTATACTCTTAAATATGCTCAGTGTTTGTCCATTTTTCTAAATATTCCTTCCGCAAATTAAAAACAGCATTTCCTAAATTAAAAACAGCGGTTTTAAGATTTTCTAAACTGTTACTTAGAATTATAGTTGGCATAATCTATATAAGGTTCAAAGCTTCATTTGTTTATGCATTACTATGAGCTTTCTCAGTGCATCTAATAATGCTGTTTAGAATATTGCATTTTTATAATAAAATTTTACTTCTGATGAAAAGAGTTTTAAAATCATTGTTAGATATTTTAAAACAATTTTTTTGTTGTTGTTAGATGTTCTTATTTATTATTGTTAGTGTTTTAATAGAGTTTTAAAACTTTGCTTCCAAATTTAAAGTTTTTAGACATTGATTAGAAGTCCAATTATTGTTTGATTTTGAGTAAAAAAAAGATTAGATTAATCAACATAAAAAACATTGGAATAATCAACATTATTCTGAATATTGATTATCTTCTCCATCTCATGAATCTATTGAACTGGTGCTTAGAATTAAAATTAGAAAAATATAACTAGGATTTATTATAAATTTTTTTTTTTTGCTTACACATGACTATAAGTTCTTTTAATGCACCTGAAAAGGCTATGTAGAATATTGTATTTCTTAAATAACATAATTTTAATTCTGAAAAAAAAAATATTCAAAATTATTTATTAATTTTGCTTTCAAATTTAAACTTTTTAATCAAAGATCAGAAAACCAATTATTTCTGTTCGTTTAAAAATAGAGAAAAATCAAATAAGAGACTTGGAGACGTTATTCTGAACATTTATTGCCTTTTTTCAATTTTATGAATTACTAAGAGAGGTTTTCTAAACCATTGCTTAGGATTACAATATATATAGGATTTTAAGCTGACATTGAAATTATTTATACATAACTATAAGCTCTCTCAATGTATATGAAAAGCTGTGCAAAATATTAAATTTCTATAATAACATAAAATTCTTAGGAAAATTGTATAAAATTAACTTTGCTTCAAAATTCACAATTTTCAGTGATCCAATTATTTCTACTCTTTTTTTTTTTTTTTCCTGTTAAAAAAAATCGAATGTTTGATTTCAAAATTATTCTAAATAGTTGATTCCTTTCTCAAACAGACAAATATAGTTGGTCTAGTCTAGTATATTTTGGATCTTACAGCTCCAATTATCCATCTAGCATAATTTATAACTTTCACACATCAGTGTGAAAGTTATAAACTATGCAATTGAAATAACTCTAATGCAGCTTATAGTATAATATTAACAAATTGCTTAAATAAGCTGTTAAATTATTTTTATGTAATTTTGTATAATATAAAAATGTAAGCTGAATGTTTCATTTGTATAAAAACGTTTGTAAATGTTCTGTAGTTGAAAGAAATCTGTATGAATCAAATTAAATGTCTTTTGATTTATAATGTCTATGTTTTACATATTTGTGTACACTTAATATAAATTTTTATTACTTTATTTATATTCATTTTGTTTAAAATTTCATTTTTTAAATTTTTATTAACTAAGAACTTTTTATTTACTTCTGTGTTTTATACATCTCTGCATTTTATCATAAATTTATATATCATTATATATATATTATTCAAAATGAAAAACTTTTTGTTAATGAAATTATTGCTTAAAATTTGCTTGATAATTATTGCTAAGTTTTTATATCTGAATTCTAGCTCTAATTTGGAGTAATATATTTTGTTGATTTTATATAGTTATTTATTGCTGTGTGTTTTTTTCTTTCTGTTAGTGAATTTTATTAGGACTGGTGTGGATAGATAGAGCACTGGCACAAATTTTGGTATATTGTTGTGTTAATATGCATAAATATTTTTTATTGCTGTTACAAATATTGATGATTTATACAAATCAATTTCATGATCCTCTGGATAATATTCTGATCTCTTATTATATATTTATTTTATATCTTATTATTAATATTTATTTTGTATTAACATAGTCTCTCATTATAACTGTGCTTGTCAGAAGATAAAAAAAGTACAATTTATCTGTATGTTTGATATATGTTTATTGTTAAAAAAATAATAAATAAAAATAAATAATAATAATAAAATTTCTTTAAATGGAAAAAAACTTATGGTTTAAAATGAAAAATTACTTAAATTAATGATTTTTTTCACGCAATTTTTATAAAAAAAAATCAATGATAATTTTAATTTATAGTAAGAAACAATAAATCATTGACAATGAGTACAGATCGATAATTTTTGTTTTTATTAGGAAAACAAAATATGTTTTTTCTGTAATTCTTTGAAATAGTGGGGGAAGATTTTGGGAGACAGCAATATAGTATCTGACAGTGCAATATTGTGAGTGACTATTGTATTTATGTGTCTAATGTGCACTAATTTGTTTTGTTTGATTTAATTGGTCAATAATAAAATAATTATCATAGTATTGTATAGAAACTATTAGTGTATGGTATAGTAGTGAGATTCAAAAAATTAAATCACTTTTTAAGCTGTTCTCGATTTTGTTTCTTTAGATATAGAATAGAAAAATAGTATTACGTTGTTGAATATTGTAAATTACCTTTTATTGTGATTATTTTCGGTTGCATATTTTTGCCAACTTCAAAGTCTGATTAGCAAATTCAATGATCCTCCCCCCCCCCCTTCCATGTGAAATTTTTATTAGGTCATATTTCAGTATTATTGGGTTTAAACTTACACATTATACCAATAACTGCAGTTTAAGTAAAGTGCAAAAAAAAAAAAAAAAAATTATAATAATAGTAAATGGACCACACTGAATAACTTTTGATCTAATGATTGGATCTTTACGTTCTATTATTAAATTTTAATAGTTTGAGGGGAAGAGTTCAACTATGCTAATTAGGGCTGGTGATATTTTAAGTTATGAAATCACACCCTTAAAACATACTTTCTCTGAATAAACATACCGTTTTTTGGACGGATTCATATTTCTTAACCTCCAAAATATAGGGGTAGCCACAGTTTAATCAGGAAAGTGATCATAAGTTTGGACCCCTTAATGTTAATTTTATTTTTTGCATATTTTGCCATATCTCGAGAACTTTTAAACAAATGTAAAAAAATTTTCACGCGATTATAAAATTCGTTTAACCAAAGATAATTCCATGCAAAAAAGGAACTTTAGTAAATATTTTATAATTTTTATTAGTCATCTTAATTACTAGGCTTATAGCCAAAATTTAAATATTTACTGCAAATTAGTTCTAAATCTTAACAAGTACTAGTTTTGAAGTGCGTTATTTTATCTCTTACACGATGAAAAAAATCAAAGGTTGTTACATAACAAAACCGGTTGATTACTTTTCCTGACTTTGAATATCAACAACATACGTTAAGACAAATATTTAGATAGAAAACCATCATGTGTCGCCTATCATTGTTTTCAGATGATGATAAAAGAAGTATTCTACTTCAGTTTAATTGTTTAAAGGAATTAACATTTTAATTCTTTACAAATGCTGAAAAAAAGAATTATGTTATTCAATAGAATTGAACATATAACAGAACATTAAACACTGGCAAAATGCTACTGTTAGAGGTAATAACCTGAGAGTTAAATTGTCATCAAATATAGATGCATATAAAAATAATCATAACAGTCAACGTTGGTTAAGTTTTACAAATTAGGAGGATCTTTTTGAGCCGTATAAAAAGTTAGTTTAACCTTCTAACGGCTTTAAGACGAACAGTTATTTCTGTGTGGCTTTTTCATAATGTAACAGGAACGTAATATAAGGCAGGATAGCATGCTATTGCAAAATGGCTCAGTGCAGAATAGTCCAATGAATAAACAGACCATATTTAATGAATGTGAACAAAACGACATAATAATGATTGTATGGTATTTGTTAAGCTACCCAATAAGCCTTCCAATCCGTTGCCTGTCCCACCAGTGATACATAATTAAAATTATTGTGAATGATTATAGCGCCCTCTGTTGGACAGGCAGAAATTCTGAGACTATACCTCCATACTGTGTTCAGAATTAAAATCTTTTTAAAAATGCTTCCAATAAAACAGATTTGAAGTTGAAATACCTCATTTTATTACTGCCTTTTAAAGCTGAGTTCAGACTTAATATTGAAAGCCAGAGTCTGAAGAATCTTTATCAGAGTCCAGGAGAGATAAACAGGATTTTTTTTAACCAAACACATGTGTAGTATTAAGATCAAGACTCTAAAGTTTCCCCAAAGAAAATTAGATTAAATTTTAATCAAAGAAATAATTTTTCTATCACTATCCTATAAACGTAATATTGAATTTTCAACAACAATTAACCAAATGACTACCACATAAAAATTATGATACCTAATTATAAATGCTTTTGAATCATTAATGTATTTTTTATATTTCATATTTTTTATATGGGATAACCAAAAAACAAATGAATAAAAACTTCATGAAACCCTTATGAGTCCCGAAATATTGCTTAATTTCTACTGCCGATAATGAAATAACGTTCCATCAAAATTTATACCGAAAAATTTATTTTAAAAATTCATAAAATTAGCAGAAGATAAAAAAAATAAAGCAAGTATATTTTTTTATTGCTAAAGTAAATTCTTTAGGAAGATAATAAATTTCCCAAAGTAACGTTTAATTTTTTTTTATTTAATATAAGTGATAATAATATTGCAATGTACAATTTTAAAAGAACATGCACAAAATCTGAACAAAACTCTTTAAGATACCTGTTCAAATAAGAAAATCAATTTTGAACTTTTACGTTTTTAGTGTTATTACGTTAACTTTTAAGAATTTAATTTAATTTATTTTGAATGAGTATAAACAGGTAAATTACAAAATATTTTTATTACAGACTTTTTACAATTACTTGACACTTGATACTTTCATATACTGGCTTTTCCTTAAAAAGCTGTTTTCAAAATTGACAGTATTAGCGGTACGTTCAGAATGTTTCTCTATTTGTTCTGGAAAAAGACACTTAATAGCTGGCAGAAAAAGATGAACTAGTGGTACTTGATGCATCTCAACCTAATAAAATACTTTTCATTATTTCAATGAAATAGGTCATGCAGGGTTAGGAAATATTAACAAAGTAAAAAATGAAATATAAATATCATTGAATTAAATACTTTACGTATCACAAAAACTAATACTTAAGTGAGATAAACATTACAAAAATCTTAGAACCATTATCAATCAAATGCAGTATTAATCCTTTGATGCAGAATTTTTATTAAACATATTTTTCATATTTTTTTCATTATTTTGTATTAATTTAGGTCAAAATAAATGGAAAATATAATATTTGGCATTTTAATAGTGTATGGTAGTGAAATACAGCATGAGACACTAATGTCTTTTCTGCATTAAAGGTAAAATCTTCCAAACAATGCTCACTTCTGAAATATAAGTTTTCAAAGTTGCACTTATTTAGATTTTAGAAAAACAGTAATTCATCATTGATTTCTTTAATTTACAAAATCAATTAGTGATACATTTTTGCACTTGAATGAAAAAAAATTTCGAACTACATTTTTTGGACTTCATATTTCAGTATAAATATAATTCTAAAAATCTAAAAAAATTTTTTTGTTAACTATTAGACTGATTTTTATAATGAAAAAATTTACCAAAATATATTTTTGCTCTTAATTAGTGCGACTGAAAAAAATATATAAAAGAAACCGGTATCTCATTCAGGTTAAAATGTCTATAAGATTTATGCATTTGATAATCACATGATTCACCTGACCATCTCTCTTTTTTTCTTCATTTCAATATGTGATCCCTAATGCTGTACATTGCTTTGATTTTGACAAGGATTCTCAATGTATATATTAATGATGGTGATTATGAACACCAAGCATATAAAGTCATTAGATGCGTAAAAAGAAATTAATAGCTTGCTTATTAAAGCTAATATATTACCTGGTTTCCTATGCTGTGTTTATATTTAATTCCTGGAAAAAATTTCTCGACTCACCAAAGCAACAATTTCATAGTATGTGTGTGTGAATAATTGTGTGAAAACAACATTGTTGCACTGTGCACAAAAATCATTAATAAAACCCTTAGAGCATGAAAAATAAATAAATAAATAAAAGTTTATATACATCAATACAAAATTACTATCACTCCTTCAAGCATTTACTACCACAAGCATTTAAACACACATAGTAGTAGTTGGTTGTTTTTAAAACGCTAGTGATTTTTTTATTAAATGTTTCATAAGAAAAAAAAAAAAAAAAAAAAGAAAAAATTTAATTCCTGATTTTTTAAGCTAATTTCAAAATCCCTAAACTTTTTTGGTTTTTCTTGAAGCATATGAACCTGCAATGGCAAAAAGTTAAATTTATAAGCGGCAATACAGATACAAGCCGATTTTTTATGGTGCTTTATTTTCAAAAATACTGAAGAATATAATGGAAATGAAACAAAATCAGAACAAAAATAGCCTGATATGAAGGCCTCATTTCAGTAGTCGAACAATTACGATTTTGTTTGTTTTGCGATACAGAGCTTTAAAATCTATTCAGTGTATTTGTCTGATAAAATACACTGTATACTAAATTCAGCGGCAAAACAGACTAAGAAAGACCAAGGCCTACTCTACCCATTCCAGTTTTAACATTGGGCTCTGAGGGGCAGGAGCAGATGTTCCAGCACCCAATTTATCAACTCACTGAAATGATGTAAGGCTATGTCAACCTTGCCCAGTCCAAAGATAGAGCTCCGGGCCAGTGGCATGGGAGCGTGAAGCTCGGCCACTCACCCACCAAATCTCACATTGTTAACTATATATAATTTATTTGATGAATACATTATATGGCAGCAGAATTAATATAGAAAAAAACTTGAATGAACACAAAAGTGAAACTAACTCTATTTTAAAAAAAAGTTTATTTGCATCACTATTCAGATAAGGTCATCATATGATCTTGTTACAAAATAAAGAGAACTGGGTTTGATAACTGTATATTACTTACTTTCATGAAATCGAAAGCACAGCCCACATTTTTACTCGTGTTGTCGAAAATCGGAGTAGCCAAGTAACGCTTGCTGAAATGTGTTAGTATGGTATGCTGAGCATTCATCTTTTCTGCGACATCAATAACTTGTGATGGTGTACTAAAATCAATATTTTTTTTTAAAAGTCAACTAATGATTTAATTAGCTAAGAAAGAAGTTTTCAGAAATGAACTTTACACCTTAAGAGAAAGCAACACAGTAAAATTTTCAAAAAATTAAGAAAAAAAGTTACAGCATCAAACATGGTACCTGATACAGGATGCGCTGTGACATGTATAAACAATTGAACTTGTGCGTTGATTAATGGATTTGCTCACTCCTAACAAAACATTTTAGCAAAATACTATCATTTTAACTATTTTATTGAAATAACTTATTTTAATTATGCAAGAAAAATAATTAATAACATTTTTAATATGAATAGTTGAAGTTGCAACTTATTTAGCAGTAATATTAAGGTTTAATATTATAATAATATTTATAGTTAATATATAATAGTTTTGGAACAATTAGAAATAAATGTAGGCCTAGCAACCAAAGATTACGCTGTGACATGTATAAACAATTGAACTTGTGCGTTGATTAATGGATTTGCTCACTCCTAACAAAACATTTTAGCAAAATACTATCATTTTAACTATTTTATTGAAATAACTTATTTTAATTATGCAAGGAAAATAATTAATAACATTTTTAATATGAATAGTTGAAGTTGCAACTTATTTAGCAGTAATATTAAGGTTTAATATTATAATAATATTTATAGTTAATATATAATAGTTTTGGAACAATTAGAAATAAATGTAGGCCTAGCAACCAAAGATTACGCCTAAAATAAAGGTGGCCGCAGGATTTCAGCTGCTACTCTAAAAACATATGGTGTCATTTATTGATATTTTGACAAGAAAAAGGGCTAGACTAGCACTTCAGATAGCTGAAATTGATGAAGAAGCATCTTATGGACCTGGTATTGATGCATTGTAGTTAGTTGCAACATTTTATGTATTTATATGAATTATTGATCACAAAACTTTAAGCACAATTGACTCCAAATTATGTTTTTCTTACTTGCTGAAACTCTAACTAGTAGACTTTTCAACCAATTTAGTTCAAATTTTGATGCAATATTTACAATAAATATATTTTGTTGCAATGAGAAATTTTTTTAATTGGTTTGACTGATTTTGAGTAATTCAGGAAAATGTAACTTATTTTATGTAAACTTTATATTTTTCTTTTCAAAACACCAAATTTTTTTGTGGAAAAATTTTTTTCTTGTCTCAAAAATCCCAACTGCGATGAAAACTTCCTTCATGTACTTTAAAAAAATCAAAACGAAATCAAACTTAGACGATTTTTTCCCCCTACCTATGAGTACAGCTGGTTACGGATAATTTAAAAAATAAGTTATAAACATTGAATTATAAAATCGCTATTTTTTAAATTTTTGTCTTTGTAACGGGATAAAATGAAGATTAAAATATACACATACAATAAGTAAAAAAAAATTTATAATTAACTTTATCACGATCACTGCAAAATTAAAAAAAAATTTTTTTTTTACAGGCTTCTATTACGTTGTTCTATGTCTACTATGTTCTTTATTCACTTTTTTTTCAACTTTCTAATAAACTATATTCAAAAAAAAATTTAAAAAATTGTTTCATTCAGAATCACTTTTGAATTAATGATCAGATTTCCACATACTAAATGGTAATTTTCATGGTTTTGGGGGCCCACCAAAAATAGACTCATTATCTAATTAGTTCAGTCATTTAACAAGTTTAGGAAATCAGATATAAGAATTCAATCTGTATAAAAACATTAATTTTCATTCATCAGATTTGGATTCTTGAACCACAAAAAAGGGAAACCAGAAGATGTGAAAAAATAAATAAATAAACCAAATAAAAATAAATAATAAAATATAATTTAGCTTAATAATAATCGTCCCAATAAAATAAAATTTTACAGAACATTTAACTGTGTAATATAAATAACAAAATCCCAAATATTTCTATGATTTTTGTTATTTAAAATTGTTGTCAACAAATTTAAAAGGTGTTTCTTAAAGCATTACATTTAAAATTAAGTGCCTTAAAATTGGATCATTTCATAAAAAGTAATTCAAAATTATTTTCGTCCACTGCACATTTATAATACAGATTAAGAAATTTAACAAACTATATTAGAACACATTTTCTTTCACAAATAAATCATTCAAAATGAATTACTAGCTTACCTATGTTTCCGAGCCAAAGCTTCACTCATGCAATCGTCTTCAATAGATGCTTCATGTATAAGTAAAGTACAGTTTTCACCTAAAAGAAAATTTAAAATATTAAAATAATTTTTTTAAAAAAATACGTGATTTATATTTGAAAACATAAGTGTTAGATAATAAGACAACATAATTTAGAACCTTAGATAAAATTTTAAATATGAAAATTTATGAAAAATCACAAGAATTCTATATAAATGAATGTAACAACGTTGCCTTTTTATGTGTTAAAAAATCCTGACTACATAGAGTTTTAAGATATATTTCAATAATTTAGTTGTATTTACTTTAGTTATACAACATGTTCTAACATATGCTTTGGATAAAATAAAAAAAACAATTCATGGAACAGAAAGAAAAAAAATAATAATTCACGGAACTAAGTTAAGTGTTTGTTTTTCTAATCAAAAAGCTCAGACAAAAATAAATAAATGAAGGAAAAAAAGTTTGTGTTTTTTTTCATCTAAAAAAGTGCAAACTTTTTTAACACAAATATCTACTTTTTTAGTTACATTCATTTTAAAATCAACTTGTTAAATAAATACTTAGATAATTTTTATGCATATTACATGATAACTGCATATTTTTGAAACCATCCAGCAGAAACTATCTATGTTTAAGGTGCATTTTACGCAATTAAAATTAATTTATTTGTATTAGCACTATGAAAATTTGAAATGAGATCACATGACAGTGTAGAGTTTTAAGGCGTTAAATTACAGCTTGCATGTCAAAAGTAACTTTAATTGTTTGCTGTATGTAGAAAAAAAGGGATAATTGACATTTTCATTTCACAGCAGTCTCAAAAAGTAAAATATGTGTTTAAAAATACTAACATTATATAAATAAGGCTAGTTTAAAAACGAAAAAATATTAGTGATCTGACATAGTAAAAAAAAAAAAAAATTATCTACACAGATGCTGTGAATCAATCAAAAACGACATGCCAGTCCTTCTTGACTAGTAAAGTGTAATTCAGAGTTTATCCATTAGAAAACAGAACTAATTTCCGAACAACCGAGGTATCAGATCTCACCCTACTACCCAGTCTAACCCCACTTTCCCCTATATTCTTTCTATATCCTAGTCTAGTATATTTTTTGGTTAAACCATTCTAGAGTTAGAAAAAAGTGAGAAATGAATAAATCAAGTAATAATAAACCAAGTATGAATAAATCAAGTATGAATAAATCAAGTATGAATAAACCAAGTATGAATGTAAAGTGACAAATGAATAAATCAACATTCTGAAAAAAAAAATTTTATTATACAACTTGCAAAATGTAGGGATTCATTTTTTCAATGTGATACTGAAAAAACAAATGTCAATAAAACACTATACAGCTTCTCTCAATCTAGCTCTCTATCAAAAAATTTTAACAAACAAACTATGCAAAATCAAAATGAAATAATTCTACGTATTTTTGTAAAGAATTATTAAAAACTATTTTCGGTACAAAACATATCCCTGGAAGTAGAACTAAAGATACAACTAATGCTTGGAGGGTTAAATGAAATTTTAAAATAAATAAAAAATTAGCTTTTAGTTTGGTTTTAAGTCATTGAATATTCAAACTTGAGTGTCATAAAAATGAATGCATTACCAGCATCAATTAATTTCTGACAAGGTGCAGTGTCACCGGAGTAAACGATTTTCCAGTCCATTTCTTTTTTTAAAACAATCCCATAAGCATCTTTACAGTGTCTAACTGGAACAGTCTCAATCTTAAAATAAAAATAAAATTCATTAGATGCATTTTGAAACTAGTAAAGACAATAACTTTTCATAAATATAAAAATGAGAGTGAATCATGGAAAAATATAGGATACACATACCTCGACATCTCCTAAAAAATATTGCAGTTTATTTGGCTCTTTCTTCTCATCAGTCAAAAGACTACAGAAAAATACTCTGAAAATAACATAATTAAATTGCTATTCAGTATAAAAAGCAAAAAACAGCGTCAATAAATCACAAATGAAAATACATAAATTGACATTTGTGCTTTATTCACGTTTTTTGCTTTAGTCTACATAACACAAAGTATTATCATTTGTTGGATATTCAGTACATTTTTCTCATAATGATTTATGTTATTGCAATTCTTACAATTATTTTTAAACTATTTGTAACTTATCATAGACTAGTAAGTACTCATCATGGGCGCTATAGTAGAAAGTCATAATTTGATAACTCCCTATTATAGTGTCTATCGCAACATAAAATAATAAAACATAATTAGTATATTATTTTGAAACTTTGTTGTTCAACAAAATTTGTTTTCTCCTATGATAATAAGGTTGAACTGAAATAATATTGCAGTGCATTTCACAATAGTTGCAGAAAATTAGGATGTATTGAACCTTATTATTTGTTAGTTTGCTTCAAAGATTGTAAATTGTTTCTATACAAATAAGTTTAATGTGGAATAAATTATGAATAACTGGAATAATAAAACTCCAGATTTTGATAATTATTTAGGACTAATGATAAAAGTTAAGAGACTATAAAGAACACACAAAATTATGAAAATTTTTCTTACCTCACTTTCTTAAATATAGGATCATATAATTCACAAAATCGTTTGAAAATGAAATAAATTTCTCTAGGTAAAATCAAAGCAAGAGGTTGATAAGGGCAACCAGATCTTCTAAACGCTTCCATTCTTTCTTTCAATAAAAGAAATAAGCCCTAAAATTAATAATATTTTGCTAAAAAATCAAATGTTTTGTTAAAAACATACAGAACTAAACAAACATCATGTGCAGACCTAATTTAAAAAATTAAAATTTGAAATGAATTAGTTGAATTCTCAAGAAATAAGAACTTAAAAAAAGAAAGCACTTTAGATAAAATATGCCTTTTTTATTGGTGCTTCTTTTGAACTTTTCAACTGATTCATATGAAATTTTGGATTAAAATATTAAACATTTTTTAAGTTAACAAGAGTAAATATTTTTATACATTAAAATATATTATGGAAATTATTCCATTGAATAGTTCAAAATAACAAACAATTTAAAAAAAATTTCATACCTTACAAAAAAAGTGATGCTTTATCACCTGATTTAATAATTTAATTAGTAGTCTGACTGCAAAAGTCAACTAACATTTCATTCCCCATTTACTAATAGGAATTCAACTTGACGTAAAAAAAAACTTATGATTAAATGTAAAATTAGATAAGGTGATTCTTCTTTCAGCAAACAATACAATGCAAATGAAAGAAATATTAATTTTACCATGTAATGATCTGTATGAAGATGACTGACAAAAATACAAGATATTTTTCGTAGTTCCATATCTACATTCTCTTTTCCAAAATAGCGTACAAATTGCATGAAAGTGCCTTCACCACAGTCTAACAAGATATTTTTATTAGAACTGAAAATAAAGAAATGGAATAATTAAAAAGCGAATGAGTCAAACTAAAATTATCAAAATAAAACAAATATTTTAAGAAGTAGTAAAAAACTCAATCTGAGTGAAACAATAGCTATATAGAAAAATAACAAAAATGAAAGTAATAATAGGTAAATAATTTTCAGTTATTCATATCTGTTAGATTTTAAAAGTTATTTTGTCGAAAAAAGATCAAAAACAATAAAATTCAAAAATTATTGTAAAAGATTACAAAATATTTATTAATTATTAGTGCAGTATTTCAGTTTATTTTTCCTATAGTGTTATATGTGGACAATATATGTGAAGAGCAAAACTTGGAAATAGTCATTAATGAAATTCCTTCAATTTTTATTTAAGTATCATATCGCTTGGGCAGTTAGAAAGTGTTGTGCGGAGATTGAATGATTACAACCACCACCTGCTTCTGCAAGCTAAATTATTGCAGTTTTGATAGAGCATACTCGTGACAGTTTTGTTTTGGATCCTCACTAAGGATTATTCTAAATTGTTCCCAATAGACCATTAGTCTAGCTCTTGTGCTAAGTTAACATTAAAATGAATTGAAACAAATATCAATAAAATTTAGAAATTCGTTGATTTTTTTACATCATTCTATATAATTATACAATGTAAAACACTTTCATTCTTGCATGTGTTGTGAGCTTGATGCTTGGCCAAATTAAATTGAATGAAATACTTTTCCAAGTATTGAGATTTCAAAAAACATCAATATGTAAGTTCAATTATAAAAAAATAGACAAAGTACTTTTTTAAACAATAGGGCTTTTAAAAACATCAAAATATAAGTTTAGTAACCAATGAGTTAAATAATCAAAATATTTTTCCTAAACAATGAGGATTTCAGAATACAAGTGGTGTAATCCAAATTTTTTTAAACAATGAGACATTTAAAAACATCAAAATAAAATACAAGTTTAATTAGCAATGAGTTAAAAAAAATACTTTTCTAAATAATGAGGCATTTTAAAAAATGAAAATACTTTACTGAACAATAAGGTTTTTAAAAACGTAAATTATACAAGTGTAATAACTAGAGAATTTAACAATCAAAATATTTTTTTAAGCAACGAGGCTTTAAAAATATTAAAATGTAAGTTTGATAATAAAAAATTGAAGCAAAAAAAATTTTCTCTAAAATGAGGCTTTTGAAAATTCAAAATACAAGAAGAGGAATTAAAATGCTTTTCTAAACCATGAGGTTTTTAAAAACACCAAAATACAGGGTGACAAGATCATAGTAATCAATGAGTTAAACAATCAAAATTCTTTTCTTTCAAACAATGAGACTTTTAAGAACATCAAAATGAAAGTTGATTAATCAAAAGTTTAAAAAAAAATTCTCTACGCAATGGAAGTAAAAATACAAATTGAATAAATGAAATTATTTTCTAAACAATGAGTATTTTGAAAAGTAGTAGGGTTAAATATTTTACAACGATTTCCTTTAACTACTGTTTGGTCTAGGAACTTATCAGGGTATTAAAAATCCTATTTTGAAAAACTGGTAAAGTTTTCTTGGTAAAGGCAAATCAAAACAAGCTTCTTCTCTAATTTAATTTAAAAATACTTTATTTATATTAATAAATTACACTTACTTCACATTTAAAAGGATAGCTGCAACATTTCTGTAAGCAGTAGATGTTGCAGAGCAAGTTCCAAGGAACAATACTTTAGGATAAGACTGTGTACCTAAAATTTAAAAAGTACACAACAGTAAGAAAAGTATGTCAAAGATAATTTTTATTAGTTTTAGAATAAGTATAATCTAATCATTTATTTCCATAATATATAACATTTAAAATGGTTATCATTAGTTATCTTTTTTAAATTCTTTTAAAAATTCTTTCTCTTTAAGTTTTTTTTAAAATCTTTTTTTATGTTAGGTGCAAACCAATCCACTTGCTTGTCTTTACCTAAAAAAAAAAAATTTGCAAAAACTAGTTGATATTTTTGATAGCTTTGAAAACTTTTATGTTTTCTTTTTCTTTTTTTCTTTGCCATTATCCTCCAAATTGCATTCAGAAGGGTTGAATTGCTAATACATGAAAATTTTTAAAACACTCTTTTCTTTGCTTACATCAATTACTGTTATTTTCATTGCTCAAAACATCTTTTCAACTCCATTTTAAAGTTTTTACATTTTGACAAAAAAAGCAAGTGTTATCATTTGAAAATTGCAAAATTCTGTTATTGTAGCAAACCTCAAGAACTGAACAATTATTTTTTAACACTATTCCTTTGTGTTTCTACCTTTAGACAAATTTTTATTCTATATTCTCGAGCAGTATAATTGAAAGGGGATCATATGACTAAACTAAACTCAGCGGCGCGACAACCCAAAGAGGGCCAAGGCCTACTGTGCCCATCTCAGTTTTCTTGACTTTGGGCTCTGGGGTGCAGGAGCAGATATTCCGGTTAGGTGGTCAGCCGAACGCAAAACCCTCAGTGTTTAGTTCCCAAGTATGGGTGGTACTCATATATTGACCCACTGAAGGGATGAAAGGCTGAGTCAACCTTGCCCCGCCTGAGGATCAAACACAGGACCTGTGGCATGGGAGCGCGAAGTGCTACCACTCAGCCACCGGGCGTCCAGTGATCATATGACAGCAATAACAAAATCAATCTGTATATTCTTTATGTTTTAAACCATCATACCTGTTTACAATTCTCATGTTTAACTACTAAATAGGTTGGTAAATGAAAAGTGTCAAAATTTGTCTAAAATATCGGAATTGATCAAGCAATAAAGCAGTCTGTATATTTACTGATAAAACTACTTTCTGGATGAAAATTTAATAACTAGAGAAAAAAGAAACAGATCTTACTAGACACCATATTGTCATAATACAGTTCATTCTTAATGAATATAAAATTTGGTACTACCACTAAAAGGTTTGGTAGAAAAAAAATTTCATAATTGTTTTAAATATTAGAATAGACCAAATCATAAAGCAGTCAATATAATTACAGATATAACTATTTTCTGGATAAAACTTTAATAACTGAAATACATCTTTCTAGACACAATGTAGACAAATACAGTTCTTCTTAATAAATCTAAAATTTCGTTACAATTTAGTTAAAAAAAATTGTTTTATACCATTTGTAAAATAAATAAGTCTTAATACTTATTAATTTTACAAATGGTATAAAAAAATTTTTGTTGAGCAAAACAAACATAGACTATGTAATTTAAAAGCAAAGTATCTTGGTAAGTTAACCAAAATAAGATGTTTCATTTTAAAAGTGAGTTTATAAAAAAAGAAAAAGATTACCATTGTTGCTGAAAGACTGTAAATCAGATTTCTGAGCCGCTTTCAGTTTCAGAAGTTCTTCCTTGAATCCCGGATAATGTTTCGTATCTTCGATATACTTTTCAGGGACATAATTTACAACATTATTCCTGTACAAAGGAAGAAAAACCCAACATTATTATTTTAAGCTCTTTAATAAAAGCTAAAAAATATATTAAAATATTATATTAGTATGGCAATACCAATTCAGTTGCTTTTGTGGACGATAATTTAGTTGTAGCATTGAAGGTGCATTTATCACAGAAGATGCTGAAATGAAATCTTGATTCTTGGACTAGGAAGGTAAGAATAAAGAAATTAAGAACAATCCAACATTGAATTCAATTACCCTATATTTCTGAATACAGGCCGAGAATTTTTGGAAAATTTTTAAAAGCTAAAGTAGGGGTTTGGTTTACAATTGAATTTGTTAACTTTGCAATATTTCACCTGAACATTGGCAACAAAAAAACAACTATTCTTTTTGTCAAGCGTTAGTGATAGAGTGATAAAAATCACAATAAAAAAAGTATAAAAATAACAATATGAAATAAATTTTTTTTAAAGATTTTCTTCAACCTCTTGCTTTTCCTCATAAAACAGCAAACGATTGGAACAACAAACAAACAAGAAATGTATTAAATTAATGATAAGAAAATGAATAATTTTTTTATATGTCAAAGCTACTTATCACATTAAACAGTAAGGAAACTTTCAACTTGATTGGATTGATTATACTAAACAAGTACCTAATGTATGTAAACACAAATTTAAATTAATAACAACATTTCTAAAAACCATGTTTAACTTTTTAAATTGAAACTTCTGCTACTTATAGACATGAAAATATCTTTTAAATCATAGTTTCATAATACAATTTGTATATAGGTTGCAATTATTTTCATCACATTAGCTGTTAAAATTTACCATTGTACTTTATTGTAGTATTAGACGTCTCATAATATCATAACAAATTTTAGCTTTTTTTTTTACTGAATAATAATCAATAGATTGATATTAACAGTAAACAAAAAGATAAAGAAAAGCTAATTAATTTATTTTTTCAGAAAAGAATGACTTCTTTGGAACTCCAATTTTAATTGTCTTATGCACCGATGTTATGAATTTTAAAATAACAACAGAAAACAATTTTGATTCAAGTATTTCAAAGCAATCATTAAGTCTACAAACCTTGAAATCAGGCAAAAGTTTAAAAATATCAGAATGAAGATGATGTAAAAAGCTTTGTATTTTATATACAGATTCACTGGACACTGATGAGCAAGAAACATTTAAAATGATATGTTGAGTCTTTGGGTGAAAACTGCAAAATAAAGATTTAAATATTTACTTTCATCATTCAATACAGGAATAAGAAAAATCAAACTTTACAACTGCCTAATTCATGTTACAATACACATCAAAAATCATTAATTGCCATTTATTATGCACTAAAACTTTTTTCTTCTCCAAAGCCCACCTGGGGAATGATATTTCGTCAATACATGCATCTGAAGGGCAGATTTGTTGGCCACTCTTTCAGGGGCACCATATTAGGTGGACCAACGTTGCTCCCACAGTAAGGACAGATAGTACAGAAAATGAAAGAACAGCCATGCCTTGTCCGGGAATTCGAAATCAGAACCTTTCTGATACAAGGCCAGTCTCCTGGCACCTACATATATCGGTCGGTGCTCACTAAAACTAATTAGGTACATTTTTCCGTAATGATTGAAGTTTAAAATTAAGTGAAAAAAAGCTAAAATTATGTTAGTAAATAGATTCAACATGAAGCTTAAAATGCTGAGATTAAATAAATAAATAAATGAGGAAAACATAGAAAATAAGAACTAACAAAATATTATAATAAAAATTAATTATCTAAAAATTCTAAATCAAGTCAATTCAAAAAGAGTAAAAAATAATGTTTTATTCATGAACTTTATAATACTGTCAGTACACGAATGTAAAGCACATCACATATAAATTTAAAATTCCAATATGTAAAAATTTTATTAAAGGGGCCGTTCAAAAAGTACGTACATACTGCAGGGGGGGAGGGGATTTGCTATTTTGTACGGTTTTGTACGATGGGGAGGGGGGGGGGAGGTTTTATACAAAGTACGTACATTATAAGCATACACCAAATTTAAATTTGACTTTTTCCTACACATGTATAAGATAAGATTGTTTTATTTATTGATTCAAAGATAAAGTTGGGTGTTATTGTTTAAATAATTTAAATGAATAAATTTTTTTAAATAAATATTTAATTTTATTTAAGACATAACTATTTTAATTTTTATGAAAAGGGGGGTAGACTAATAAAATGTACATACTCTAGGGGGTGGAGTAAAATCTTATGTGTGGTAATGCACGAAGGGGGTTAAAATTATTCCATTTTTGTGTACGTACTTTTTGAACGGCCCCAAAAGACACTGCCAGTTATTTCATTTGAAATATAACTGAACTAAAACCTAGCCTACGCGCAGTACAATAAAGTTAGTACAAACTTTTTTTTAAATGCAAAAAATTCAATGCGAAAAAACCTATTTTTCGTTACTATTTTATAATTATATTCAATTTCTAACCATGCATATGATTTTAGAGACAATTGTAGAACATTTCACGACAATTGATGTCGTGATATTGGCATGAAATTTATTTATATCCGTTACTTAAATTTTAATTAACATTCTTCAGCAAAATTATCAATTATTTGCTTAAACTTAAAAGCTTTAAATAACTCTTACTGTTTTACTGAAATGCAATATTTTATTGAATTTACATTTATTTATATTTTTATTCATTTAAAATACAATTATAATCCAATAACATTGGGAAAAACTTTTTGTTTGTTTTCTTTTGCACGAGATTCTTGGATCATATCCTTAATTTCAAATCTGTAATAGATTTCTCTCTTACAGCTAGCTTTTTTAAATGTCATTTTTTATTGAAATAGACAAGTTTAAAAAAGCTATATATTAGAGGGGGTCACGTAAATGATGCAACAAACTTCTAAAAAAAGTTAGAGCATACAATCATGATTAAAATTGCCTAGAATACCATGCCCGGATATATCGTCATCTGATGCAGGGGGACTTCCCTTTTATAAACTGCTTATTTGTATGCTTTTCAACAGGTTATAATAGAAAAGTGACCCTATACGTGTACCATTACATTTCTGGGTATGCGTTTTTATGTAATTTTAATTCAAATGATGTGCTTTAAACTGCCCTAGAAGTTTGTTGCAACATTTATGTGACACCTTGTTATACATAAAATTTTTAAACATTTCAACAAAAAATAGACTAAAAATATAATTTAAAAAAATCTGTAGGTTTAACCCTTTATATCACCTTGTTGCATATCTGCAACATACACAAAAAGCCTATGTCTTTGCCCCAACAAATTTTGAAGGACGATTTCGGCGATTGTCGGCCAAAACCAGTGCGCCAAGATGAAATTGGGCTCTGGCCTAATTGGGCTAACAAAAGAATCAGATGCAAGTACCCAAAATGCAAAAGATTTACACAAACTATTTGTGAGAAATGTGGTGTAGGACTTTGTTACAACAAAAGTAACAACTGTTTTAAAAATTTTCATAAGAATTAAATTTTTTGAATCTTTCCATCTTAGTGCCATTTTTCAAAATGTTGCAGGAATGCAACAAGCACTTTTTTGTCATTTTGCATAATGTTGCAGAAATGCAACAATCAATTTTTTTACGATAATTTTTTTTATTTTATGTTGTAAAATTTTTTTATTATTTTTTACATGCTTAGAATGATGTATTCTAATGTATGAGTAATTTTTATTAAAATCAGAGATGTTGAGATATAAAGGGTTAAGAACAAAGCTATTTTTAGATTTAAAATCCCCACACTCAAATTAGGCAAGATCAAGTATTTGTATAAATGCTGTAAAAAACAAATTCACCAGTGAAATTAAATAGGCATCATAATATAACAATTTGATACATTTTTAATCATGATTGACTATAAAAAAATATCAAAATAAATAAATAGGTTTAAAAAAATAACTCAATGAAACATAAGCTCAATCTAAAACTACTTTATGTCATAAAAAATGCATTCTCACTAAGCACTACTGATAAATTTAAACTGAAAAGTCTAATAGTAAATCAGTAGAAAATTGAAACTTTTTTATAAAGAGCAATAATAATACATTCATTCAGAAATTATTACTTTACTACACTTGAGTTAGGAATATATTCAAATAACTGACCTATGCATCCAATCTTGATACATCTTTGTATTTACAACATGAGGGGGAGAAAAGTGAAAAATAGTGGAGACTAAAGAAGCTGTATCTGAGGGTAACTGGTACTGATTAAAATCTTCATTCTTCACAAATGCTGATAAAAATTTCCCTGAAGGACAGTCAACAACTGCAATGATAAAACCAATTTTAAAAGTTAAATTATATTTATTAAAATTATTGTTATAAAATTTTTAATAGTAATTAAAAAAAATGAAGTACTAGTTAAGTTACAATATTAGCTCATCATTATTCACGTAATTGTAAAATTTGAATTAAAGAAAGTAAAATACAATACAAGTTACAAAATTAACTAATTACATCTGATTACAAAACCTGATTATGAAGTAAAACACATTTTCACAAAAAGTATTTATTTATCAATAATGTGTTATGTATAGGTTAAGGTTAAAATAATAAATCCAGTTATTATTAATACTAACCGGTTAATATTAATAATACCCGCTTCTTCTGGTCAAAGTGAGAAACATTGCAAATTATTCACTTTAACCAGTAATTATTAATAATAACCAATGAAGTTTGGTCAATGTGATAAAATGATTTATAAAGCATTGTGACATGGGTGTGCCTGTTCCTATATGTGTTATGGTTAAAGTGATAAATCCGGTTGTAATTAATACTAAATGGTCAAAATTAATTATCTTTTGAACAAAGTGAAAATAAAAAGGGGACATTTCCGCACTGTGATATGTGGCAAAATAATCGAAAAGTCTACGCAACTTCCAGGAAACAGCCTGTGAAAAACTATAAAAAACATCATAGATAGGGAAAAACTGGAAAGGTATAACTTGTAGCCACCACCAAGTAAACATCTATATGTTTTTTTTTCCTCAAATTTTTCCAGTTAAAAATCAATTTGGTGTCTTGGCGATTGTAGTTGGCGTGGCAGATCACAGTACAGAAATATCCCTAATAAAAACGGTAAATAATGACATTGACCATACTTCATTGGTTTTTATTAATGATAACTGATTATTGTGATAAATACAGTTAAATTATTCACTTTAACTGGCTTATTTGGTTATTAATATTGGCCGTTAAGTATTAATAATAACCGACTATTCACATTGTCTGTAACATATACAAATTAATAGCGGCATATATAAAAAAAAATTCTGAAATTATTTTTGAAAAAGATGGGTTCATTTTAATATTTAATAATTTTTTTGAAATCTATCTAAAGTTAATACCAAACCTAGAGTAGATAGATAATACCTAATCTATCTAATGTATCTAAGGTTAATACCTTACCTAGAAGTATTTCTTCTTTGTTCAGAGGATTAATAACATCAGCTGCATGTATCTAAAAGATTGTATCTATTAATTAATTAAAATCAACATAAAAATTCATCATATAACACTGGAAAAAGAGAACATAGTCTAGAACTCAAGGAATTTTATAATTTAAATCATAAAATGATAAAATAAATAAACATAAGTATATAATTTTACAACTTAGGAATATGAAAGATTTTTAAAATTATAAGAAGAATTCTAAATATAAGTTATTTAGAATCTAAACATAAATTGTTTTTATTGGTTCGAACTCTGAAAATTGTTAAAAAATAATATTTAAACTTAATTAAGTAACAGTTGAAAACATAACACAAATATGTGTATTTCAAGAATTTTCATTCAGTTATTTTTAAAAGTAGCAAACATGTGACTCTACTAAAACAACATCTACTGAAATAACAAGGCAATGTCATTTTGCCAACAAATTTTTTGAGATATTAATAAATTAATTTGTCAAAATATTGAGACATTAATGAATAAATTTGCCAACATACTTTTTGAAATATTAACGAATCAATACATAAAAATAATGAACTCAAAATAACTTCAATGACTTCTTTAATAATGAACTTCAAAAATAACTTAATTCAGAATTCAGTCAAAACACTTAAAAAAAAAAAAAGAAGACATGTTTGATGCAGTAATATGAAAACAAATAATAATACAATATTTGTGTGTTTTTTGTTATGAGAATTAAAATTATTTTTATTAGATATAAAAACATAAAATATATATCTTACTGTTCTCCCACAACTTAATGTTATATCCTCTCCATTTTTCAGTTTTGAAAGATGTAACCCATCTCTAAAATAAAATAAAGATATTATTTCACTATATAAGGTACATGAAACCAGATTTTTGTCGTTGTTTTGTTTTTAAAAGGCTGTAATCAAAAAGCTATAAAGAGATGAAATAAGTTGTGATGGTTTAGTAATTGAATGCACTGAGCTCTGGAATTGTGGCTTGTGGTACAACCAGCTTCAGATCGATGAATATCAGCTTGACTGGTAAGTAAAGGCAGCCTATGCCTAATGCTGAAGGCATTTCCACAATCATGCAGTTGGTATAAAAATTGTGGAGTCTCCACCTCCGTGATCCCTATGGTTCAAAAAAGACTGTTGCAGGTACTATTTACTTCATATGGAATGCAACGTGCTTCATGGAATGCAACATGCTTAGAAATTCTTACTAAGAGCTAGTGTCTGTACCAGGGGAGAAGTGAAGAGATTATGCGGTAGAAAGGCTTACCCACACTGCTTTTGCAATAAAATTGCATTTTTTAAAAATTTATTTTCAGTTTCTTATTAATAGTAATTTTTTATTTGGTAATAAAATTTACTTTTTACTCCTTAATTTTTTATACTTTAAAATTTTTTGTTCTTTTTTTTTATTCAGCTTGTGAGCAGTAGCACTTCTTGTTACTGCTGCAAGTAGATTTGACATGAAAAGCAGAAGCCAACCTCCACAAACCGACATCTTCAATAACTTTCTTCTATTCTAGAACACACAGTAAACGAAAAAAAAAAGCATTTTCTTCACTTCTTTCAACAAATAAATTAAAGGAGCCTGTAGCAAGAAAAAATTTACAATTGTTTTGATGTTATAATTTTTGGAGAGTTAAATATTATTTTAAAAAAAATATTAAAACCATTTTAATATCATTTTTAAATTTAGAATAAAGTAATTTAAAATGCAAAATAATATTCAGTGCTTTATCTGTTTAATTTTTTTTGACATATATAAGAAAGCAATATATGAAAGTTCATTTAATAAAATAATATAAAAAATACTTACATTGGTACCCTGTGTTCCAATAATTTTTCCGGTATTAATTCAGGAGGCATTTCAAGTATCTGTTAAAAATTAATATTTCCTCTTAGTAAAAAAAAAAATACATCAAAAAGTTTTTAAATTTAATAAAAATAATTAAAAGGTTATTTTCTATATAGATTCACTTTTGATTTAATTTTAATACAATAATAACAGCATTGCAGTACATTGACAACATAATAACATTGACAGATAAATCAGGTTAGATGCATAGTCGTAAAATAAATATTCAAAGTAGAAACTTGTAAAAGGTATGTTATACAGTTAATTACTCATCTGAATTAAATGCCTATATAAAAAATAGCATTATTACTAAAGTCGAACAATATTAAATTCAAATATCAAACATTTAATAAAATAAAAAAAATTAATTTTAATAATAGTTCTATCTATCTTTTGTTCTATCTGCTTAAAAATTTTTCATATCCTTATAGCATGTTCCTATTTTTACAACGCAACCTGAAAAAGTGTTCGGAAACAAATATTATTTTTCTTTTATAAAACTCTACCTACATTAAAAATGTTCATTTTATTTTCTAAGGTTAAGATATTGTGTACTTCATGATTTGACCATGTGATTCCTACAGAATTAAAAATAAAATTCAGATTGCGAAACTTATGTGGTTATTCAACACACATAAAACTTTAAAAATTTTAAAGATATGGATTTAAAAAAATGAATCACATTGTAAAAATATGCAACACTTTTAGCATTGAAACTCATTCGGCAATATGTTATTTTAATGATTTCCTGTTCTTTCCAAGCAAACTAAAGTTTAGAAATATTTCTAATTTTCTCCGTTTTGGATTTCAAATTAATCAAAAATGTAAAAAAAATATTAAATTAGAAATAGAATTTTAAAATAAATAACAATGGAAAAATTTAAGTGAATCAATGTATGTTTAGGTTAGACAATAACTTACAACAATTTCGAATAATCTATGCTTGAATTAAAAAAAGAAATAAAAGCGTATTTTATTAAATAATTAAATTTTTGTTAACTGGTACAGTTACTTTAACAACAAAACTCAAATTACTTTCAATATATCATATAGGCATATAGATGTGTTTATTATTGGCAGGATTTTACTTATGATAAATGAAATACAATATTTTAATCTTGTGAATAAAGAATTTTTTAACATAAATATTATCTTAATATTATATATTACTAAGAATAGTCTTAGTAATATATAATTAGTAGTATATAATACTAAAAATATAAGAATAAAGAATTTTTTAACATAAATATTATCTTAATATTATATATTACTAAGAACATTATATTATATTGGATTTTTTTAACCACAGATGTATAAAAATGATTGTATTATTTCAAATATATATAAATAATTGTTAATATCAGAAATTTTTTTAGATATAATTTTAAATAATTTAATAAGAAAAAACTACATTAAAATTTTAAAGTAAGCTATTTTTGAGAAAAATAAAATTGTAGCAACTTAAATGGAACTGTTCATGAACGGTTTTATTATCAGATGTGAACGGTGTGTGGTGAACGGTTTTATTATCAGATGCATATATACACAAACGTCAAGCAATAAAGTTCAATTGAATGAAATTTAAAATATTTTTTTCTTTTTTGGCTTTAATTGTAGACTTAATAGTTGACAAATATGGACTCATGTTGGGGTAACATTTTCTACTCCTGGACAACAAATCTATCGAAACTTTTTCTTGGTTAGGACAAATTTGTTCAAAGAGCTAAACTGTAAAATATTATATTAGGTGAATAAAGACTAGTAAATTTCAAAATATTTTGCTTCACCAACTAAGTGATTAAAACACAACTTCATTACATATATCAATTGCCTAAAAAATGGAATTTAAAAAATGGAATTATTTATCTTAGAAATTCTAAAAAGATTTTGCACATCACAATTGTGAAATTTTTTTTTTATTTTTACATTTATATTCAATCACAAAAACATTCAAAATTTATTTCCTGCTTTAGTATGAAGTAAGTATCTGTACAAAGCAGATATCAAAAAGCAATAAATTTAAACAAATTTAAAAAAAAAAAAACATTTCATGAATTAAAGCTTAGCATAAATTATCATTTATGTAGACCATAAGTTAAAAATGATAGCTCAAATCATTATAATACTTACCTTGATTGCATAAGAGAATATTACTTCATTAATACCTACAAAAAAAATCAAAGAACGTTCATTCATGTAAGCTTAATATAACTGTTTTTCAAAAATCATGCAAAAGATTTAATTTTAAATTGAGCAATAATTGACATAAAATATAAAATCTAACAGTCAACTTTGTTAGTTTAAATTTACAATTCTGGTTCCTATTTATAGACTGAAATATATCTAATAGCTGTAATAAAATGTAAAAAGCATGAATAAAAGTTTACAGCTGTTTTGATGCTATCTAATAAGGTTTCGTGCATTATACTTACCATACGTGCATTACTTTTTCAAAAACAGTAAAATGTACCATCCTTCCAAAAAAAAAAATTTATTCAAAAATAAAGTGCAAACTTTATTTTGTGTAATTAAATAATAAATGAATTTTTTTTGTGCATTCTAAATAATATTTTTGTAATGATATTAATAATTGAAGAATATCATATTGAAAGGAAGTGAAAACAATAAGTAACTCAGACCTCCGTGGCTTTTTCGAACTTTCATATACTGACTTTTATCGAATGGGAAAATAGTGTAAAAGAAATCGTAAAGGTGTATCGTAAGAGGAAAATTTCTGTGCAATTTTACCCAGAGGCTTCATGCTTGGAGGGTTAACATTATGTACTTTAAAGAATGCATATAATTTCAATCATAATTCATATTCATTCACCCAGCATTGTTTATTAATATTTTTTGAGGAGACCTTTGCCAAAACTTTCACATTGGTAAATTCTGATTCCATGAATTTAAAGTTAAGATAAACAAGCTTATCATACAAATAAACAATTTAATTACATTTATAGCTCACTCCCTTTTACTGAAAGACATTTAAAGAAGGATGATGCAAGACCACTTTTATTTTTAGGAATTAAAAATATCATTTGGTAAATGAGATAATTAAAAAAGATAAACACAAATCACGATTTTAGAAGAATTCTTTTTTTTAAATATTCGTCATATCAAACAATAATAAATATATAATGCACATGCAAACAATAAATATTTAAGTAAGAAATAATTTAAATCTTTTACTACTTTTTCTGGCAAGACTCTGAGGATCAGCATGGATACAAATTGAGTCTATTTCAATTAGGTCATCTTCTTTACTAATAAATTTATCTCTTCTAACTGGAAAAATATTTAAAAATCACTTTTTGGTTTCAATTTAGTACTTAAGATTCAAAAGTAAAAAGTAATAGAATCAAAGTTTATGAAAACATACCAACTTTTGCAGTTTTGATTTCTGAAGTTAGCAAGAAATTGAAATGCTCCTAAAATATTGAAAGGTTACAATCGTGTCAAAAGGTATAGCTTCAAAAAGTTATAAGTAAACATTCATTCAGCTATATACAGCAAAAGGCTGTTATAAAAATCTAAAGAATCTCAAAATTTTTATATTGAATATATTATCTTTTGACTGAATAATAATGAAAATGTATGAATGTTTTTGTGGTAAATTCAATAATTTGTCAAGATGATGCTTCTCTAAAATGTGGATTCATAAATCCTAAATAATAATTATCAGAAACTTAAAAGAAAATTTACGCGCTCATTGCGCCATCTGTTGACATCATTTACAAAATCCTATACAAATGTACCGATTATTAATGTGCTGAAAAAATTACTTTAACATTGTTATCTACATCAACAATTTCATTATAGAATAAATAAGAAATATTAGTTATTAATAATAAAGACGCAGCAATTAACAAGAAAATATTCAGCAGTGATAAGAGTAAATGCAGAACATTATTATTAACAGAAAAGCAATATTTTAAAAAACATTAAGAACTATCAGCAAGTGCATGTCCTAAGAGCAATATGTCGGAACAATAAAAAAAAGTTAACCTTATTTAAAAAATCCATTTTTGTAGGTTATATTCAATAATATTTAGCTCTTAAAATATAATCAATCTTAATTTTTCACCCTTCTTCTTCCTTGCCATTTTTATCACCCTATCATCTTTGTATGGTTCAATAAAATATGAGAAGGGCTTAATCTACATGCCCAAGGCATATTGCTCAACATAATTTTCTAGCTCTGGTTAGAACAAAACTTTATAATGAAATATTTTTTAATTTTAAATCTAATAAAAAAATAATAAAAAGGAATCAAATTACGGACCAAAACTTTATTTTGTTCCATTCATCTAAAGAAGAAGGGAAAAAGACTACAGTATAGACATAGCATGGTTGCAAAAATAATAATAATATGGTCAATCATAAGGCAGCATCTTAATATTTTGTTCAAAAAATGAAAAATAAACTCCTTCCTTTTACATCAAACTGAATTTTTAATTTAAATACAATTGTTGATTAAATGAAAGTGCTCTGTAATGAAGGTCAACCCCACATTTAATCAACTGATTACAGCCACAGCAATTTTGCTGAGTTTTTATCAGTGATATCAAATGTCCTGTTTAAAGAATTATTAAATTAACTGATGTATATAAAATACTGTTCCTTGTGTATGGAAAGAGGAGATTTAGACAATAACAAAAATTGCATGGTCATGTAGAAATGCAAAGAGTAAAAATGTTAGGAGTATATGTGAAAGAATGTCCTCTTGGCTCTCTTCTTTAAAAAAAATTGTTAAGGTAAAAAACGGAAAAGATATTTCCTGTCAAAAGTGCACTGATAATATGGAAGAAGTTTCTTTTTAACATGTTAAAAATATAAATTTTTGTATCTTAAAAGTTAAATTGATAACAGTGTCTCTCCTATAAGAAGGTTTGGCAAAAATCATGATTAAAAAAATAATAATAAATAAAAAAATCAGCTTTTTATTTATGTCAGTTATTGAAATCAGGTGTTTATGTTCACATTCACCAATCAAAGAGTATTGATAATATTTAATATTATTTAAAAACAATAATACAACTGACAGTATATTCAAAATTTCTAATTAAAAAGCGGTAAAATCATAATGTATATAATTATTACCAAATAATCTCTAAATAAATGAAATCGTTATTTTAGTTCAAGTTCTAAAAACAAAATCATAATCAGTTAGATATCAAATGAAGAATATTAAATGTAAGAATGAAAATTTTCAGGGAATATATATATATATACACACACACTCTTGCAACAACAAGTTTGCCTTCATTATTTATACATGCATATTTAATAAGTTAAGTGCTTTCATTTAAATAAATGGGAAACTAAATGGGTATAATTAAAATATTTGAATTTTAAAGAGCAAATTATTTTACCTATAACCGAAAGAAAATGTTACATTAAAAGCTTCATGACACTTTTATTCACATTTAGTATCTTATTTTTATTACTCGATTTTGAATATGAAATAATAGTTAAATACATCCTCTCTCAATATTTGTCAAGATAAAAATGTTCACTATAAATGAAATAAGATTTTTAAAAATGACACATTGTTCTGAGTTCATTAATAAATTATAGTAAAATATATTATTGACTTAAATCATTGAAATCGAAAGAGATTTAAATCAATGATTTTTTTTCTTTTTAAAAATCAATGATTAAATTTGTGATTTTAATCATGCCAACCCTGCTTATGACCCATAATATTAGGACTTGTATATTCTATATACATGCTTAAAAATCATAACTTATAATATGTCACATATAAACCAGTCAATAATTTCAATTATTATTATATAAAATAAACTTACAATCCCAGGAGGACCAAAAATGTTCATTTTATATATTCCAAATGAATCATGTGTGATGTGAATATCTAAAAACAGTAAAACAATATTTTATTAAGAAATATCTTTTGTAATTTTTTTAAATTACATTATAAGTAATTTATTACATTCATTTAATAATAAAATAATATTAAAACAATACATCATAAAAAAATTTGGATTTCTAAAATACAGACTACTGAAGAAACAGGACAATTGCTAGAATTTGTGAAAAGAAAAAATTAACAAAATTAACTTTAAAATGCAAAAAAATTTATTAGATGCAGAAATCCATGTGTTGTAATAATATTGTATTAAATACTAATAGTTTTTAAAATGAAAAATCAGTAGTCAAAACCAAGAGAAATAATAAAAGTAATTGTTAGGAACGTGAAGTGTGATTGGTCAAATGTTCAACATGAAATTCAATATAAAAAAATTTCTTAAAAATAGCTTTAGTATTAAATACATCAAAATCTTAAAAACCACAAGGAAATTTATCACAATAGTTGCAGGAAAAATAGTTAACAAAATTACATGGACTTGCAATGAAATCGTTTTGAATCGAGAGTGTCAAAATGGGATTACTTAAATGTGATGCTGAAATACAATTGTGCTATTAAAAACATCAAAATTTTTAAATAATTACTGCACAAAAAATGATCAACAAACCAACTGAATTTATGGTGCAATCAAACATATTTTTATTTAATTTTAAGCTCATAACTTTGACAGCTTTATTTCCCTAAATAAGATATATGAAATCTAGAAACTTCTAAAATTTAAAACTCTAGCAGTTCGGATTTTGTAGGTTATACTATGATATTAAAGTAGTTCAGTTTTAAAAGGTAACTCCTCAATAATAAGAGAAATAGAATTTGATAGAAAGTTTATACAAATATGAAAGTTTCTTTACATCCAAAAAAGAAAACACAAATAGTTTAAATTATTCTAACATTCAATTACGCTTTTAAAAATAATAATAAAAATAAATAAATAAAATTCGCAAATGACCCATGGAATATGGTTACATGCAATTGCAGTAAACCCAATAGTATAAATAATCAACATTAGTAAATCACTGTAAGTTGTAAGTAATAACAAATAAATACATTAGAATAGAAAAAATTATCAAAAATTTAATTTATAATAGGGAAGCATTTGTACTTTGAAGAAAAAGAAAATACAAGGTCATAAAGAAATTTAGAAAAGTGAACTTTTACATAGTCCTCAAAGCACTCCTTATACAGAATTTAAATCTATAAAAATTATCCTTGATTTTTTTTCCTTTATATTACTTGGCAACATAAGAAACATAATGAAATGGTAAATGATTTAAGGGTTTTAAATTTTTTTCACATCACTCTGCTACATATGCAATATAATAAAGAGAAAAATAATTTGCTCAATAAATATTTCCCTTACATCATTTAAGCAAGACAGAGAAGAAAATAACCATGAGTTCACACAATCAATAATGTAGTTTGATACTGTAAATAATAAATTTAAAATAAGTTTTATTGCTAGCAAACTTGAAGTTTATTTTTAATTATCAAATTCAGCTACTCAAACATACATCTGTTTACAATACCTCAGTACAATAGCCTGTTATGAGCCAATGAAAACTTTCTCTTTACATTTACTTTGCCTCTCCAACAAATTTGTTATTTCGCAAACAATAAATCTATAAAAAAAAAATAGCTTAAATTTATGTAAGAAAAAAAAAGCAAAATGTAACATACCACCAATACCACTTAAGTTAGACCAGTCATTATGGGTGATAAAAACATTTCTTAGTTGACTAAAACCAGACCTGAAATTAAAAATATTCTTATAAATACTATTAAAGATATGAAAAATGAGCTATAAAAATAATTAACAACCCAAATATATATATACCCAAATATAAAAAATTTTTTTAAAAACATTTATTTGTTTTAAAAATAACTTTCAAATGTTTTAGGTTGATTTTTTATTTATTAAAATGTAATATGTTTTTCCACCATTTTTTTATTATAATTATTTTAATATCAATGATAGATACAAAATAAAAAAATTTAAAATTTCCGATTTCTCCTTTAGTCAAAAAAGAAAGGAAGGTCAATATAAATAACAGAGTATAATACAATTACAATAAGTGTTATAAAAGCAGTAACTTACTCAAAATAATATTCTCTTAAAAGTCTGCTAATACCTTCACCACAATTGAATAAGAAGCTATAAAGAAAATAGTATGAAATTTAATACAAATTTAACGTTGTATCTAAAGTTATTTAAAATGAGTAAAATCTAAATAAGTGAACTTATCATACAAGAATTCTTGAAATAAGTGAATTTATCATAGAAGAATTCTTTTTATAAATGAATTGATCATATAAAAATCCATATAAAATAAGTGAATTTATTATAAAAGAATTTTTTTAAAAATTGGTCGAACATTTACTTGAACTTGTGGGGAATTAATTATCAATTATGTCAACCTTCATCTATCAAAAGGTACCACGTGATAGAATCAAGTTAACATGTTTTATATACTAGTGAATTGGTATTTAATATTTGTAGTGGTACTTACGCCACATTACTCCCCTTCCAGAATTTTATCTGTGATAGAATTCGATGAACAGATTCCACTAGTTGATTCATGCTGTATATTTATTTATATCATTTTTGCTCATTATATTTTTTTCTTCATAGCATTTTGCTCATTATTTTTTTCCTTCATTTTTGTTTTCATAGCATTTCAGTAATTTAATATTATTTTTTCGTCATATATTTTTTTAATAGCACATTTTGCTCATTTTTTTTCTTTCTTCATTATTGTTTTCTTGACCAGGAGACTTTATTTACTTCACCAAATTTTTTTTTCTTTGAGCAGTATATTTTTTAGCAAATCAACTGTTTAATGTGGATCATCCATCGATATTGACGTACATATCACGTCCACAGGTCACCAATGTGGGGAATTAATTATCAACTATGTCAACCTTCATCTATCAAAAGGTACCTCGTGATAGAATCAAGTTAACATGCTTTATATACTAGTGAATTGGTATTTAATATTTGTAGTGGTAGTTACGCCACTAACTTATCAATAACTATTTCAGCTAGTTTGCTTATTACTCTGCTCATCCATATTTGTACAGTACATTAAGTTACACACCAAATAATAATAAATAGCACAGTAATTTCTAAATGAACTTTAAAAAAAAAATAAGTAGAACATGAATTAAAAGGAACCTAAATAAACATTTTAGCTATAACTAGCAAAATATGAACGCAATAATTCATTTTAGATAAAATAAGAACACAACAATTCATTCAAACTTAATTATGCTCACATTGTCTTTTAGGAAAGCTGTATTCTATTCACTCAAGTTAATAAACAATTAAAGTATTACAAAATAACACATAATTATTTATGTTTTTAGAAATCTGAAAATAAAGAGTGATATGTATTTTTTAAGCTTAAATTTAAATTAAAGGATATTTCCATATTCGTACCTCTGTTTGCCAACTACAATTGCCAAGAGATCAAAAAAATTTTAAGCTTGCAGAAATTAAAAAGAAAAACTCATTTGGGGGTGGTTATAAATAATGGTTATAAGCCCGTTGAGTAGGCCCTCTTCTATGATTTATTAATTTTTTCTTTTTTAAGTAGGCAAATTCCAGGACGGTAAAATTCAATTACAACTTTTATTAAATTTTAAATTATTTGCTAAGTTAACATTTTGCATAAAATATTTTGAAGGAAAGTGATATCTTCAATGAGTTTTTCCCCTAATTAAAGCTTTTGCTTAAAACAAAAATATCATTTTAAAATAAATGAAAATAATAATTTATAAATAGAACAAAATGTTATATGAAATTAGGATTCTATTTTAAAACTGAGAAACATAAAGTTTCTAATTCTAAACAGTAAACATACATATTTTTTAATTTATACTAAAGATTAATTTCTGTATTGGCACCTGTTCATACTAACTGCAGTCACAAAGAAGCCAAAAGGAGTTTAAACTTTTAAAAATTAAAAAATACTTATATATATATATATATTTGTTGAGGTTTATTCAAAAGTGGCTATAAATTAAACTCCATCTGCCATGAATTATACTTGAAATTGGACACCTTCAGGGATGTTTTTTTTTTAGTTACTCATAGGCCCCTAACCAGAAGTCGCCAAAGTTTGGCCTTTATTTTGGCATAGACATGAATACAGAAATCTTAATTAAACTAAAGTTTGTAATACATATATATAAAAGCGTTCAACTATTAAACGTGTCATATCTTTGGTTTAAAATCAAATGGAAAAATGCTGATATTGTTAACTATCGATACTTTTTTAGAATTTTATGTTGCTATATGCTTATCTCATTCAATGCTATATTATGTAAACGGAATGTAAAATTAATGGAAAAAAAAGATTGCGCAATAAAGAAATCAATTCTTACACTTTATCATTAGCAAAAAGACCAATACAACGAGGTTGTCCAAAAGCACCATTCCCTAATATTGTTACACACACCCTAGAAGCTTTATTAAGTTCATCAGTCTTATAATTTTTTCTTTTTCTGAAAGGATTCAAAACAAATTTAAAAGATGATAACCTAAAAGCACATTTTTCAGTTCTGAAGTTTGGAGCTATACAAATTTTTAAAAGAGTATGATAATGTCCAATTTTGAAGAGAAATGACATAATTATCTTCCCAAAAAGTAACTTATTTCCAAGAGTGCCAAAATTTAGACACAAATTCTTTTATTTCAGGATAATGTAAGCATAATTTAAAAAAACAAATGGAATCAAATTTTATTTTCAAATCTGTATCTGAAAGTATAAAGAACTATGCTCAAGTGGATGCAAAAAGAGATTGTAAAATTTCAACATTTTCACGATTTCGTGCAATTTCTTCTGAAATGAACTCAGCACGGGACAGTGCAACACAGTCAATTTTGTAAATAAACAAACATAGATTCGGAATCAAATTTTAGCAACTTACGCTGACAAATCTTTACTTTTAGCTTTATTTTTTAACCACAAAAATTTAAAAGAAATGATGCTTATAAAATATTTAAGGAAAAGTATGTAATTAATGATCGCTAAATAATTAGATTTATGTGAGCATTTATGAAAAGTA
Source organism: Parasteatoda lunata (assembly GCA_949128135.1). Classification (NCBI taxonomy): domain Eukaryota; kingdom Metazoa; phylum Arthropoda; class Arachnida; order Araneae; family Theridiidae; genus Parasteatoda; species Parasteatoda lunata. Next base: position 83,672,488 of record OX421975.1, read on the forward strand.
TTAATTTTATTTAATATTAAAAAGAAGGATATTAACAACTTAAATATGCATCTAAATAACGAACAGTAAGGTTCGAAATTACAATTCGGTAGTACGAGGCGATGCAATTTAAACAGTTTTCGTTCGTAATAATAAAACTTTACTCGTTCGACTACCTGATTTTAGCATTTAATCTGGTCATCCCGTTGAAATCACTCAAACGGTTAGGACATTTCCAAGTGCTAAGTTTTGTAAACAAACAAAAGCAGCAATATCCAACATGACAACAGCACGAGGTAATTAGATTGAAATTTTTTTTGTGATTTATTAATTTCAATTTGCTTAAATCAATATTAAAAATGAATATTAGATCTGTACTTTATTTAATAAATTGAAATGACATTACAGTACCCTTCATTTTTCATTTCAAATCCTTACTTTGGGTTAATAATTGAAATGAATGTACAGTTCTACGAAATTGTACTGATGTTTCTATTAGTATTCTAGTATTTGCCTATTTAGCAGACTATAACGATATTTAATGAATATTGTTCAGTCAAATTTCTTAGACTTATAACAATGTTTCATATTATAATAACTTTCTAACCTTTATTTAGAGATTGATCAACCTCGTCCTATCTAAAAATTAATTCCAAATCAAATAACGTTTAACGTAACTTAAGTACTATATTTACAATATATTTTAATATATCATCTAACTTCAACATATTCTCATATCGGTACCTGATTCCCCCATCTACAATTGTCAAAGAATCATTGCTCAATTCTTATGCTCTGAGTTTATTAAAATGATATATAAGGTAGCTTTCCTGAAAATTGGCATTATTAATTTTGCATTTGTTGCGACAAATCACGTTTTTTCTCTGATTGTAATGAATTTTTTCATATTTCATTTCCACTTTAACATGAATCAGTCATTTTCATAAGAAGCAGTAAGGCCCAATTCGCAGCCTAGTGATATTTCTATATTAAAATCTGTCTATCTACACCAACTACTACTGCTAAAGTGTTTTTGCTCCTGCAAAAAATTGTTAAAAATAGTTTTCCACTGTCAGGTTGACAGCCTAAATGTGGCAATTTAGATGCAAAAATATTTCCCCCAGCTTGAATTGACCTTGTTAATTTTCACATATCATTTCCTGTTTTAGTACTTTCTTGTGCTTGGAGTTGTCTTGTCCATTTTACTGGTGCAGCTGGTAAACTTGCCTATAAAAAGCAGTATTTTTTTTTAATATTTTGCTTGAATATTTAAAAGATAAAAATAATTGCTAGAATAATTGAGTGCATAGTAGAAAATTCTAAGCAAGCATAATTGAAAAATCATCTTTGAACTTACAAAGAACTTTTTTTAAGCAGGAAAAAAATATAACTTAAATTAAACATTTCATAACATTTTAAAAAGAAAACATAATCCACAAGAGTATTCTACTTTCCATAATATAACACAGCTTTAGCTATAATCGCCCCATACCTTCATATATACAAATCTAATCTGGATCTGCCTTATATATACAAGCATATATCTAATTTCCAATCAAAAACACTTGCATAATGAAGGTGAAAGAAAACATAACAAATACACTTACAATTAATATCTAAATTTATCGTTAAATTATATTTCAATGTTCAAAATAAACTTAAAAATAAAGAAGAAAAAAGTGCAGAAAAGAAAGAAAAAGCACCCTTTTTTTCACAACTTAAGCTCTCCCTCTTCCAGTAATTTTTCAAATTTATGGTTTCTGACTCGCCTTTGTTCCTTAAAATTTGTCATCTATCAATAATTAATTAAATAGCTTAATTTACATGTGTCAGAGAAACAGATGATAATCCCTTTTTCCAACAACTGCGAACTCTAAAGTAACAGTATGCAGTTCTTATAAATTGTGATAAATTAAAATATATATTGTGATTTGTCTGGAGTTCACTACAAATTATACCATTCTAGTTTATCTAATTATTTGATAAATTTTATTTCTGTAGTTTCTAGTACACCACTATACAGTTGTCATCAAATTTTGTTGAGCAATTTGGTTTAGGAACTTTTACGAATATCTTCCTTTTTTACGAATTGTTTTCAGAAGCAAAATTTTCTAATTTTAATTTCTCATGTCTATTATATTTATCTATATATACCTATCATATTTGTGTTATGATTGTTTATTCTTACATTTATGAACAGATGTGCTTTATTCTGAACTTCAAAAAAAAAAAAAAAAAATTTAAAAAATAGTTAAACATTTAACAATAGAAAATTCTAACAATAATATTAAGATTAAAAACAACAGTAATTATCCTTATATTTCAAAAACTTTGCATTATTTAAATATAGATATTTGCATAGCTGCATTTTTCTTTTTTTTCTTTTCTTAATTAAGCCATAATCTTGCATTTGAAGCATGTTAAATGTATGATGTTACATCAACCAATTCAAAGATATCTAAATATTATGTTTTTGCTCTTATTGTGTTACTTATATATATATATTGTATTCGATAGCACTGCAAGCTGTATTAGATGGATCATATGAAGATGACAAAAAACTTGATATCATTATTCAACTTTGCAATTCCAATAAGTGCAATTCCAGTGTTTTATTTGAAAAAATTATTGATTGGCTGATTAATTGCATTACAATTAAAAGGTAAGTAAATAAGGTACTTTTCCATTAACTGGGCGGAAATGCAGTGGGTTTTCTTTTCTACTTTTTTAAAAAAATAGCCACCATCCGAAACATAACCCAAAATATTTATCAATATTCAAAATAATATATAATAAGTATATAATAATATGCACATAATAAATTATAATTGTTAATTTTTTTATTTTACTTTGACACGTTTAAATTATTTAATTATTTTCGTTTGTGCTCAGCTAGTCAAAAAGTATCTAAAAAATTATTTAGTTACAAAAGGAAAGAATATTTTAAAATTAGTATCTTTATGCTCTGTGCTGAATTTTGTAAAATTACTGTATAATCTAACAGCAAAACACAGGTTTTAGTTTAAAATCAATATTTGTAAAATCAATATTGTAAAATCAATATTAATTATATATATAATCATAATGTAAAGCTAGATTTAATGTAAAGGAAACTCTTGAACAAATTGTTTGCAACTTTCAAAAAAAAAATTATTTTTTAGAAGAATCTCATTATTATTGTTAAAATGACTTGTTCCTTTTTAAAAGAAGTCAAGTATATAAATGAAATATTTAATATATATTTATTAGATAATACTTTTCTGCATATACAGTCGGACCTCTATTTAGTGAAGTCGCTAAACCCCGATAAAAAGTTCGTTACGTGGAAAATTCGTTAAATAGAAAATCAACTTTTGAAATACTTAAACAACACAAAACAAGTTTTAAATTCTTAAGCCCTAGGCATAATTAAAATAACAATAGATACACCATTACCTTGTAATCTAGTATCTACTACTTATTTTATAAATCTTAACCATAAGAGAAATCTGCATGTGAAGCAAGAATAGAGCAAAACATTATTCAGTGTTACACTATTATGCTACATACATTTCCAACTAAAAAAAAAAGCTAAATATATGTATTAAATTATTGCTGCATTTATTATAAGAGTAATTTTAAACATACGTTATGACTGCTCTCTTAAGTTTAATTGCTACTAATAAAATCTGTTAGTTTTGTCTGAGATTTTCGTTTGAAATGCAAATAAAAAGAGAAAGGAATTTTATTGCTTTCTCTAAAAGTAAGTGGCTTCGAAAATCAGTTTACCCCATGAAATGAGTTAACAAGTTTGAATTGTTCTGAAATATTTTGGGAAAGTGGATCTCAAATAAAAGTTCACTAAATAGAAAATTGACTTCACTATTTGGAAGTTGTTTTACGAGGAAATTTCCAAAATGTTCTTGTATTCTAAAAAAAAAAATGGCAAAATAGAGAAATTCACAAAATGGAAGTTCGTTAAATAAAAGTCCAGAAGTCTTACTGTATATGTGTATATTGAACTTTTAAACAAAGTTTGGCTTGGGTTATTCTAGACTTATTATGACAGCTCCTTTTTTTTTTAAAGGTCATTGAGAAAAATCTTCTCAATAAAATTTGCTTGAAAATAGGGTCCTATTTTTGTGTTGTATCATGCAAACCAGTGGTGTGTCCTGTAAATTATGTAACAGGTCCTGTTTTTGTGAATTTGGGAAAATTCTATTTATGTTTTTGAACTCAAAATTAGTGTTGAATAAACCAAAACCTTGTTTATATGAAAAATATGAAAACTAAGTCTCTCAAGAAGTTGTAGTTTTAAAATTATGATTTAATGATGTCATTTACCTAGTTTTTTTAAAGGAAAAACTTTTATCATTCAATTTTAAGATTAAAAATTTTGTAAAAGGTCCATTTTCAATATAAAATATTTTGATTTAACCATAAAAAAATTTGTAATTCTTTTTTAAAAATGACTCCGGAAAGAGTTTTTCAAAAATTAAATAATTTGTATGCATTTTTTATGAGTGAAAATATTTTCTTAGCTGTGGATCGTCATCTGATGTTTTTTCTCTATGGAGAGTCTTGCATAAAGTTTTAACAAACCTACAAGTAACTATAGATGATCAAGCTGCATGCTTAAAAAGTAGATATATTAAGGCAAGTATTATGACTACAAATTAAGTTTTAATTATATCTATTTAATGTTTACACATATTTATTTAATCCTATGTTGATATATATTTTTTATTTTTGCTTGAATAAATTTGCTGTACAATGGAAAAACTGTCAAATTCAAGTTAAATTCATTATAATTGAATTACTATGAAGGCTGTTCTTCCGAAAACAAGTTAGTTTGTTGAATTACATAATTAGATATGTACAATTATTATTTCAATAATAGATAGCAATGCCATGAGTATATCTGCAAAAGGCAGGCACGTGTTCTTCTATATTATCTAACTTTGCCCGATTGTATTTATTTTATTTTGTTTTTTAACTTATTATTGATATTAAATTAAAATTTAATATTTTTCAGAAGAAATAAGAAAAATACATTGTTATAAAAATTTTAAAATTTTCCTCTCAAATTTTTTTTAAAATTTATTTTTTAGGTTTTTATTGAAGAAATAAAAAATTTTAATAATCAATATGAACTACTGGATCTCATTTTCAACTGTATTACAATATTTTTGAAGTTGGCATCTATCTATGGCACTCTGGTTTTTGACAGTAATACTTTGGTAATTATGTATTATTTAATTTGTTTTTGTTTCAAAATTTAATGATCGACCTATTGAATGATTTAATTGAAAAATTGTTGATTAGAATTGATTTATTTTCCCTTGTTTGTTAAAATATGATTTTAAACAGAATTATTGTTATATATTTTTTTGTGAAGTTTTCGTTATTAATTACTTTATTCAAATTTGATGTAATGCATGCTTTGTAAAACTTAATTATTTTAAAAAAATTTTATCAATGCATTTATTGTTGACCTTTCGCATAAGTAAACAAAAAATAAAACTTCTTAATAATGTATTTTTTATCTTTTATATAGAAATTTCCTTTCAAGTTTTATAATTGTAGCTTAGCTAAATGTATGGGCTAATTATCATAAATTAAGGAATAATTACAAAAATAGTGGTAATTCCTCCAAAAAGAAGCTTATCCCAATGAAATTTAAACTTGCTTTCAATTAATATTTGCTAAATAAAATTGCAATACTTAAATTATTAGCACTGCACTAGAATAACATTATCTGCTATGAGCATAAAATTGTATGTTTAATTGCAAGCTTGTAAATTTCACTGCGTTTCGGAGCAAATTACACTGCATGTCAACAGCTGCTGGCTCAGGGCCTTGAACAGTTTAAGGACTCGTGCAACAAAAATAATATTTAAAAAAATGTTTTGTCTGTAAAATTTTCTAAATACAGTCGGACCTCTATTTAGCAAAGTCGCTAAATCCCGATAATCAGTTTGCTATATGAAAAATTCTTTAAGTAGAAAATCACATTTGAAATACTTAAACAACACAAAACAGGTTTTAAATTTATAAACACTAGGCATAATGAGAATAGCAATTGATACACCTTTATCTTGTAAACTAGTATCTACTATTTATTTATTATTAATTTAAGCAATTTTAAACATACATTACCACAAGCGTTCTTAAGTTTAATTGCTACTGATAAAATCCGTCGATTTTGTCTGAATATTTCGTGTGAAATGCAAACAAAAAGGGAAAGGGGTTTCACTGCTTTCTCTAAAAATTAAGTAGCTTCGAAAATCAATTCAAGGTCATTTTCCCCTTATAATGCGTTTACAAGTTTGAGATATTTTGAGAAATAGGGAAAGTGAATCTCAAAGAAAAGTTCGTTAAATAGAAAATTTACTTCGCTATTTGGCAGTTATTTTAGGAAGAAATTATTGAGCTATTAGGATGAAATTACCAAAATGTTCTTGGTTCCTCGAAAAATATCGCAAAATAGAGAAATTGGTAGAATGGAAGTTTGTTAAATAGAAGTCCGACTGTAATTTCTTTTTTGTATTTTAGTTTATGTTGGAAATCTTAAGATTAGGATTTTAAAATATTAAATAGTAAAAAAATGTTCTTAAAAAAATATAGACACTTATAATAAAATATAGAAGTTTTTTTATGCAATTTTATATATTCTAATCTCAGTACACCTGAGCAGAAGCAATGAAAGAACCAAACTAGGTCTTAAATAAAATTGCCATATTAATCTACATTTATGGTTTATGAATTCTTGTCTTACTAATCAAGGAGTATTGATAGTTTATTGCGCTCAAAAATATACAGTAGTTTAGTTTGAATTTTTTGTACCTTAATATATAACTTTAAAAATATGTCACGTACATTGTATTTGAAAATGCAATTTTATCTGAAAACAACTTTAAAAATCAATTAGTTTAATTAGTTAATAAATCTTTAATAATTTAATGTAACTTTAAATAATATTATTTAATTTTGAATAATATCAATGTTAATTAATAATTATTAATATCACCTACTTAATACTAATTAATAACTATTAATTATCATTATTATTTGATTAATCAAAAAACTATAGCAATTTTCAAGTTTAATAGTTTGGTGTAAACTGAGATTGAATTTCAATATTAAAAAACTTTAGAAACTATTTTTTGAAATTTACAGTGAAAAACCAAATTATTATTTTTTTTTTACATAAGTATTTTCCACAAGTGTCATTTACTTAATAGATGGTAAAAAAAATTCATCAGCGTGTATTTAATCTGATTTTTGTTAGGACTTTTTGTTTGCTCTGGTTCCTTAATGTTGATCATATATCCTTGAATGTTCTTTAATTCTGACGTAACAATTTGATTTACAAATTGCTTAATTTTAAAAGAAAAAACCCCCCACAAATATCTCTTTAATTGTATTTTTTAGTCTACATGAAATAAATAATTTTAATAGTTTGAAAAAGTATCTAATGGTACAAAAAAAAAACTAAAGTTTGTTTCTTTTAGCTTTCTCTTCTTTTTGTGACCTTAGATGCATGTTGCACATATTACAAAGAAAATTCAACATTTATAAAAGAGTCAAAATCTCTCATCTATATAATTTTAGAGACATTAAACAGTTTACCCAATGCTTCACATGAATCAAAGGTAAGTCAAATTTATAATTTTAAGATATTAATTTTAATATATTCATAACATATATGAATTATTAAATCTCTGTTTTGGATATTAAAATATATGGAAATTTAAAACCTGCTTTAAAAATACTTACCACTTGTTATTTTATTTAAGTTTTATTTGCACCTAATTAGCATTAGATTTAAACACTTTTTTTTCCCCACAGTATCACATAGCGGCACAGCATTAAAATATCTGGCTTTGTATTAATATTTTTATGTTCTTTTTCATTTATTTTGCCTTTATCTCTTTGCCCCTATCTTTTACAATATCTTTTGCCTCTATCTTTCTACAATTATCTAAAATGAAATGTTATACCATGGAGAATATATCTGGAAAGAATATTCTAGAGAATATATCTATGACTAGGATCTGTTCTTTCTTCGATGAAATAACTAGTATTAATTTATAGTATTTTCTAATAAATATTTTATTTAAATATTTATCTTTTGATTAGAAAATGGTTTAAAAATAGTTGGAACTCTTTACATTTAAAATTTTGTATTGTCCAAAAATTTGACAATTCATCTTGATTATTTTGATACATAGAAAATCATGATACACCATAATACCTAAGGTTTTCTCTTAATACTCCATTGTATCTTTTAAAAATTATAAAAATTTTTGTTGCTTGTGTTTTGTCTATAATATATCTAACTTGTGTTGTAATTTTTTGACAGTTGCCTGCATATATTGATTATATGAAAGCCATATCTACATTTGTGTATTTTGCCACGTGTCATGTTGATTATCGTCCACTTAGCGATGATATTGTTAAAAACCTCACTGGAATAGTTTTCAAGTAAGCTCATAAAAGTTTTTTTTCCTGTCTTTTCATTCAAGTATGTTATTTTAATAGAAAATTTAATGGACTATATACTTTTAATTTTATTTCATACCACTAATGCTAACTGTCAATGGGATATATTAATATTTAGGTGTTATATTTCGGTATTATAGGTAATATAAATATAATATTTAGGTTTCATTGTTGTAATTAATATAAGGTATTGGCAGTCAATTTTAAGGCACCTTTTCTAAAATTTCACTCAGATGTCTGGAGTTTTGTAATTTTCAATTTTCTTTTTATAAAAGGTTTTTAATTAGATAAGTGTAAGGTGTTATTTTAATAATTAGTTATAAACTCATACATAGGGATTATGATATCAAAATAGTTCGACCAGATCTATCACATATTGCCTATGTTGAAAAAATAAATTTTAAAAAAAACAAACAATAGAATCAATTCACAATACCCATAATATTTATGGCAAAAATTTTAGTTTTTCCTGTGTGTCACCTAATATGTGCTTCTTTAAATAACAGATACAGAATCTTAATTCTGCATATAAAAGTTATTTATGAATTTTGTAAATAATGATATAGTTTTAAATAACTAATTTGCTGTTGTTATTAATACAAATTTTATGCTTTAATAAAATTTAAAGAAATAAAAATGTCATAAAAGCCTATTTTTGAAAATGTATGTCGTTTAGTTACTTAAATTAATGTTATGCTGTAAGTGTATATATTTTTTTATAAAATATCAACTAAAAAAAAAAGTTATGCCTTTATTAAAAATGTTTAATGAATTATCTATAGTCTAAGAATTATATTATTCAAAGTATTATTTTCTAAGTATTATATTACTCAAATACATGATTTTTATTAAATAGTTCAAAGACTGGGTCATTTAAAAGTCTGTTAACACCAGAAGCTGATTCTGAAGATGTCCCAAAAGAACCAAATGTCCATATCTTGGCTTTTTTTGATACTTTGCAAAAACTATTTAAAAAACAGGTATTTATTATTTCTTGTTTGATCTTCAATTTTGAATGTTCTATACACTTTCATTATATTTTGTTATTTTTAGGTCAATATTATCTTGTTAATATTTACCGTATATTCCGGCGTATAACGCGCACTTTTAATACAAAAAATAATATTGGAATTTACGGGTGCGCGGTATACACCGAATATAAAAAATTATTGATTAAAAAAAATTTAATATAGAAAAAAACTTTATTTTAAAGAAATAACATACCTTTACCTATATACTTTATTCATTTTCGTTATTACATAAATAGTTCATTATATTCGTCTTCCGTTATTTCTTCAGGCACGTCATCACAATCTGAATTACTTTGCATTTAAATCCAGCGCTGTGTTTGCTTCGTGTGATAGGAGCCATGTCTACTACTAAAAACTACGCTGAATTCTTGAAGTTTACAATGTTTACTTTTCAAAGGCAGGACATCAAATGGTGCGATTGGCCGAAGAGGAATTACGTTTTGTCTCCTGATTCGTGGTATGCTTTTGAGACATACACAATAGACAGCATTCCAGATAACCCTCCCCCCCTTACTTCTAGAATGTGGGGAACAACATTCTTCCACACACCTGCACTGCTGAATACGACTACATCTCTTTTCTCAGAATCACATTATTACTCTTTCAACTCTACCCTCACATACATGTCAAATTCAGTTCTTTTATTTTTGCAAAAGATAGGGAAAAAAACTTTTTATTTACGATCTTGAAAGACGAAATATTGCACATGTACAATCCTAATTTTCGTGAGCGTTATACGAAGAGTATATCTTAAAATTTAAAAAAAGTATTAGAAATTACGGGTGCGCGTTATACGCCGGGGCGCGTTATGCGCCGGAATATACGGTACCTCATCTTTTAATTGTTTTTAAATTTATTATGATTTCATACTTACTGACATATATATTTTTATCTATTAAATACAGAAAATATACGGAAATATATCAGGATGTATTGTAGCTTCAGCTTTAATTAAAGAAATGATGTCCTCTACCTTAAGTCAGAATAGGTTTGTAAATGATTGTTGTTTTATATGATCCACTGTGTGTTGCATATTTATATCATTTTCCAAGTTAAAGGCATGTTTACTGTTTTAAACTTTTATTTCTTGACTAAGCATATAATTTGTTTTTATAAGAGTATCCTTAAAAACATTGTAATTATTTTGCATTAATGAGAAAGAAAATTTTTATTTTGGTTTTTATCAGTAAAATTATTTTATACTTTATAAATTTAATTTTGAACTATACATGAATAAAGTTTAAATGATGTAAAAAGAGCACAAATGTTGTTGCATATAAGCAGGGGTGAAAGTTTTCCGTATTTTGACCGATTTCCGTCTTTTTAAAAAAACCACAAGACGGAGCGAAACGGAATATTATTAATCTTCTAACTAATTATTTTCGAAAGAGTTAAATCATTACTCTTTATTAATCACTCAATTTTTTGTGTACTTTTATTTTAAGAATTGTAAATTTTTTAATTAAATATAAATTGATAAATGTTTTTAGTTTGTAATTAAAATTTCATAATTTTTCTTTTTAAAATTGATAAGTATAGATATACTTTAAAGATAGTTGTGTACATGCAATATGTTTTTAACCAATATGTCTTAATTTTAATAAGCATTGTAGACTTAACATTTATTAAATATCAGCATTTTGTTGAATATTATTTTTACTATTGAACTATGTTTAGCTTGAAAATTGTTTTGTTATTTATTAACAAAGTATTAACTTAGCTTAGTATTATTCTTTTCCTTAAAATGCTATCGCTTTATTTTATTAGAAAATTAAATGTTTGAAAAAAATTAAAAGCTGAGGTAATTTTTGCTTGAAATAACTAATTACTTTGCATTTTTTGTTTATACTCCTGTCATTTTTATCTGTTTGCTAAAATAAATATGGAATTTTTATAAGCCTTATTTGCATTTTGTGTATTTTAATTTTTATTGAAAAATTTGTTCACAATTTTTATGAAAAGAATTCATATATAATTTTTTGTTTACTTAAAATTATTGGATGGGACACGCCCACTTCTGAAATATTCAGTCTTGACAATTTTTGAAACTTTCACCCCTGCATATAAGGGACATATGTTCATTTTAGTACTATAATGAAGTCCCTTCTTTGGTGTCAAGACACAGAAAAGATGTAAACGCAAAGGTGCTGGAGAAATTAATAACAAGTTATGACAATAAAAAAAAGACTGAACCATGAGGCAAGAAAACAAATTCAAATTAGATGGTCAAGAAAAAGAGTAGAAAATTATGGGGTTGGATGGGAACTTAAAATGTTGCAAGATGTAGAAACTTAAAGAAAATAGAATTTCAAACATTTTGAAAAAAAATAGAATGTTAGAAATATTTATTGACTAAATTATTTGAATTTTTTAAAACCTGTTGGATGATATTGTATAGATTAAGCTAAAAACCAGTTAAGAAGATAAAATAGAGAGTTTAAATAAAGATAGCTATTTTCAGCAACCATCATTATCAGTAGTTAAAAGAAATTCTGCCCAGTTTCTCGAAGGATTTAATTATTTTTCTGTATTCTCTGATTTATTTTTATCATCTTTGGTATTGATATTAATTTTTATCTGTAGCATTGTAGCAGCAGCAACTTCTCCATTATTATTCCATATTTTCTTTTTTAACTTCACATGCTCAAGCATAAGGAGCTATATTCTATCTCTTAAGTTAGATTGTTTAGTATAGTAACATATTTCTAAAATTTAAGAAATAAACTTATATATAATCGATGTTGTATATAATAGATATTATGCTGACATTGTGTAGAGCTAGATGATGTTGGTCACAATATTGGAGAGCCTTAATTCCCTTATCCCACAACTGGCTGCTGGGGGAGGGCTTTACTTTTTATATGTATACTTTGTGCAAAAGCTTATCTAAGAAGGCATTTTATATATTTATTTAAAAGTTGTCAAAATAATTAGTTACAATAAAGTCTAAATGCAATGTGTACTAAATTAGACTGACAGTTTAGATTTTTTTTTTTAAAAAAAATCAATTTTTGGACTTATATACCATACCTTATTATTTAATATTTCTTCCCAGTGGTTCTGATTATTGTTTTTTTCTTCCCCTTATGGCATTGCAGATAGACAGAAAATTAAAGAAAAATAACTGATAATCTATCACAATTTTTGAAACCTTTAATGATTAGCCCAAAATGTTTTCCTGTTAAACTCAACTGTCGAACTCAGCCCCCCCCCCCTTGTGTTTAGTCCCCAAGTTTGCTTGGTACTAATTTTATTGACCCACCGAAGGGATGAAGGCCAAGTCAACCTTGCCTGATCCGAGGATAGAACCTAGGACCTGTAGCATGAGAGTGCAAAGCGCTAACACTGCTTATTGAAGAATACAAAATTTCCACTCACCAGCTTGCTATTTGCGACTAAATATTTAGGGCTGGTGAATAAGTTTTGTCTTAGAAAATGTGTTTCAAATTAATCTACTGTAGTTTTCTTAGAACTATGAATTTACAGTTGACAAATATTAAAAATGGAGAGCAGTATTTTCAGACTTTAAGAGGGAGATTAATTAAATATGCAAATCTGTGCATCCTAGACTGTAATCTTTGCATACCTGCCTGTCCTTTAACGAAGACTCCTGTGTTTTACGACTATCTCCTGTTTACCCATATATACTCAAATTTCTCCATATTTGTTGAAGAAATTTGAAACAAAAAAAATTGCCGATAAAATATACTTCTCTTGTTCCTCAACAGATGGTGCTATTGCCAGTACTGCAGTGTATTGAGTGTTTATAGTTTAAGTATTACAATAATGGTTTAAAAAATATAGTATATAATATTATAATATAATATATAATAATATATTATATAATAATATATTATAATATAATATATAATAATATATTATATAATAATATATTATAATATAATATATATAATATAATAAATATTATATATATAATAAATATTATATATATAATATAATATATAACCATTATATAATAATGGTTTAAAAAAATCTTCGTTAGATTAAGATTTATATAGTATATATTTTTTTCTTCGTTAAATGTAAGTGCTTATATTATTTCCAATTTCGGCTTACATGATTATGCAAGACGTATCAAAATTATTCTCATAGTCCTAAAAATGTCATTAGAAGAATCTCTGTTATTGTATTTCTCCAATGTTGGCAGGTTTGATCTTTCTTAATAGATGTGTTAACAACATTGCATGTTTTTTAACACCTAGAGTTGACCTTCCAACAAAAATATTCTTGGTTTTAAAAGGAGCTAACTCTCTGTGTATTTAAACCCAAATCTCTTAAATGAACAAGTGAACTTGGCTAACAATAAATTAGGGGAGAAGTTTAACAATGAAGAATGTTAGCAAGATTACCGAATATGTTTCAGATTATAACATTTTTGTGTTATTGCTATTCTACCAATTATCACATCTTCCTGTCAGAGAAGCTTCAGCTTTCACAATAGATTAAAGACGGCTTACAAAACTATTTGAAGACTGAGACACTTGATGACTTTCTTTGAATTTCTATAAATTGACCCCACCCCCAAGGGAATTGGATGCTAGGTGGGAATTTAACGTACAATATTTTAGTATCGAAAGGCAGCAGTAAACAAATATGAAGTGTTAAAATTATAAGAACGTTTCAGTCTTAATTTTCTGATACTTGTTTATGTTTTTACTGTTTTTAGGATAACATTGAAACTATTTTTAAACTAATATCAGTGTTTTTTTAAACAATAAATGTGTTTGGGTAATGCTTTTTTTTATGGTTTTGTCACCTTAATTTTTTTATACATCATATGTAAATATTTTTTAAATATTATTATTATTGTTGTTGTGAAAATAGGAGTGAACAAAAATTTGGGGCTGGTTAATATTTTAGAACTGAAATTTCATGCTTTAGCTTAATAACATTATTAATGATAATTTCCTTCTCTATACAACTCAGAAATGCAATTGTTTTCATCTTTTTACTTATAGTGAGATTTCTTGTATTGACTTTTTTTTTACTGTTCTCTGTAGTGCGACAGATAAAGATACTACCTTGGTAGTCTGATAGTTTTGATTTTCTTACCAGTGGTCTCACGAATCGACTGCATTTATTTATCATTTCATAATTTAAATATTTTTACATTTATAACTAAATGACCTGTTAAATGTATTCCATTTTTAGATCAGACCTGGAGCCTTTGTCAATTTTAGCCCTTCTTTGTGCTGCTTGTGGCTTTGATATTCCTGTGATGATATCTACTGATTCGTGCTGCAATAATATTTTGAAAGTAATTATTGACAAATTCAATTATATTTTTCTAAGGCTAACATGTGGTACTTTTTAAAAATACATTATTGCATAATATAATTATATATTATTAATGGGTATATCAAAAGCCTATGATCTAAAAAAAATCAATGAAGGAAAAATGAATGGAAATATATTTTTTTAGTAAATTTTGTATAGGAAACAAGTAATTTATTGTTACCAACTTTGAAAATTAGTTATAAAAATCATCATCAGATGATGGAGCTGACTAGTAAAACTATGAAACAATATTTTCTGCTGCATGACAGATCGTTACAACTAAAATGCTTGTACTAGTGTCTGCTAATTTTGTTCTCAGACTGAGTCAGTTTGTTATTCAAACAAAGGCTTTTTCAAAAGCATTGCTTTATTGTCTAATTTAGCATGAAACGCCATCTGTCAGTAAACTTTGCAACTTTTAAGAAATGATAATAAATCTAGTTTCCTAAGCAAAATGCAATGAGAAGTACATTTCTATTTTCTGTTTTTCTTTCATCGATTTTTTTAAAAACAACAGTCTTTTTGGAACTTCAGGTATTCAACATTTAGCCTATTTATTACAGTTATTATTTTATATATTAAATTTGCAATTGCTTTAATTGAAATAAATTTTTGCTTAATCCATTTTTAATGTAGCCTTTTCATATTTCACTGCAAAAAACCGTCAATAAAAGAAATTATCCCTCAGTTGTTTTATCATTTTTATAATGAATGTTCGTAAATTGTATATATAATTTTTTTTTAAATTTTGCCTGTAAATATTATTTATAATACAACTAACCACAATTCTCGATTAAAAAAAATCAATAATCAGGATAAAATATAACAATAATGCATTTTATTTTTTGATTGATTATTTTTATAATAGTTATTCATAAATTTAGCTATTTTCTTGACAAAATTGTTATGTGAATTTAAATTAATACTTTTGCAAAAAAAATTCCATTACTCTATTTTTTTCCATTCAAACATTTTTAAGTATGAATTTGGATAAAAATTTATAAATGAATTATTATTGTTTTTTTAGGTTAATCGTTCTGATAGTTCCATGTTTTTACCTTTAAGTAGCCTTCTCGAAGCCTGTGAACAACATCCAGAATACTTCTTACTTTCAGTAGTTCCAGAAGGCTACTTGAAGCCATCTGATTGGCTTGAAGGTATATTGGCTGGTCTGTTGGATATGAAACCCACAGAAAATTTGTTATATTGGTTAAAATGCTTCCGAAGCCTTACTAAATTGTCTGTTTCATTAGTAGAGAAAAATCTGACTGATTTTGTTAAATTATGTCTTCTTGACATAGATATAGTAAGTTGTTTTATTATTATTTATTTTTTGGCATGTGACTAATATCTCTGGTTTTAATGAAATCAAAAATATTTCTATTTTACTTTGACTAATAATAATGGTTATTGTGTATTATACAATCAAGAGCATTGAGTATGAAGATTAATTATTCAATATTTAGTATGCAATTTCATTAAAAAATAAACTAATAAGATCTTTAGTGTCATTAATTTTAAAATTAGTGCATGGTAGTTGTATTTAGTAGTCAAAATTTTTATTTTTGTGTATAGTCAAGTTGTTTTAAAATTAAATATCATATTGTCAAGCATTTACAAACCTCTTTTTTATTGTTTTGTCTTCCTTTTTTTTAAATTAAGTAGTTTCTTGATATATACATTACACTATGCGTTGATACCTACATTGCGCAATATTAACAGTAAAAAATAATTTATTCTTAAATTTTGTTAAAATTTCAGTCGTAGATCACATTAAGATATGGGCGTCCTATTTTCTGAAAAAATTTATATTTGTTCCGAAGTATTTATCGAAAATTTAAAAAAAAAAAAATCTTAGCTGTATATATGGTACTGCCTTTTTGTGGACCAAATCCTTACAAAAGGCAGTGCATATATAGGGTATCCCAGGATGATGAAAAACTTTAAGGGAAGTTATCACAAGGATTCAGATTTGCATCAAAACCTCTTTCTTTGCCGCTAAGTGTCATTGTTCAGATGGTGGATTGGTTCCCTGGCCATCATGCTCTCCTGATTTAAGCAACACAGAATTCTTTTGTAAGGATGTACTGAAAAGTGTTGTATAGGCAACACCTTTTTTTCAATTATTTCCAATGGCAAGCCAAAAGGTACAAATAGAAAGATGAAATAAATAACGAATACAAATGTACTTAGGATAACTAAGAAAGAAGACCGAAGTCATTGCCTTAAAAGTTCTCTTGCTTCCCAATATCTTAAGGACTCAGTGTGTCCATGAAGGGCCCCACATAGAAGCAGGTGGTCCCTGTCCAATTTCTCTTCAGATTTACAAAGTGGACAAAAAGGCGTGGTAAAAAGGCCTATGCGGTATAAGTGAGCAGAAAGACAATCGTGGCCTGTATATACACAGAAGGTCGCAACAGCATCACGTCTTGGTTTGTAGGGAATTAAAGAAGAGCTTACATTTCTCCCAACTTTTCAGAGCTGTGCGAGACTGAAGGTCTCGCAATGAGTTGGTTTTACATAAATTTTTAAGAAACAGTTTTATTTTCCAAAAGGAAGTTGCCGTAATTGGTTGTTGTAGCAAATTGGCACCTTTTTCGCAAAGGAAATAGGCAACACCTATGGATTCCAAAATGAATCTGGTTGTAAAAAATCGTCTGTGCTGCTGTGGATATCCAACAAATCCAGGTGTATTTAAGTCAGTCTGCCAATGCATGGCTCAATAGTGTAACACATGCATCGCTAGCAATAGTGGAAACTTTGAACATCTTTTGTGACATTTTCACTTATAATCTGCAATGGCCCACGTAATATTTTTGGCCAATAAATATTTCAAATGAACTCAGTCTTTGTTTCTTGTATCTGTCATACTACTTTTCCGTGACGTTTCCAACCAATGGTTGCTGTACAATTCTGAATCCTTGTGATGTCCTCTACCTCCCCTTAAAGTTTGTTCTAATAATATCAGAGAGGATATTGTGAGATTTTTTGTATGGTAGCATTCATTTGTAAATGGTTTATTGTTAAGAAAGAAAAGATCTGCAGTCTTGTGGTTTGTTAATATTTCCTAACAAGCCTTTCGTTTAAAGGATATTTTTTTTAATGTATTTTGTTGCAATTTTTCTTCAATATTTTCATTTCTGAGGTTTTTTAATTATGATTGTTAAATTCTTGTACATCTATAAACAATTATCCTAAGTATGCTATTATACTTAAAAGTTTTAAAATACATCTGTCAAATCCCAATATTATGAATTTGAAGAGAGACACTAAAAATTTCATAATATAAAAAATTCAGTATATCAAAAACCGATATTTTACAAAAATTTGGTTAAATGCCGTAATCGTATTGACATTTTAAAAGTTGTATAACATGCATTTATTTCAAAAACAGTTACTTCAAGAAATAATCATTTGTACTAAATACAAATTCTTCAGTCTGGTAATTTTTATAATTGCAGTTGTTATATATATTTCAATCATCGTTATTAAAAATTTTATTCAGCTAAAAATACTTTTGATATACTTTTAAAACCTGTCAAACCTTCATATTATGAACTAAAAATTTAATATTTTAATAAATCAAATCAAATGTTTCTTAATAACTGGGGCAAAATAGTTTTACATATATATTTATTTTTAAAAAAATGTTCATTTGTATTGTAAATACTAATTCTAGAATTTGTTAATTTATTATAATTGTATTTGTTACTTGTATTGCAATCATCATTATTAAAAACTTTAGTCTACTAATTGGGTTAATACGTTTGCAATCTATGAAACCTGTCAAGCATTGATATTATGAACTGAATTCAGACCCTAAAATTTTCCCAAATCAAAAATCAAATGTTTTATGTTTTTTCAGTCAAAGTATTATTATATTGACATTTTAGAAGTTGGATTATTCTATTTATTTCAAAAACAATTATTTCAAACAATATTCATTTGTATGAAAGGCAAATTTTGCAGTTTGGTAATTTTTTATAATTGCAGTTGTTACATATATTTAATTAATCTTTGTTGAAAATTTTTGTCTGCTGAAAAGATAAATACTTTTTTAACATATCGTCGCTTTGAAACTAACCGTGGTAACTCAAAAAAGCAAGTTTTTCAGGGGAGCAATTTCGAACTTTTCAAGAAGGCGAATCGTGCCAATGGGATAACGATTTATCTGCTCTCTAAATTAATTTTATGAAACTTATGAAGATAAAACATTGTTTCTCTAAAACGGTGATTTTTTTTTTACACAAAATGACCCAAATATCTCATTTTTTAAATTTTTTTGAGTTACTACGGTTTAGTTTCAAAGCTACGAGTCAGGTCCTAAAAAATTCACCTTATCAAAAATCAAATATTTTTATCAAATGTTTTTTAGCAATTCAGGCAGTCCGCATTTAGTAATTATTATATTGACATTTTAAAAGTTGTATTGCATGTAGTTATTAATTTCAAAAACAATTATACCAAACAATATTTATCTGTATTAAATGTACTGTATCTGTATTCAAGTACTGTAATAATCATTATTAAAAATTATAGTCAGCCAAAAAGAAAAGCATTTTTGCAACCGGTGATCAAAAAGGAAATAAAATATTGATAATATGAATACTATAAAGAATATTTGGATATGTACAGTGTAATTAATCTGTGTCACTTGATCTTTTTGTTATTTTATTAAAAGTTATATTAATTTTTTTCTCCGTTTTAGGCAGATAATGAAATCAAACAAGAGTTTTGTAGATATTTTATTCAAATTGTTACACTATATTCAAGACTAAATCAGCTTCCTAAATTTTATGTGAAACTTCTTTTAAATTTAACTGAATGCATTAAAAATGACACTTTTGGTGAACTCATAACAAGAGGTCAGATATATCCAGAGATACTCCAAACCTTAGCGCAACAATTTCAAGACCTTTCATTTGGACAAATTCTTGATTTGGGAAAGATATTTGCTGAAATTTACACTACCTTTGCAAATTTGAATCAATTTTTCGCTTCTGGAAAAGGTAAAAATAAATTTTATCTATTTCTTTTTTTTTTTTCTGCTTATCAGTATAGTTGATTTAAAAATGATGAATAATAATATTAAATAGTTCTGTCGAATTTGGCTCCTAACATCATTGATTAGGTGAAAGTTAAATAGTTAAAACCCAGCTAATTTTCAGAGATTTTAAACATATCTAATATATTTCACTTTTGATTATTATATTTTCAAACCAACAACTTCAGTCCAAATATGCTTATTATTTAGCTTCATGTTATAATTTTTTTATACATAGTTATCTAAAAAAAAAATTTTTTTAAAATATTTTTTGGTTCTGCCAAAATTAAAGAAAAAAAATCTAACTTTATTGTCTTAACTGATTAAATTCTACTGTTTATCCCTTTAATTAAATGCATATCGATATTTATGTAAAACTCTTAATTATCATTACAACGATAAAGTGTTGGAATAATTTATGCAAAATTTGCACTAAAAATCAGATTGAGTAAAATAGGTTTAGACTTTACAAGATATTTTTTAGTCTGAAATATCTTTATAGGATATTTTTCTGTTTGGCCTTGATCACAACATCTTTTTATAGTTAAAAACTTATATTTATTGTAAATGGTTGCAAAGTTTTTTTCCCTTCCGAACTATATTTAAAAAATTCTTAGGGGAAAAATTGATTAGCTGATTTTGATTAATTGGTTAAAGTTTTATTTTTAATTAAGCATTATTAGTAGAAAAAAATTATTATGCTATAAAAAAATCGGTAATTTATTTTTGGTGAAGTTTTTATATTAGTCTTTATTTAGAGAAATATTATACTATTTTCAACTCATTGAAGTTAAGTTCTTATTATTTATTGATTGTTACTTAGTTATTATGAATTGTAACTTTCTTTTATTATATTTTTTTCTTCCAATTTAGGTGCATTATTCTTTTTTTCTCAAATATTTTCTTCGTTTCTTGTACACACCAAACTATTTGATGAAGAAGTTCCAGATAGCGTGTATCCTAAGTTCAAAGATCTAGTGCTATATATAACTGAAGAATTAAAGAAGAATGTATCTGTCCTTTATAAAGAAAAGAAAGAGGTATCAATTTTTCTATATATTCCAATCTTGTGGAGATGTATTTGCATTGACTTCACTTAGTTTTATAATTGATGAATTTATTTTTTAATTATTTGTTATTTTATTTAATGTTTACTTTTACATTAAATTTGAAAAAACTCATCACCTGCTTTTTTTAGAAATATTTAGGAAGTTATAATTTAACCTATTTAAAAAAATGTCTAATATCTTATCCAAATTAAATTATTTTTACTATCTTACCAATTTTCTATTAACTTTTTAACTTTTGAGTTGATAGGCACATAATGGATTTTAAAAAAATGCAGGCTATAATACATAAGAAAAATTAAATTGTGTTGCAAAAAAAAAAAAGTTTCAAGAATAAAGTTACTAAATTTAGTTCTGAGCAACATTTTAAGTTTGGAATACTCTACTAAAACTTATAGATTACTTCTAATTAATATGAATTCTAACAGTTTATGCACGAACTAAGATTCCAACGAGCTCTTTGTTAGTTTGTTGATTGCATATGAAATTATGGAGCACTTGCAAGTGTCACAAAATGCAAAATTTTATAACAGTGGAAAGAGCAAACAATTAAAAATGGAACAGAATGAATAACATTTATCAGCAAGAGGGTCAACCTCTCTCTCAGAGGCTGAAGATGGAGTGAATACAATGTCACAAGATGGCATTCTGAATATTGTTGTCATGGCAGTGTGTAAACAGTTCTGTTACAAAGTAACTATAAACTGAAAAATGAAAAAAAATATTGTTAAGAGTTTTGTTCTTTTTTAGGTGCAGCAGCTTCAAAGATCTTTCTTATTGTTGTGTTATGCTCTTGGAGAAATTAAAATTGCCAGTTATTGCTGTGCTGATGAACCTTCAAAAGATTTATTTACAATGAAAAGTTCAAACAATGCACTTGATTGTTCTCTTGTACATAATTTCTTTGAGGAAGGCCATGCTGATTATTTACAATCCTTTTGGGAAAGTGATGATAAAATTCTAAGTTTACTAGTTGTAAGTTGTTTTTTTTTTTAATTTTGTATAATAATTGAACAAATTTATTTTTTATGTTAAATGTTATTATTCTATTTAAGATAATTTAAAGCATTGCATTAGAACAAAAGAATAATGTTTCTTTTTTTTTTTTTTTAACTTTTTAAAATTGCAGTTTTTAAAATTAACATTATTTGCTTGAAACATTATTTGCATAGAAAAAAACTCTCTTTAGTTTCTTTTTATTTAATTTTCTTTTATAAATATTTTACATTTTTACACCTTGCGGAAAATATTTTTTATCTTGAATGGCTACAAATAAAAAACGAGTCAACTACTAGCTATCATTTCCTGATATTAATTTGTGATATCCAAATCAAAAAAGTATTACATTTGAACTGCTTATTAATGTAGTAGACTATGTAAAAATAAATAAATAATAGCAAAAATAATGGCAATATTTTGTGACATTTGTGTTTTTATCACATTATTTCAACTTTATTTCCTCATAGTTTAAACTGAAATATTACACACAAATTATAAATATATCTTATGATTTGTTATTTTATTTAACCTCAGTATTATTTTATTAGTTAAAAATATTTCTTTATAGAAATAATAATATTTAACTATACATAATATTTAAATTGGTAGATTTAAATTCAAATGCATAATCTAGAGGTATAGATTTTATAATAATGAACACTTCATCTTTTGAAATAAAATATCTTTAAAAAATTTTAGCACCCTAGACTTTAGTGTAGATTTACTTCAAAAAGTCCTAATTTTTTCAAAAATTAAAGTGTTAGCAACAAAAACTAAATTTGTATGAATTTTTTCTAAGCATGTTAAGCATTTGTTATTTTAATTGTATGTATGGTTGTTTTAATTTGTTGTTTTGTTTGTTATTTTAAAGTCAAATTCTTAGTTTCTTAAAATATTTTCACTAACATTGACCTTATGGTAGCTTTGTTGTGCCTAAGCAAATCTTTGAAAGTGTTTCACCTCTTTTGCAGTTTTCTTACTTACTAATAAAAGAGGCACTAGTTTGCTATGCAAGCAAGTATGTAACTTTTTGGAAAGTTAAAAATTTCATCTGAGTTTTATAAATCTCAATGGCATGTAAAGATTTTTATTCGATATCTAAGATCATAGTAAGTTAAAATTATTAATTATTTTATTGCCAAGGAACTCAGAGCTTTTGTCTATAATTGTATTTAATCCAAAATATTTTTAGAAATAAGTATTAATGATGGCCACAGAACAGAGAATTTTATTAATCGTAAAAAATCAGTAATTGAACTATAACACTAAAATAAGGAATAAATTTATGTTTGAAGTACCTAAAAGTCCAATATTAAAAAAAAAAAAAAAAAAATCTTGCAATAATTTAAACAAAATTTTTAATGTATAACTTATATATTTTTCCAACTCTAATGGCATGCATAAGTGTTATTTTCTGTTTAAAAATAAGTCATACCTGAAAAATTCTTCATTAAATTTATGCTGCCAGCTACAAATCAATCTTTAAAAAAAAAAATCCTGATTATTTTTTTTCCTTCTGTAATATCATTTATTGAACAAAAACTTGCTATATATTAGTTATTTTTAATAGGTAAACATTATTTGTTAAAAATTAGTGTACTTGTACTAGTTTTAAATTTAAGCAATCTATTTTCAGTTCCAACTTATGATTCAAAAAGCAAAATGTCTTCTTTGCAAGAAGGATATTTCTGATGATGAAAAGTCTCATCTGCAGTTGGTTGTCTTGACTCTCATACAGCATGCTCAAGAAAACACATCTGCAAGTGCATCATGGGACTTAGATGTAATTTTTTTTTATCATATTACCCCTCTTATTTATTTTTGTATTTGATTTTGTATTTAATTTAATTATTCTTGCAGATATGCACCCTTGATACAAGTAATTATGGTACAGCTGTGTGGAGATTACTTCTAAAGCTCATTCCCCTTGTCATTAATATGCTGAATCATAAACAACTTCTCTCACTTTGCCATTCTTTCCACAGTGTGATTTTAAACAGGTAATTTGGTCTTAATTAAAAATTATCTCGCTTCTTATTTACACAAGGAGTGGAGGGGTTGGAGGGGTGGCACAATTTTAAGCCTGTACATTTCAAAGACTCCAAGGGACTCCTTGTCAGTGATATTCAAGAAAAAAGATTATTTTCTAATTATTATAGATTATTTTTTTATTGATTAATATTTTATGATGGATTTTTTCGCATTGAAAATTCAGAAGCATTATTTTCTATTTCAGTCATATAAATGATTGTTTAGGTATTGCTTTTGAAGGGGACTTCAGTGACGAAAAGCCTTCATAGATATATTTAAACATTTTTAGATTATTAAAGCATCTGAACATTATTGCTAAGTAATATCTTGGCATAAAATAATGTATCATATTGAAATTATATATATTTTTTTAATTAGGAGGAATATTCTTTGTTTTAATGGTATCATTTGTAATTATTTAAGACAGTTTTAGATCATAAAATAAGGACTCTATAATGATCACTTATTTTAATTTATTACATTAGAGTGACCTTTCTGTTATAAATACATATACTTTAATGCTTTGTTTAATATTCTATGAGTGATGATATTTTAACATCCATTTAAACATTCCAATATAGAAACCAAAATTTGATTTATTTCTCCCATTTTGTAAAATATTTTTTCAAAACAAGTGTTAAGCATTTTTGCAAATTATGAACTTATTAACTAACTGAACTTAACAAAATTGTTTGCTCACAATGTCTTGTGTTTAACACTTTAAGTTATTATAATTATTTTATCAGTCTCTTAATTAACATGGTGAATTGCCAAGATTAGTCCATCATTTATTACTTTATATACTTATTTTCTTCATGCTTTCTGGTTCATAAGACTTTCACTCTATCTCTTCATCTAATCCTGTCCTTAGCAACAGTCCTGGTCTGTTTCCTGACCAGCAATCTTTAAAAACTTTAGCTTGTTTAATATTGCATTGTAAAGTAAGCTTGGGCCTTCTGGGGCCCATGAGAGAGCAACAGATGTTGTTTGTTGAGAGCAACAGATGTTGTACTCTGAGCATTCTAAATAGATGAGCCATCATTTATTAGTAATGAATAAATATTTACATTATATTTGTACACTCACAATAAAACAACCTCACGTTACTATGTCCCTTTTCTGCTTGGACAACTAGGGTCATTATATCTTGCATTAACTGCACTAAATATTATTGTCTTTATTTGTTTATTATTTTTTATTAGTGCATGTCTTCTTACTTCAGATTCATTTATTGATTTTATTTATATTTTTTTTTCAATTTCAGCCAAGAAATTGATGATAAATTTAGTTTAAGCCAAATTGCACTGTCACACGTAAAAAGTGAGTTCTTTTTAGAATCAAAGTCTTTTCAGTCTGCCTTTGTTATGTCAATGTGGAAGAGTGAAGATTTGATTTTGTCTAGGAAAAGGTAAGAATGGCAGTGGCTTTTTATGCATTATTATACATTGTTTATATTGGCTAGCTGGTTATCCTTTTGAGGAACTTTCATTAGTGACCACAAAAAAAAGAGATTTAAGCCTGATATTGCCATGTACAATCAACTAGACAGTGCATACAGGGTATTAGATTTACAGAAAATTTAAAAACTTTAGAGTTTTTAAATTTTTTTTTTTTTTTAAAGCGGATAAATAATTTTTAGAAACTAAAATAAAATAAAAAGTTTGTACCTATGAGAACTTGTTTGATTTTGGTAAAGGAAAACATTAAAAAAAAAAAAAAACGTTTTCTACAACTATGACATCTGTTGTTATCTATCTTAGTTACTAACATCGGACCAAGATATGAAAAAAAAGTGAGCTTTAAAATTTAATGGCTTTTTATGTCTTGCCGTACATTTAGAGGTGGACAATTTCGTATATCTAAAATATGTTTTTTTTTTAAATAAATATTTCTTAGCCACTCATCATTGAATATAGACATTGTTCATTAATGAAATTGAATACTTTTTTAAATAGGGTAAATGAGGAATTAATATCTGAAGATGTAACATTGAACGATGTACTACTGAAGTTGAACAGTTTTCGAGGCAAATGGATGAAATATGCACAAACAACACCAAAATGCCAAAAGGGAGAAACGTACAATCCTTTATGGATTGGCATTAAAGAATCATGTGAACTTCTGAATCAAGTATTGTTGAATGATTCCTTCTGCAACCTTAAGATGAAGCCACAACTTTTCAATAAAATCAAGGTATTACACTTCCACTCTTGCTTTATTTAAGATATGTAATAATGAAGGAATTTATTTTTCATGTTAATATTTTTTTTTTTTTTTAAATTTTAATAATTGATGTTTTTATTTAACCCAGTGGTAACATTTATTTCCAGATACAAGGTATTCATGAATGCTTGCATCTAACATGTATTTTTAAAATCCTTGTATAAAAATATGTCAAAAAACTGAGCAGATTAGGGATCTTAAATTAATATTTAAATGAAAAGGAAAAACTCTGCCATTTTTTAATTCTGCCTCAAATGCCTCTTATTTTTTCTTTTTTAATTGTCAGTATTGGTAGCTTACTGTCAATCATCATGTGAGATGCGATCTCATTGTATGTTGAAAAAAAGGAGTTCTATATACTTTGTTAAAATTTTGTTTTATTCGAAACCTTTGTCTGATTAAGCTGTCAATAAATGTAAAACAAAATTGAAATATTGTGGAGTAATATTTTTTTAGGGCAATTATTTTTTTTGAATCACTAATATTTTGAATCAGTAATAATATTTTTTGAATTAATAATTTTAAAGCATGTAATGAAATTGCAGTAATTTACAAATATCAGCTCAGTTTTGAAGTTTATTTCTCTATTTTAAATTTATCTTCTCAAGAATTAATAGATGAGTAAAAAATCTCGTCATTTATTATTTTTTTTATAATACTTGTCAGGACTTTGATTCCACTCCCACGCATCTAAATGACCCTTGACCTGAAGGTCAGTGGCTGGGGGATGCAAGAAGTGTCCTTTTCCTATCATGGGGGGAGAAAGGAGTCAAAAAGAGAGAAAGAAACAATATTATGGACAATAAGCTGGGAGGGTATTGGTGAATGCGAAGGGAATAACGACTCTCCCGAAGTGAAACGCTGGATTTTGATTTTATTTTAAACATGCATAATTGTAAATATATATATATAATATCAATCCAGAACCTGAAATAAATATATATATAAGTCCTGTCATCCTGCCAACTACGCTATTGTGAAAAGCTTTTTATTTTCATGGTTTGTTTTTGGAATACTCAGAACGATGACATGACTTATATCTATCTATCTATAAATATTTATTTTAGGTTCTGGGTTAATATATATTTACAACTATGCATGTTAAAATTAAATACAAATTCCAGCGTTTTACTTCTGGTTACTCCCTTCGGCTTCATCTGTACTCTCTCAGCATCGTGTCCATAATGTTCTGTCTCATGAGGGAGCAGTGGCGTAGTTTTGGGGGACAAAACCCCCTCCAAAATTGTGCATTATTTGATTAATGGATGCAGTTTTTAAAAAAATTTTCGTTTTTGATTTTTTGTAATTTAAATATTTAGAGAAAACTTTATTTATATATATAGTGTCGCAAGGAGATAAACCCCCTCCACATACATTAAAACTAGGCCACTGCGAACGAGTCCTTCTCTTTTTAACTCCTTTTTTTCCGATAGGGGAGCAACACTTCCCTTCTCCCTCAATGCCATCTGCTCGCAAACTTTTTTAATAATTTTGAAACTTAGGGAGAATACTCTAGTCCCCTATCCAGTAGACAACAAATAATGCATTTTTTTCAAATCAATTGTTCTTTTGAATATGTTAGAACATTTAATTGTTTTTATTACTAAAAATGAACTTTTTAAATTTTATTTCTTTTGTAGTTGTTTGTTATTGATGTTCATGATTTTGCTCACAATTTTTCTTTTTTTTTTTTTTATAGCTAATTGAGTGTTTACCTCTTGAATATCTACTGCCAGGAAATCAAATGCAGTGTCTTGTTGGACTCTCCGTTTTATTTTTTCTCATTCCTGACTTAAGTCATAAAAATAACGTTTCTGAACTTGCTGAACAAATAGCAACTCAAATGGTTAAAATTTTTGATGGTGTTAGAAGTATCTGGCTGTTTGATTTTGTATCAAGTGGACCTTTTCTTCAAAAAATCGTCCTTACAACTACTAAACTGATGGAACGGGTAAATACCTCTTTGATTGTTTTTAATTCCATCAATTTTGGAAATGATTACAAAATTTCAGAGTTATATTAAATGTCTCATAGATTTTGAAAATTTCCTGAAATATTATATAAAATCGATATTGTGATGGTGTGATGAAATTTTTTTTTTTTTCAATATTTTTAAAATGTGCCTATATATACTGTTTTTTAGGATGACAGTCAAGAAATAAAACCGTGGATGATCTATCTTTTAGAAAGTGTTGTTAAAGAAATTTCCAGGAACCATAACACTTTTTCGGATTTAGAATTCTATCTGACTAAGGTACTTAAAGTTTTTCTTGATTATTTCTTTCATTTTTTTTTTTTTTACATATGTGTTTATATTATCTTATTAATAAGAGAACCTTTTATTTTAAAATATTATTTGTTGTTAGATATTTGTAACTTTTTTGTTCACCTTCTTATACCAACATTTAGGAGAAATTAAATTACAATAATAACAACATTATCATAACTTCTAAAAGTTTTCCCATTTTGGAATTTACTAGAAACAACTTTAGAACAGAAACGGAAAATAATAATATAAAGAATATTTTTATAAAACTTTTACTTATTCGATTATTTTCTCAGTACTATTGAAAACAAGTAGTAATGTTATAAAAGGAAATCTCTGTTCGAAATTATTTTTTTATATTTTTTATATAGAATAAAAAGTCTACTAAGAGTGAAACTGATGTGGTATTTCTTTTGTCTCTATCTGTGATTTTGGAAAAGCTGTCTCAGGTATTATTCAATTTTTGTTTAGTTTAAAACTTATCTACTTTAGTGTCACGTTTTCTGGATTTTAAATCTTTTAACTGTATCTTGATATATTCTTTACTAAATTATATATTTATTTCAATTGTATTTAATAAAGTTTTATTATATTTTGTATTGAAATTAAATTCTTTCTGCTGCAACTAATTTAATTTCAGGATGTTAATTAAATTAAGAGGAGGGGATTGTGCCTTGTGTGTATATATATATATATATATATATATATATATATATAGTCGGGCCTCTATTTAACGAAGTCGCTAAATTTCGATAATAAGTTCGTTACATAGAAAATTCGCTAAATAGAAAATCCTCTTCCTCAATGGCACGACAGCCCCGGGTGGGCCCTGGCCTTCTCAATCAACTTCCTCCAGGCCTGCCTCTGCCTGGCAGTTGTCTTCCAGTTTGAGACTTTTAAGACTGATAAGTCTCTTTCCACGCAGTCGGCCCATCTCAGCTTTGGTCGACCTCTGGGCCATAAAGATTATGTTTGTCGAACGCTCTCTGTTCATTCGAATGATGTGACCAGCCCATTTAATTCTTTGGATTTTTACATACTTGACAACATCAGGCTCTCTAAAAGCCCGATAGAGTTCTGAGTTTGAACGTCTGTACCAAGTACCATCAACTTGTTTGCCCCCAAAAATGGATCTAAGGATCCGATGTTCGAAGATTCCCAAGGAATTCTCATCTCTCTGTGTTGTTGTCCAAGTTTCTGAGGCATATGTTAGGATAGGTCTGATTAAGCATTTATAAATTAGCAGTTTAGTATCTCTTTTTAGTAGGTTTGATTTTAAATATTTTTTTAATCCATAAAAACATTTACTTGCACTATTGATTCTTCTTTGTATTTCAGGCGCGATATTGCCACTGACGTTGACCTCAGAACCGAGATAAATAAAACTGTTTACTTTTTCAAACTTGTATTCACCAATTTGCTACTGATGTACTGCTGTTTCTCTACTGATGTTCTCGAGTGTTTTTTACTGAGCATCATATTATATGCATCGTTTTTTCTTTGGGTCGCGTTGCAACATTCTATATCAAACCAGTCCTTTTTCTCAGCTCTTTTTATTTTGCTTATTACATTATCACATGTGTCCAATTAGGGCTTCTTTGAAAGAAGTCCACTTTCCATCAATACAATCAATATTTTTGATTGCTTTTTCATCAAGCTTCATGGTTCATGGTTCCAATTAAATAGAAAATCACCTTTTGAAATACTTATAGGACACAAAACAGGTTTTAAATTCAAAAACAGTAGACATCATTAAAATAGAAATTAATTCACCTTTATCTTGCAAAGTTAGTATCTACTATTTATTTTATAAATCTTAAAAATAAAAAAAATGTGTATGGAAAGCAAGAATAGAGCAAAACATTATCCAGTGTTACATTATCATACTACATACATTTTAAACTGAAAGAAGCTAAATTTATGATTAAAATTATCACTGCATTAATTATTAAAGTAATATTAAACACGCATTACCACATGCATTCTCAAGTTTAATCGCTACTGATAAAATCTGTTAATTTTGTTTAAGTTTTTCGTTTGAAATGCAAAAAAAAAGGGGGGAAAGGGATTTTACTGCTTTCTCTAAAAGTTAAGTGGCATTAAAAATCAATTCAAGGGCATTTCCCCCCATAAAATGCGTTAACAAGTTTAAAATATTCTGAAATTTTACAGAATTAGGGAAAGTGGATCTAAAAAAAAAATGCGTTAAACAGAAAACTCACTTCGCTATTTGGAAGTTATTTTACGAAGAAATTTTTTAATGTTCTTGATTTCTTAAAACAATTCGTAAAAGGGAAGTTCGACTGTATAAGCACACCAAAACAGCTAAAAGCTAATTTTCAGAAAAATGGCAATAATTTTTTTTAAAGCCTACTGTTCCAAAAATATATTGTTGGTTATAAGCAAGTCACATCAAAATTAATTCATAAAAAAATATTGTAGAACCATATTTAACCCTTTGCTTATGGTATACCCTGTTGTACCATCACATGTGATCCATATGTTGTACCAGCCATATGCAAGAGGTTAAATGGTCAAAACAGGGATTATTAGCTGCCAAAAATTTTATCAGAGAACAAAATGAATTCATAATACAATTGTTACAAACCAAATTTTTTAAAGTTATGATTCAAAATCATGTGCTGTCATAACATCATATTACAAACATTAGGTTTTGAAAACCCATGTCTAAAGAGCTTAAAATGTTGATAAATAAGATTAGAATAAATTATTGAAAAAAGTATGCAGATTTGGTGGCCGTGAAGCAATATATTAAAAAATGATTACTGCGTTCAAAATTCCAGTATCCATATATATTTTAAACTTTAAAATTTGGTGAACCATGTGGAAACATTCGAGTGATAAATAAGTGCTGAAAAAACTATTGAAAAATTATGTAGATTTAATAGTGAATCATGGCAATTCATTTGCATCAGAATTTAAAATTTCCCGTCTAATAATAACATGGTATTAAATATCGGAGCAAGAAACTGCTATAAAAATTATAGAAAACTAAACGGCTATAAAAATGATAGAAAACTGTTGAGAAAAGGGTGTAGATCATGGACAGAAATGGTTCGTTAGGTATCACAAAAAGTGATTGCCCCAATATGAAATTTTGAACATGAGAATATGTATGAAAATGGCAAAAAATAAAAATGATTAATAACTGCCAAAATATGATCAGAAGATAACATAGGTTTACCATGAAATCATCGCAAATTAAATGCATTAAAGTATTCAAAATTCATATGTCATGACATCATTCTTAAATGTTTTATTAAAATATAATGGTGTGGCAATGACCAAAAAACCACATGAACTTACCAAGAAATTGACAAGAATAAATCGTTTTTCTTACATATGTGAACATTGGGGCGAGTGATTGAGATCTGAGACCATGTTGGGTGGAAATTTATTTATCCGGATTTCTAACAGGGCTACACTTGCCAAACTTTGTCTAAAATATAGGGTGTTCTAGAAAAACCTCCCTTAATATGTATTTTTGAAATCTCAATTGAAAAATGAAAAAAAAATTTACACACTAGAGGTACTACAAATTAATAAATTAAGGGATAAATGAAAATGCTCTTGAAATGTAACTAATTAAAGTAAAGTAATATGTATGTATTAAACATCAAAACAGTTTTAATGGGAGGTTGAAACTTGAAGGCGTTTTTAATAAATGTCTTTCAACCCCTCTCTGATTACTCACACAATCACACTAGACTTTCTTATTTTTAAGAATTTTTTGTCTTTTTGCTCTTTTCTCTGAAATAATAATTCACAATTTAAAATTTGTATACTTTTTTGTTTTATTTGTTAGAATTCTTTTTTTTTTAAAAATTAAGCATGGTTTTTACAGAATTCTATGTTTGTTATCGCTACTTTCTTTCAATTTTTTTTTTTTTTTACATTATATGATACTTTTATTATCTGAGGATACTATTTAGACTACTATTATTTATTTTTGAGGATACTATCAAGACTACTGCTTCTGAACTTTTAGGGCAACTATTTTTTAATGCTTACTTCAATGAAGGTCCTAACTAAATTATATATTTATTTCAGCTTTACTCAACAAAATTTTAGTTTATTATTTGATGAATTTTCTATCTACCAGCTGCACCCAATTTAGTTTTAGCATATTGATATTATTTACTATATTATATATATTTCAGATATAACCAATTGAATTTTAGTGTATTTACTGGATTTTTAAATCTTTCAGCTCTATCGAAAATCTTATATTTCACCTGCTCTCAGAGAAACTCGTCATAAGATATTCAATATGAGTGGACATTGCTTTATAAAGTATTTAAAAAGTTATAAAGCTAGCTCCAATGAATATATTCTTGAATATCTACTGTTATGTTATACAGCATTGATAGAAACTATACATTTACCTGAATGTGCTGTTGATTCACAAGTGAAAAATCACTGTTTGGAAGAAGTACCTTGCAGAACTGCACTGTCTATTGAAAAGCTCTCTGAAAATAAAGTAAATAAAAGTTTTAAATTTTAATTTCCTATGTTTGTTAGATTTTTTTTCAAATCTGAGTTTTTAGTTTTTGTATCCTTAAAAAGTTTATTTTATATAGGTTGAAATGGCATCAAATGTTTTGTTCTTCTGTTTTAAAGGGTTTTATTTAGGAAACAAAGTTAATGTAAATGGAATATCATGCAAGGAGTACATATCATGACATTTAGTTTTACTTCAAAGTGCATAAGAATTATACGAGGAAAGGAAACTCATTTTGTAACTTCTATTTTATAGAGAATGTAATTTATCTGAATAAAAAATATATAATTTAGTGGAAAAAATGTAAATATCTAGTATTAATGACAACAAATCTGGTTTTAAAAATAAAGTATTCTTAGATTAATTAAATATTATGAAAATGAATAAATTGTTTAAATTTTTTTATCCAATTGTTACTAATTACTAAATGATATTTTACAAAAAATGAGTTAATGGGTGAAAAATATATATAAATGTTAAATTATATGGGATAATGTAAATTGAATAATGATACAGTTTAACAAAAAAAATTACTTGCTATTCTTAATTTGAAAATAAAATACACACTGAAGAAATAAAATTTTATTTTTGTCCTATTGTTTGTAATTACTAAATAAAATTGTACAAAAATATTTAATTATACTTAAGCAGTTTTAATTTAATGAAATTGTTACGTTTTAGTGTTTCTGAATACTTTCCAATACTATATACTTGTTAAAGTAATTAATTCAATTTAGAAATACACATTTATTTGTTTTTAAATAATTATTTTCTTTTTAATATTTTCTACACAATAAAATGCTATAATGGCTCAATGGTTAAGGCACTGAACTGTCATTGTGATGAACTGGGGTGCAAATCCCAATTGGGGCTTTAAGCCCACTCAGCTACCGATCAATGGTTATCAGCTTATTTTGGAAGTAAGTAAAGGGAGGCAGTGTGCAATGTTGACCACATTGCCACTATTATGCCATTGGTCACAAAATTGCATGGCTTTATCCTCCATGAACTTCTTGGCCCACAATGGACTGTTGCAGAAATTCTTTACTTACATAATAAAATAAGACCAAATTTATTTACTAACTACTATACTAAATAACTTATTAAACTAAGTGAAATACTAAACTGAAAATTTTTAAATAAAACCAACCTTTTTTTGAAGAGAGCTACAGGAAAAAAAATTTTTTTTAGCTCTCAGTAGGTGCAATCTATTCAGCGTAAAAATAACAGCATCAGACTAGCTACTTACATAATATTTCTGAATTAAAGAACTTATGAAGTTAGGCGGTTTTTGTTTTCTTTAATAAAACCAAATTATAGCAGGTTTTGAGGACTATGGAATAAATCTAATTTTAATTTATATTTTACTGTATACAAGTTACTAACATCTTTAAAAACTTGAATTATATTCCTTTTAGACATGTTTACGTAAAAGTAGTTTTATTTTTAAAAGAAATTGAATTACTAAAAAATTTAAATTTTTAGACACATCAAATTAGAAACACTTTTGAATTTAAATAATATAATTGTGATATTTTTTAAAACGTATTACAATTGTTAGTTTTGAAGTTTTTGATAAAAGAAAGATCATCAGTCATCATATTGGTTATTTACAGGCTGATCAGAAGATGCACCCCAAAAGTAAAATGAAATGTCAAAAAAAAAAAAATAATTTAAATATGTTTTATTTCAATTACAGAAAATACAGCATGTGCTAAGCAAATTTGGTCAATAGTATTGTTTATTTCTAAAGTTTAAACAATTTCTGTTCAGTGGTTTCCCCATTTTGAGTTGTTAACTGAATAATATCTGCTTTTCATTTCATTAAAGTCTATTTTTCCTCTTATTCAATAGGCAAAATCTGAAATCTACTTGAAATTCATTGCAAAACTTTGTTCCCTAAAAGACACATTATCAAGCTATCTTCCTGAAGATTTTCCCCTACTTTCATGGAGAGCAATAATTTTGAACCTAGAAAACAGAAGACACTTTTCTACAAAAGAAATGGCATCAAGTTTAAATAACTCTTCTGGGCATTCTTGTGATATCTGTACTTCAATATCAAAAAAATCAACTGCTACAAACAGTGTTATTCTTCAAGAATATGAAGTCTGTGCTCTACAGTCTGTTTGTAATGTTATGAATGGTGAACAATTGAACGACAGATTTATAAATATAGCCAATGATATAGTACGTATCAAAATATTTAATATTTTATAATGATTTTGACTTTTAAACTTACATAAATTTTTACTCATTCTTAAATAATTTTTTTTTTTTTTTTTTTTTATGAAATAGGATAGATTTAATTTTTTTTCACCAGTTTATCATTTACAATACAAAGTTTGTTAAAAAATATTTGATTTTTAGCTTTAGTGAAATAGTTGGACGTGTTTTATAATTACTCAGAAATTATCCTTTTTAAAATGTTGGTAAATGTAAAATTTTGTGTCTAATGTGAGTAGATTAATTAAAGCAAAAGTCTTAAAATCATCTTAATAAGAGGCAAACCTAGTTGGAATCAAAAATTTTAATATACAATTTATCTGCCTGCTTTCATTCAAACTGTGAACTCTAATTCTGCAAGAGAATGGATATTGTTGTAGAAATAACCATTTTTTGAACTTTTAAAAAAATAAAAATAAAAAACACAGTGTATTTTGTCACTAACCAAAAAAATTTTTGCACTTTAAGCATCAAAACTCTGTGTTAAAGTTATTTTAGTTTGAAGTGAACTAATTTTTACAAATAACTTAATAACATTCTTAGATGAGATTCAAATCCATTTTTCAAGTTTTATATTTTGTACCTTTTATTTCCAGATTTTTCAAGCAAATGTAAACAAAAAATTTTGACATATTCAGTGGGCAGGAAAACTACTTTTTATTTATTTAATTTGTTAACAACTACTTTATTACAAATGTAGTCACTACTTAACTACTTTCAGGAAGCAGATTTTGCATGAGGATTCAATTTACAGTCATACTAAAAAATAAAGGTTGGGTATAGATTGAAAAATATGTAGAAAATAGTAACAATAACTGGCTTATTTAAGCATAGGAAATTATTAAGAAATATCTTAACTCTTGTTTTTATGAGCCAATTTATTATTTTAAACCATTTTTCTTCTGGCATTAAACTTTTTAAGCCTTATTCAAGAAATAATTAGATCTTTGTAATTTCGTTAAGTGTTCAAAACTCTTTAATTTTCACTGAATAGTAATGCACATTGTGAATGGTATAAGAAATATGTTCCACTGATGGACTCATCTAACAATTACATTAATCTTATTCAAAATAGTACTGAAATTACTGATGTTTGAACCCTTACTAAACTAACATTAAAAGTAGTTGCCAGGAATCAATACAAATTAGTAGTTTTTTGTATTACACTGCTCACTATAGTACTTTAAAAAAAAAATAAAAAAAAGGGGGGAGTGCATTACACTACAAACTACAAAAAAACTACGTCTACAATAGTTTCGTTACTCATAACACATTACATCTGATTGCTGGGCATATTTATAATTTTAAGTCATTTAGTTTTATATACTTTTATTTTAGGCAGAAATTGACATCCAGTCACTAGATCCAGCATCTCTTCAAATGAATATAATAATTTTAAAACATTTAATAGAATCATGCACAAACAAAGAAGAAGTACCCCTCTCATCTCAGTCTCTCACCAATGTAAGTTTATGATATGTAGTTGTTTCTCTCTAATGTTATTAATACAATCTTTCTTTAACACAGCTACTAATTCTACAGAATTTTCAATAGACTGCTAGATTTCTTCAGTTTTCTCCAATTTTTTGGTGTAATCCAAAATTATCCTGGTTTTTGTTAAAATAAACTTCTTAGAGGAAGTTCCTGCAAAAAATCTTTGCCCAAATGAAAGCTTACTTATTTTTACTCAATATATTGCTTGCTGGGAATTTAAATTTACAATGCAATAATGATTTTAATTAATGGAATAACAGATATTTTTTGTATAGAAATAAAATTTAGTGGGACAAATTAATTTATATAAAAGCAATGTTGTGTATCCCCATTTTGTCAACTATTTTTTGTTGAAGAGGAGATACAAAAAGTAAAAATTCTCCTTTCTAAAAAGAATTTTACCTGAATTGAATTTTTGCTTTCTTTCAAATTATGACTATGTTACAAAACTTCTTCCACCACTTATAATCACCACCTTCCGCCAATAATTAATTGTTCAATTTATTAGAAACAGTATATATATTCATTTTGAGTATCACGAAGAAACTTTTATTTCATTTTATAACCAGTATTGAACAGCCAACCCAATTCTAAATTTACAACTATCAATGTTCAGTTCGGTAGCCTTGTAAATCTGAACCCACCAACCCAGAAGACTAGAAAATTTCTGAATCAATCATTGAGCGAAACTAGCTTTCATGGAAGACATTTTGATAGAACTAACCAACATTTGCACTACAAGGAGAGCAAAACCTGAAAAACCTTCCTCAGGTAGCCCAGTGGCAAGGGGATTCTAACCCATGATTTGTCCCACTGAGAATAAGAAGAATATTTTAACTTTCTTCATTAGAAAAAAAGAGGTCAGCTATGTTCAAACAAATTAATTAGTAATTAATTATTGAAACAAAAAATTAGTTTAATTTGTCATTTATTGAATTTATTAAAATGTATATCTTTTTAAATTGAAAGTTCTTACATTTATTTATTATTGTGTAGTGTTAACTATTACTAACATATTTATGTTTAACCAACGTACCTCCTTTACTATAGAATAATATGCTTATTTGATTGTTGTTAACCAACATACCTCCTCTACTATGGAATAACATGCTTATTTGATTGTTGTTATCTAAAGTTAATGGCATTTCTTCTATGGGTGCAAATAGCTTCTGTATAGTGAGGGGAGCGTTATTTATTAGTAATATTTTCAAAACCTTTTCTTTAAACATATATATATATATATATATAAACAAACAGAAAACATTGCATCTTACTTAGATTTATAGTTATCAACATATTATAATTTTTTTAAAATTTTATTGGCGTTTAAAATCTCAAAATTGCCTGTACCTAAAAACTTTTATATGATAACTGTGCAATGGTTTGAGTTTGCATAGGATTTCCATTTTTTTTTTCTTCATAAGTCTATGATTTAATATTGCTAACACTACTTTTAATTTTTTTAGTTGTTATTTCATCTTCATTACATAATGAATCAACTCTGCCAGTCTGCATATCTGTTGCACATGGTAAAAATCCCTGTGTTTGAATTTCTACATTTCCTTGTAAAGAAGCGATCTGTAAGTATATTGCTTATACTGTTGATAGTTAATAATTATTAAGAATAGTTTATAATTTAAACGAAATAATCTAAGCTTTTATACTCTATCTTAACCAAATAGAGATATTCCTTTTATAGCCGTTGAAAAATGTGAAATTTACTTTACTTTTCTGTTTATGGAATCTAGAGTTGTAACTGATAGCTTTTGACTATATTGTATTTGAGTAAAATTGCTTAGAGTAACTTCCTTTTTTCTTTACAAAAAGAAAAAAGAAAGAAAGCATAGGCTTTATGTTCTGTTAAGATTGAATAACAAGATTCAAGTTACAACTATTTAATTCCTTGTAAAAAATTTAGAATCAAGTTTTGGAATTATAAAAAATATCAGTTTTTTTTTTTTTTTTTTTTTTTTTTTTTTTTTTTTTTTTTTTTTTTTGGAAATTTATACTAGATATAAATTCAAAATTTATGATATCTAGGTATTTAAACTGCCATTTATAAACTTCATTTTGCATTTAGTTTACAAATCCAGTAAAAATATCTTGTTTTATGGTTCCAACTTTTATTTTATATTCTAAATAATATATTTTATATTCTAAGTTTTAAAAGAAAAAAGACTCTAATCTAACTTCAAATTTATTTCAGTTCAATGTTCACTTTCTACAAAGTCAGTGTAACAATTATTTATTTTTTCATTTAAACTTTTTTTCTAATTGTCATAAATAATTCTTTAAAACTCTTAATAGTGTTAATCAACTTCAATTATTTATTTATTTATTTCAAATCAAATTGACAATTTAATTATTTATCTTAAATTGACTGTAAATAACAATGTGATAATAATCTTCTTCCTTTCCTAGTCTTGTATTCCAAAACAGTGCCTTATTCCATGTCTTCATTCCTGCCTAAGTGTAAAACTAGATCATATGGGACCCAATGTTTTAGATTTCACAAAAGCTTTTACTGCTATTTGGAATATTGTTTATGATCTTTTGCTACACCACCCTGGTATTGTTCTATCATCAAGGGCTGCATATTTATCATTTGTTTCAAATATCCTTTTGATTAATAATTAATACTATTTTTATTTTACAGTATAAAATCTTTATAATGCAAACATTGAAACATGATGCATTATCAAAAGCATAACAAGTGAAATTCAACAAATTTACCAATTTATGCTCGCTTTAGAGATAGTAAAATTAATGTAGTTTATGGTTTATAGAATTGTGTTATAGATATATGCCATGCAATGTTTTGTCTTAAGTTAAATAATGGACCCCACTTTATTGTGTGAAAGTTAAATAAGTATCAGTTTCTATTATCAGGGTATCCCCGCACTTGGAAAGTCATTGAAAATCATTGAAAACCAATGATTTCGACCTTGATCGAAAATTGTCATGGCAAGTCATGATTTTCCGTGAATAATGTTAAAAAAAAATCATGGAAACTCCCAGTTTGTCAAGAATTTGGGGTATTGGAGCCCATAATCCTGTTGGACAATTTGAAAATCCTGTATCGCGATTTGTTTTAACACATTTTAAAAATCCCTCATTACAATCTGCATTTGTGTGATTTAAAAATCGAACATCGGGATCCGTATTTGAATTTAATCAGATTAAAAAAATTTATCATTGTAAATGTTCTTAAGAGACATGAAATATTTTAAAAATATTTGAATGTATAATTGAATAAATGTGCAAATTTATAATCACAGACCACAATTTATATTCACGCAATTTAAAAAATACACATTGCGATCCATATCTGTGCGATTTAAAAATCACACATTGTGATCCGTATTTGAATTTCATCAGATTAAAAAATTCCATCTTTGTAAATGTTCTCAAGAGGCATTATTAAATATTTTTAAAATATTCTAGTTTGTGTGTTTGTTACTTCCTACTGCTGGGTTATTTTTTTTACTGTTTATTTAATAGTTCAGTTATTTTTTATTGATTTTTTGTTTAAATTGGTTTATTAAAAAAATGTGCAACGTATTGCTCAGATAAAACAAGATTATCTTTAAGGAATAAAGTTGCATACATTACACTTTTCTTTTTACTATATTGAGTAGTAACCTACGTAAGTCATGGAAAGTTATGGATTTTAAAACTCTAGATTTAGCAGATACCCTGTGTGATGTTCTCATCGCTTACGGAGTAATCCTTACACTCTTAATAAACCACACAGGTGAATTTTTATAACAATTAACAGGAATTTATTCATAAAAAACAAAATTCAGAAGGGACACATCTGAACAAAATATGACATCCGCTCACTCCAAGAGCTCAACCACTTCTCCCTTTTCACGCACTCTCTCTCCTTCCACCACACGACGTCACAATAATGGCATCACCTGGTATGGCACCCTGTATAATATCAGCAATATAAAGTTATATTTAATTTCAATGAAAAATTTTCTCAATTAAATTTTTTTAGGGGAAATATTGATTCATTAGAACATTTCTATCGTCATATAATATATAAATATTGCTGCTGATATTTTTATATTGCTGTATATATTTTTATATTCACATAGTTCAGCACGATACTAAACTCGTCGACAGCCAAGACGTTGCCCACAGCATGCTTGAGGCTCGTGTTCCATGGGTTGGATATTGCTGGTCTGCAGAATTCTCCCCTATTTCTGCTATATTTAGTTGTGAAATATCACTAGATATTTCATAAATTGCCGCTTAACAAACTTAAAACTATCAAAAATTAGTTTGGTTTTTTATTTGCCCTGTGGAACTGTGCTGATGTTTAAAAATTTTGATATAGAATATTACCTTATATATAATATGAGAAAAGTGTAATTTTGCCTTAATTTTATACTTCTCTTGAAATCCATTGTGAAATCAGGATCTCAGGACACCATCACCACCTGTGATAAAAATGGCCAACATCAACTGCAGCTGTGTGCTCAAAATATGGATAGGTATAATTTTTAATATGCTTTGAATTTTCCAATCTATTTTCAGTTATAAGTGTAAAATATTTTTAAATTACATGGAATAGATAAATAGACATGGTACTCACTAAACTTCAGAAGAAAAAAAAATTGCCTAGACTTTTCCAGGTATTTCATTGAAATGTATTTCATGATCAGGTTATATTTCAATGAAAATCCATACGATATCTTATTTATACCATTTGATTTTTCATTAGAAAACAGCATGAATTTTTTTATATTTGTAATGTTAAATAGATTTTATGGGCAAAAACATAATAGAATGAGAATGGAAACATTGAAAAGTTTCATTAAAAAAATTAATTTTATAAAATAATTGTGATTACGTATTAGAATTATTTCCAGATATGATATGGGAAATTCCTTTGTTTTTTATTAAAAATTACAACTTCCTGACTATTCCCTGCTTTTTAAAGTTAAAATAAAATTTCCCTGACCATTTCAGGTTTTCCCTGTTCTCACTGACTTGTGGAGTATAGTTGATATAGTATATAGTTCAGTTGATTATAATATTTTCAGCACTAATTAAAAAGTAAATGCTTTGAGACAAATATTTCCATTAAACTTAGTTTACTAAATTAGATCTACAATATTAAATTTCGATATCTTTAGTCTAAATGATTAAATTCAGATAATAGTAATTAAAAAATTATGACTACATTTTAACTGATTTAAATCATCGTAATGATTTTCCTGATCTTTGAAAGGCTTTTTATAGTCTTGTTTTTACGTTATAAGAAATAAAATTGTTTTTTTTTTTTAAATGTATTTTTAAAGTAGATTTTTAATTATGTTATAATTGTTAAATTAAATTACCTATCCAAAATCTTTACTATCCAACAAAAAAAATATATAAAAGTTCTAAAATTTACATAGACCTATTTATATACAATATAAAAAAAAATCCTCTATTTTCTACATTTTTAATACATATTGTGCTGTTGAATGATTGATACTTAATTATCATAATTTTGTTAAAAAAAGGGGAAAAAATTAAATTTAAACGAAGGTGTCAAAAAGAGAGGGATTTTAAGATTAAATTTTTTCACTATCAGATTTATGTATTATTATTGTCTGTCAGATATTCCTGTCCTGTTATAATCAGCTCATTATTCTTTACAGACTTTTGACAGTTCTCACCAGACATAAAATAGAATTATCCAAACTAGTACCTTACCTTGTTGCTGATTATTTAGACAGTATTCAAGATATTACTCTAGATTCTAGCATAAAGGTAAAACAATTTTTATTTTTGCACATTCGTTATTTAAATTACTATTTGTTTTTATCCATAATTTGTTTTAATGTTAATAGAAATATCAGAATATGAATCAAGATAATTTATGCATACATATATATATTTTTGTTTCAGGTTCATTTAATATCTGGTATTAATAGAGTACTTGATTTATGTACAGAAGACTCGCTGAAAATGTTATCTGTCAATTTAAATCACAGCTGCCGTGACATGTTTTCTAATATTGTTAAAAATCATAGCCAACATAAATATCATGGAACTGTATAGGCATTTATTGATGTATGATTTTAAATGTAAATTAAAGTATTTTATACAATGTTTTTATTTATTGTTACTGAAATAATTGAAGAGTTTTGTAGAATCGAACATTACCTTATTCTGTAGGTTTTCATTGCAAAAATATGCTTTATCAGCTTTTAATGTTTTGATATAGTCTAAAACTGATTTTCTCAATGTCTAAAATGTCACTTGTTCATTCCATTGTGCTTTTTTATTGTTACTTTTTCAAAAGTTTTCTTAAAAACTTCCTAAATTTTTTAAGACTGATTTTCTGAATCTCTACAATATTACTTGACATGAGCTACGATGGCTCTGGGATAGAGCGTTCGCCTTCCAATGAGCTGAACTGGGTTAGAATCATAGCGATAGCTGGTCGATACGAATTCCGAAACTGGCTTGCACTGACCACAGTGCTGCAGCAGAGTCCCCTTGCCGTCAGGCTAACTGGAAGGTTCTCGGGGTCTTCCTCGCCATGTAATGCAAATGCGGGTGGGTTTCATCAAAAAGTCCTCCTTGAAGGCAAATTTCTCCCAATACTTGATGCAGGAGTTCCCTTGTCTACCAGATTGAGTGCAAAAATTACAAGGT
Organism: Parasteatoda lunata; assembly: GCA_949128135.1. Classification (NCBI taxonomy): domain Eukaryota; kingdom Metazoa; phylum Arthropoda; class Arachnida; order Araneae; family Theridiidae; genus Parasteatoda; species Parasteatoda lunata. Next base: position 83,715,812 of record OX421975.1, read on the forward strand.
TACAGAGTTGAACATTAGTAGTCGTAAACCCAAATTTTGGTCAGCTGTTCAACAACGTTTATAAAATAAAATGTTACTTGACCTGTTATTTCCGAATATGGAATTGTTACAAGGCTGCAAACTTTCTACATTTGTGGGAAAATTTTTGCTAGTGATAGCTAAGAATATGTTATGATGTATGATTCTTTGTTTTGTAAATTTGATTCAAAAGTTCACATAAAATGAAACTTTGTTCCAGTTCTCTCACGATAAAGCTTTTGAAATATGGGAAAATTATCTAAAATTCTGAAAGCATTTGTTTTACTACTTTATATAATACAGTCCGACCTCTATTTAACGAAGTCGCTAAATCCCGATAATAAGTTCGTTATATGGAAAATTCGTTAAATAGAAAATCACCTTTTGTAATACTTAAACGACACATAACAGGTTTTAAATTCATAAACACTAGACATAATTAAAATAGCAATTGATACACCTTTATCTTGTAAACTAGTATCTACTATTTATTTATTTTACCGTACTGTTTGGCGCAGCATGTCCTCATTTGGATCTCGTGCCACTAAACTCTACATTGAATCAATCAATCTACTATTTATTTTATAAAAGAAATCTGCTCTGAAAACAAGAATAGAGCAAAACATTATCCAGTGTTACACAACCATGCTACAACGTTTTCAGCTAGAAAAAAGCTGAATTTATGTTTAAAATTATAGCTGCATTTATTTGCTGTATAAAATTATAGTTGCAAAGTAATTTTAAACATATATTACAACATGCGTTCGTAAGTTTAATGACTACTGATAAGACCCGTTAATTTTGTCTGAGTTTTTTGTTTGAAATGCAAACAAAAAGGAATTTTACTGCTTTCTCTAAAAGTGAAGTGCCTTCGAGATCATTTCCCCCATAAAATGTGTTAACAAGTTTGAAATATTTTGTGAAATAGGGAAAGTGGATCTTGAAAAAAAGTTTGTTAAATAGAAAATTCACTTCGCTATTTGGAAGTTATTTTACGAAGAAATTTCCAAAATGTTCTTGGTTCCTTGAAAAAATTCGCTAAATGGAAGTTCGTTAAATGGAGGTTCGACTGTATTTTGCAAAAAGCGTCGTAGTGGGCAGCCCTGCTTGTTCTTGCAACAATTTTTTAACAACCAGTTCTTTTTTCCTTTAAAAGAAATATTTTTAAGGCAGAAAATTAAGTTATCTATCAATTATCAGTTGCAAATGATTAATGGATTATCTAATTATTTTACAGAACTGAATCTTTAAATAACAAAAGCTAAAGAGAAAGGTTAAGAAAACTAAAACGTTTCATGAGATTGACCAATGATATTAATTACAACATCTTTGAATAATAGTTATTTTTCTTTTCCTTCTAATGAATGTATTTAGATTTCAAAACAATGAAATAAACAATCTTTAAAAAATAACTAGGCAGGGAATAAAAAGACATTTTTCTTTTGATTTTGGAATCTTTTTTCTTACTTAGGTGGGGATATCTAATATTTTAAGCTTTAAATCCACCCTCCATACCAGCATCCAGGAAAATCTAAAAGCGAAATTTATTAAAAAAAAGATTAATGATTTGACATAAAATAATGATTCTAAAAAAAAAAAATTTGAAAAGTAAGCAATAAGTTTTCTTCGAATTTCCTTTCAAAAACTTTACTAACAGTTTCTTTTTAATTTTCTCTGCACATTGATACACCCACTTAAATGTTTCTGACAAATCAGTATCAGTGGGTGCTTGTGTACTGTACATAAATTTAGCTGTTCATACGTGAAACATATTTGTCCCCCAAATTTTCTTTAAAAATTTACAAAATAGGCCAGTCTGGCTAAAGATATATAGTGCTTAATTTTAAAATAGATAATGCTATCAGGCTAAATATACATGCTCCCTATCTTCTTTACAAAACAAGAAAATAGGCCAGTATGGTGCAGAACTACATGTATGCAGTCCAATTACTGTTGAGCTAGTAATAAAGTTAAAGTGAAAACAGTAAAAAAAATTATTCACGAAGGTTCTGAAGCTTGACAAAGAAGCTATTTTTAATCCAGAATTTTGTTCGAGATTCGAAGGTTGCAGAGTCATGTAACAAGAATAATCCAAAATGAATAAAACAAAGACATCAGTAAATGAAGCCTGAATACACACAACTGATGAAATATAATGATTTATTAATGTTTTACATTACCCGATGTTTAGCAACATCTCTACTTACAAAAATATTAAGGACTCATTCAAAGTTATTTATAAAGTAAAATACAAATATACATAATATATGTACAAATAAGAAGCAATTTTTTTAATTTAACTAGTCATATTTTACAAGTGTAATATGCCATATTTAATGACTTGGCAGTATAAGATGCTAGTTTGTTCTCAATTATAAATTACAAACTAATGTAGACAGGAAAATATTTACATGTTCAAATGACTAGAAAGTTTAAAATTATAAAGTTGTAAATTATATTGAATATGGATAAAAAAAGTTTCAAAAATTATGATTTAAACGTATCTTTCAGTTAAAAAATTTTATTGTTAAAATATTTTATGTTCACTTAATTAAGGTATAAAAAACTTCATTGAATGGCGCCACAGAATAAGAAATTCTATTAATTTGAAGAAAAAATAATTGCAGTAAGTACTAGGAATTTTATTCAAACAAGCAAAGTCAGAAAAAAAAAATACTTATTTTGGTTAGAGGTTTTTTAAGCCTCAAAATTTATGTCATTTTATAGATATCATCTAAAAAAAAATTTCATTTCATTAATAATAAATCTTAGGAATTATTAAAGATAATTTTATACTAAGTTGAATTCAAACATTCAATATAAAATATTGCTATCAGAAATCAGGGCTAAGAGAATAGAAGGGCTGGTTCACTCCTTTGAAGCAACTCTCGTCGCGCCAAACCTTCGATTTTCTCCAGTGACGTCACTGTGGAGCAAAGCTTGCTCTTTTACTTCAAGAACGGAGCGTTTCGTCTAACTACCTCTAACTAATATTGGAGCATTCCTTTTTGTGATATATTCCAAGACATTTGTTGTTTTCTATAATGACTTTCCTCAGTTTTTTGCAGTGAATTTACAAAAATTTAAAACTTTTAACAAAATGCCAGTTTGCACGATTGCAACTTGCAAAAATTCTGATAGAAACACAAAAGAAAAATATATAATTTTCCACGTGTTCCCTAAAGTAAATGAACAACTATGTAAAGAATGGATTCAACGTTGCAAACGATATGACACAGTTTATATAAAACAGCAATACGTTTAATCTATCGTTAAGAGCTTTTATAAAAATTCGCCATCTAAATAGAAACCGCCTCGTTACTTCAAAAAGAAAGGCAGGCGAAAAAATTAAAAATGGATAAAGTCAAAGAAAAATAAAAAGTATAAAAAAGTATATAGTTAAAATTTTCCTAATTTCATAACATATTTCTTAATGTAGTTATTCTAAATATTTATGATTTTTTTAATTATATTCTCTTAAATTTAAATATCTATAAATTATATTATCTAAAATTTAAATATCTATAAACAATTGTAAAATTTCTAATATCATTATGAACCTAAATCATTATTTTGTTTCAGTAATTAGCGTTTAAGGTTGATGTTTCCTAATGATTAGGTATGAACAAATTGCTATTAGCGTCATATTTTAAAAGCAGGATTCTAAATTTAATCCAACTTATTGTTATCCAAGAATATGTAGATAAAAGTGTCGATATATGCTTTAATTTTTCTTAATAATAAAAGTTAAAACTGAACTTTTTAAAACAAAGTATTTATAGTGTCATTTTCGCCAACTAGTAAAATATTTTTATAATTTTAAAATGGTATTTTTTTAATATATTGGCCAAGAAAGTTTTTTTGAACTATGTTTATGAACGGAAATAATGTGTTAATTATGTAAAGTTAGAAAGCTTAATATCCAGAAAAAGTCTAACTTATTTTTAGAGAGAAAGATGCAAAGTTATCATAATATCTTTGCTAGCGATCTCCGAGATCTGTGTACACAGTGACGTCATGAGGAGAGAAATGATAGCTTCAGCTCTAAGAGAGGAATGAACTAGCCCTTCACTCTTCTCTTTAGCCCTGATAAGAAATAGTTATCTTTAATATTAAGTATTTCATTATGAACATTAATTTTAATAGACAATGTATGTTTTTCACAATGCTAAGTTAACTTTGATCAATCATCACTAGTTTCAAAATAAAAAGAATTATAGTTAATATTTTTTGTTACCATCCTGAACTGCCTCAAAAAATTAAGTAAAGATATGGAAACAAAAAGGTTCATTATTTTCATAGCTTATTAAATGCATATTTCAGAAGCTCATAAATTTCACAAATAGAATTGATAGTAAATTATAAATTACTAAGTTGCAAATTTGAAAGGGAAAAAAATGAATGAATCAAACGTGTCACGAATAAATCAAGATATCAAAAATAATAATTATTATAATAGAACTCAACTGTAACACAAATTAAGTAAATATCTGGTAAAGAAAAGGCAATTATTTAGATAGCTTGCATTTTAAATGCATGATTCAGAAGTTTGTAAAATTTTACAAATAGAATTAATTGGCCATTTTAGACGCCGTAAAAAACTATTGAAAGTCCATATCTGATACTGAAAGCAATCAAACTGCAAAGTACCTGAAATATACAAAGAAAAATATTAATAATTTGTAAATTAAACTAGAAATGTAGTCAAACTCTGAGAATGAAATCTATTATGTTATAAATTAAATATTTGGAAATATAGTTGCCACTCACTTGAAATGAAAGCAAATAAGTAGTTAAAGTCTTTTCATGAGTTGGACCAGCAACCTTTAGCATGAAATTAATTATAGTAAAATTTGAAGTTTCACAATACAATTCGTTGTCTTTAAATTCTTCTTTATAACACACAAGCTTAAATGTTCTTGCTACCCACATACAAAAGCAGCCCAACGTAGATAGAGAGGACTTTTTAAATATAACAGTACTAGGTTCCATCACATTTCTATCTTTATTGAACCTATGTTTAAAAAAATACACTTATAAATTATTTATTTGCATCTAAAATTTGAGTAACAAAGCTTACATACCATAAGGGGAAAAAACATAAAATAATGGTTCACAACATAAATTTTTAAAAAATTTCAAATGTAGACTTATTTAGAATGGATAACTTTTATTTATTTAGCATCCATTTTACAATCGACCCTTGATTAACTGTAGTGATTGAGAAATGATTTGCAAATTTTGATGAAAATAATCTTCATAAGAAAATATAAAATTACTATACACCGGAAATACATAATAGGTTGGTTACATTAATATGATACATTAATAATTCAATAAATATATTATTTCATTGTTATTTGGATTTGTACTAGTAGTACAATCAGGGTGGTCACAAAAACTCTGGAAAAAAATTCTCTAATTTTTTCTATAATTTAATTGAATGTCCCAGAATTTCGTAACCCTCCCTTGGCATAAATTTTTCAATCATGCTTTAACATAAAGCATTAATCAAAAGTTAAAATTACTAGTAGAGTTGAAAAATACTTTTTAAAAGAATCACTATTATAAGACCAATTTTTTTTAAAAGAAAAAAAAAACATGGAGTCAGTGATTCTGCTAGACTTTGGATACTATGAAACCTTGGGACCCAGGACTTCGGAATTTCAGGACCCTTTTCCACTAAATGCGGGCCTCTATTTAAAATAATGCAATTCTCTGTTTAAAAGATATACATTAAAAATAAGTATTTTAGGATTAGGGAAAAATGAAATTATTAATCGTTTTGTAATAAATTCAACAAAGAATTAAACCAAAATTTCTACTTTAATTCGCCTTAAAATTATTTTCCTTTTATTACAGAAAAAAAGTTTAACTTAATGTTGCCCACATAAATCTACTGGTGGGCTATTTTTTTCCCTCTCTATCTTTCTTAATAAAGAATTCCATGTTTCGGGAATGTGTTGTAACCTTTTTCTCATATCCTCTGTACAATTTTCTGCATATTTAACGTGCTAAGACATATAAGTGGTATCACTGGGATTTTTAGGTACTTCCACTCAATTCTATTTTCCCTTACTTTTTGGGTATTTTAAACAAATTACGTGACATTTCCCTGATTTTTCCAGATTGGTGAAATTTCATGACATTTCCCTGTTATGTGGCCACCCTGACAATACAAATTTAATATTTTTTAAGCATGTTTTTTTTTTTTTTAGGGGGGGGGGTTCATGCGTGATCTCATTCACATTGCCTAAAAAGTAAAGGTGATTATAAACATTGATTGAATGTAGAGTTCATTCACACAAGAGCTGATAGCAGCTAAACTATGTCAAATACTAACAACTTTACACATGCAATCAATGTAACAAAATAAACAGGTCTGACACAAAATTTGATGTAAGGAGAAAGACATTGAAATCACTCATACATTTAAATTGTTCAAACATATTATCAATCTTTAATCTGTTCAGCAAGAACTGATAGTGTATGTAAACAAAAAGATTTGCAGTTTATGGCCAACTTCTAAAGGTTCTTTGCCTAGTCAGCCATTACAGACCACAATAGTCAGATTAGCTTTGTTTATCATAGCCTTAGTATCAATCAGTCAAAAATAATGCCATGTATCAGGTAGATTTGTATACTTTTGCTATCCGTTCTTGCTGAACAGAATATAGTAAAAACTTTTCATTTAAAATAATTGTTAACTCCTGAAAGAAAGTGAAGCAAATAGGCGGAAAATTGTGAAGAATTTGTAGGAGAAATATTACAATATGTTTTTATGTAACAGTGAAATAAACTAATAAAATAAACATTTAAATGTTACAGTTAAAAAAGATAAATTTCCCGGGATACTATCCTGACATGTTTGCATTTAACAGTGAAGGGTTAGGCTACTATGTCAACCGTCTTCTATGATATGGTACCTGCAGCTAGAATCGAATAAACATGTCGTATATATTAGTGAATCAAAATTGAATAATTGTGGTAGTAGTTACACTATATTACTCTCCCGTAAGAATTTTATCTGTGATAGTCCACACTAGTTGATTCATTGATATTTCAGGAGAGTAGGTATTAAAATCATAAATCTTTGAGGGCTGATTCTGAGAGCTGTATTCAGATCAAGGGTATGGGTGTGATTTTTTCTGTGTTGCTATTAGCAGTCAAGTGTGTATAGGCTCCTGTTGTGTAGTGAGATCGAGACTGAGTAGCAACAGTGTGAGAATGACAATGTGAACTGGGTTTCACCCATCAACTTAGAAGAGGGGGGTGGGGTTCTGTCAAGATATACGTGTTTAGGCCAAAAGTCCCCAATGTGGAAGCTAAGCTACTGACGATGTCAACTGTCATCTATGAAAATGTACCCCAGATAAACTTGAGTTAACATATCTTATATACTAGCGAATTGTAATTGAATAATTGTAGTGGTAGTCAGGCTACAACAGCATAAACTTACTTGGGAAGCCTATGACGAGGACAAGGTACAAAATGAAACAATTGTGGGCATGAAAATAGAAAATTTATGATTTGAGGTGTAAAAAATAGCAACATAGTTTTGCTAAAATGTCCCAATATTCCAACCACAGCAAACGTCATCCCAGCAAAGTAACAATAAGTGTCCCCTACAAAGACAGATGCAGGGTACCTAAAATAATAATAAAAAATTACCAAAACAATTATAATATAATTTCAGATTGCGAATAAAGCTAAAAGAACAATAAAGCATCCAATATTGTATTCGATACAGGGCTGGGGGAAAAAAACTAGATATTAACAATAAATTTAAACTTTTTTTTCCAAGACCTCCATCTCCGACTCATATAAGCAGCATTTACTATTGAAAACCAGCTTAATGAATACTAGTTGATCTCTTTTAGCCATTTAAAAAAAAAAAAAAAAATTCTTAAAATTAGATTTGGGTCAGTAGATTGGGAAAATATTAGTACATAAGGGGCCATTCAAATTACACATAAGCCCTTAACGTGAGAGAATTGTGATTTGCTTACTTCTTGCTGGAGATGAGAAATGAGCTATACTTATGCAAAACATAAAAATTACAATATTTTCAAAAAAATTATTTCTTAAATGTAAAATAAATTTTATTAATACAGATAGGGGAAAAAATTATATTTGGAGGTTAAATTTGGGGTAAGAAAAAATGGAAGAAAAAAAATTTTCTAAAAGTTTCAGCGGTCAAGAGTTTAACCATTGAAGGAAAACATAAATGATTCCAAAGAATATTCTACTCAAAATTTAATAAAATGAATTGACACATAAATTTTGTTTCATACAAGACATAGTGTTTAAATTTAATTCTAAAATTAGATTAAGTCACAATTGAGCTATTGCAAAGTTAAAGTAAAGCTTATTGCAACTTTTTTACATAAGCACAGGAGGGGTTTGTGATTTGCTTATTTTTGCTAACAAAAGGTAAGGGGAGTTCAAAATTACCAAAATCATGCATTCATAATATTTGAACGACCTCAAACAAATTTACGGGACTACCTTTTTCCCTCATGAAGCTCACAAAATTTTTTGCTATAGGTCACAATTTACCTAATGATATTTTGTCTAAAAATGGTTTTACAAAAATAACACTTTGAGATGATGTAACTCTTTTTTAACTTTTAGATGCAGACTTTTGTGCTCAAAAAAACCTCTTTCTCGCATAATTTAAAGTAGTGAGCAAAAATTTTAGCACAATTGTACACAGAGGCTAAAACAGAGAATTAAATATATAACATTTTCAGCAATTACAGTAAAGCTTGTTTAAAAAATGTTCATGCTTGCCTCTTTTCTTTTTATACAATCTTAGTAAAATATACAATAATTTTTCAATTAAGTTTTTTTTAAAAATAGACCCCTGCAAATAAAATGGAATATTGTGCAGATTACATGAATATTTTTAGAGATGGGTCATGATAAAACAAAAGATTAAAACACTCCCAAATTTTTAGAGTAAACAGAAAAAAATAAATATATATTTAGCAATTTCGGTAAAATTTCTTAAAAAAATTATCAAGCTTGCTTCTTTTTGTTTTATACAACTAATGTATAATGATTTTCCAATTAAATTTAAAAATAGACCCCTAACAAATTGTGCAGATTACATGATTTTTTTTCTATAGAGATGGATCATGACAAAGCAAAAGCTTAAAACATTCTAATCCAAATTTTTAGAGTAAACAGAAAAAAATATGATCTTAGAAGAAAAAAAATTATGTTCTTAGATTTTATATTAAAATCTATTTTATATATTTTGTAAAAAAAAATTAATAATTGTTAGAATGCTATTGTTATTCCTTTGTGACTTAGGATTAAATGTAGTCATTCTAAGTTCCAGAAATAAAAATAATACTTTAATTAATTTATAGAAATACACAGTAAAATTATATTATGAATTACTAAATTATTAAAAACCACAGCAATGGGGTGTTTCCACCTTATTACAATGTTGTGGTTAGTACATATTGTCAACCCTAGAGCTAATCCGATGGGAGTTTCGGATCCTCAAAAAATCAACCAAGCCCGACAAAGAGGAGACATCAGACCAAGAGGAACACTCTGGTCCTTCAGGTTGGGGGTTGACTACTCTATCTTGTAAAAAAATCGCAGTTCAGGTATCCCAAAGATGAAACCATGGGCATCAATACATGGAGAAATCTCACGTCTAATCAAGCTAGATAGAAACGACTTTGGTCCATACTAGGTTGTCATGCTGATGGAAGAATTGTTAAAAATTATAATTTTTCTTAGTTAAAATTTCTTTTTATTATTATTATTTTGGTACTGATAGGTTTACTTCTAACAATGAAAAATATGCATTTCGTATTATTTGTAGAATTTGAGATATTAAAATCATATAATATGCATTTCGTATTATTTGTAGAATTTGAGATATTGAAATCATATAAAACTTATACATTACATTAGCTAAGACAAGGTTAAAAGAAATTGGCTTGATTGGTTTGCAAAATTTAAAAATATAATTTCTGAAATTTATAATTTTTAATTGCCAACTCATATCAAAATCTTCCAGTGGTATTATGAGCAGTAAAATATAATGTTATAAATTAAAAAAGCAAACACAAATTTACTTTTAAAATAAATCTTACTAAAATCAGACTATTATATATAAATTATAAAAACTTTTATCATAGACACAAACACAACTAACTCACCAATTAAAACGAAGAAGCGCTAAAGACACACCCAAAAAAGGAATCATAAAATAGAGTGAAAAGTTATGAGCAGGACCACAGTCACCTACAAAAAACATAATTTTCTTTATAAAAAATAATCAAGTAGATTAATACTTTTCTTACATAATAATAGCAAAGTATCATACCAGATAGCTCAATAAAGTTATAAACTATAATTGAACTGCAAAGCACAAATGATTGACCAACTTCTATACCATTGATTCCAGCATATATATTTATAGCATTAGTGCAAAACACTGCGAGCATCCCCATATACACATAATACAATGGACCTGAAATATTAAATTCAAAGAGACATATTAAGAGATATTAAAAGTTATTATTGAAGTAATGTCATGTAAGTTTAATGACATGTTAAATGTCTAGTATTATTTTGCATGACCTCTATAAAATTAGAGTATGATTATTACATTATTATGCAATCATAAAAGTTTAGTAGTAACAAAATCAAAACATTGAGAGATACATTAATTTAAAAAAAATTGCAGATATTTTTATTTTATTATTATATGCATTCATAAGTGACTACATAGGTTACTATATTAAAATAATTATTTTTTTCAATAAATGTTTTCTAATAACACTTAAGCTTAATCTTTGAATGCATTCAAATTTAAGTTTATAAAAGACCAACATTTTTTACAATAATTTTATTTCTTATCTAACATTTTTTGTGAGATATACAAACTTTAATTTTTGATAAAACGTACACAGCATTTGAAGATTCATATGTTTATATAAATAGGCAGAAAAAAAAAACTGTTTCTTATTTAAAAAGAAATTCTTTTAAATAATTTTGTTGCAGTATAAAGAGAATGAAAAGACTGTTATAGATTATACGAGGTTTGTCATAGTTAAAATTTTAAAAAAAGTAAAATCTGCCACTTACGAGTCACACACTGGCTCAAATCAACACATTGGATCAATCACATAGCGAAAATGGCAGTGGTTAGAAATTGTAAATTTTAAAAAATATTATAGTGTTAGAAACGATTTTTTTTTTTTTTTTTTTTTTTTTTTTTGCCTCTTTGGGTCAGTAAACCTGCAAGCACAGCTGCTTGTAAATAATGTGACAAGATTTTAAGCTTCTTATTAAAATATATATTTCTTTTAACTTAAAAAGCTTTTTATCTCAATATTTCTTGAATAAAATTAACTTAATATAGCTAAATAACTTAGTTTTAAGATTGAAGTAGATTTAAATTACAAAACTACAGTATAGAATAATTTGTACAGAATTAGTGTAATTTGTATAGAATTACTACTACATAGAATCAGCTCAAAATCTTTTCCCTCTTACTCCTTTTACAACTTGTTTAGCAAATTTCAATAGTTTGCAAAATAAATATTAAAATTTATTTCTTTAACTATAGTAGAATAATAATTAACTTTAAATTAAACACTGTGTTTAATTCTAATGGAACATAAAAAATCGAAACTTCGAGATTAACATTTATGTTAGTTAATATTTTCCTTAAAAAAGTTTTTGTAAACCATAGGTCAGAGAAGAGCGCCTGGAAAATTCAGGAGTTAAAAAACATAATAACCAACTCTGTTCTATTCAAAGTATTAATTTTTAAAAAATGGACAAAATTTTTTTTTATATAATTTTATATCCTACCAGGGGTCCCAAAAAATACGAACAATTAAAAAAAAAAAACAATTTAAGAAAAATGGAAAGAAATAGAAATGTACAATTTGCTATATCTCATTAGGAAATATGAGAATTTATTTTCACGAAATATTAAAATTCATAAATTCTTCAACAGTTAATTGGAAAATTATAAAACAATGTCCTGTACTACATGCCAGATCATTGAGACAGAAATATTTGCACAGGAGACATCTAAATTTATCTTCAGACTGTACCGCATTGATGATGCAAATTGTGGTTAATGTGAAAACACTTTTTAATAGTTTTTTATTATCAGTACAAATTTAGTAACTAAATTTAAAAGTTTGGTTCCTTAAGCAAAACACAGCAACCCTCACATTTCTATCTCATTTTATTTTTCTTTCATTGATTTTTAAATTGTGTAAAATTTTTAATTTGGTATAATATATCATATAAAATAAAGCATATGAAAGTATTTACCAAGCCAAACATCATTTCCAAAAATGAATCTAACAGGCTTAGGAATAATAACGGTAGTTCCATTATAAGTAACATAGTACACCATTAGGAGTGGCAATGATGCAACAGTAGGAAATAAAAGTTTAATTCTCCATCTTAAATCAAGAACGTCATCTGCGAATCCCAAAGCAAGCATGAAGCAAATGGAAAGCAATGCAGCAACAAACTGTACAAACTAAAATAAAAATATATAAATTTACAACACATAATTAAGTTGTTGTTTTTTTTCAAACTTTAGTCTAAGAATTATTTTTACACATTTTAATTTTAAAAACATTAACACAGAAATAAGTAAAATAACAATACTTGTAAAATAGTTTAATGTAATTAGACTTAAATATTACCCAATTTTTGGTCATTTTAATAAACTAGACAAAAAGAGGTTCAGTTTTGTGAATTTAAGAAAATAATAAAATTGTATAAATTTTAAAAATTATGTTTCCTTACCAAACTAACAGAGAAAATAATTGTGTTTTTGTCAAACTTTAAATATAAAACACAGAAGACATAATAAATAATGATAGAAATTTATAGCGATACGTCCCACTGTCTTGTTTTTTTTCTTAATCGATTTCACCTTGTTTCAGGTGGAACAAAAATATATTATTATATTCATTTGAAAAAAGATAATATTTGAGTTTTCTTATCAATTTTAATTTCAGAACAATTAAAATTTGTATTAACACCAAACACAGAGCTCAAGTTGTTATTTGACCACTTTAGTTATAAATTAGAGAAAAGGTTTAAATTTTTAATGACAATAAATCTCCTTTACAATAATAAGAATTTTGGGTTATTTTTCAAAGTAAAAACACCCAATCTGTTATAAAAACAACGAAACTACATTATGCATTATACTAAATAAAAAAAAAAATTTTTAAGTTAAATGTCTCCAAAAAACATTTTTGGTACTTTTCAGTTATTCAAATTCCATCAAATATTTTTTCAGAAAATGTTCCAGAACTGCTTTCAAAAGTAACCAAAACAGAAAGACAGTTACCCAAAATAAAAGTAAAACTGTTCATTCACAAAAAAAAAAGCGTACAAAGAAACAAAATTAAAATTTAAAATAAAGAGCACAGTTAAGTCTTGAATAGGGTAAAAATTTGCCCTTTTAAAGTTTCAGTTCAGTAATAAAACCTTTTAGTTCCTGTTTGTGGTGCAATGGTTAAGCTTGTTGATTTGTGGTGCAATGGTTAAGCTTGTTGATTTGTGGTGCAATAGTTAAGCTATCTGCATTCTGCCTGAGAGATCAGGTGTTCAAATCCCAGTTGTAAAAATATTTGATTTACACTTCTAGATTTCTAATCTAACAAAATTTATAACTATTTAGTATATTCTAGGCCATATATAAATTATTATTTTTAATTTAAATTCATTTTTTTTACAAATTTTTAACTTTTCAAAAAAGTTTTCCACCATAATTTTTCATTTAAGCTGTTTTTAAGCTATTAATTTGTTTCAAGATACATGTACACTTTCCTTGTAAGATTTAAAATCATATATATCTATAATAAATTATAATGGATGAAAGTATTTTAGTTTTGGTGTAAGTCTAAAAGCATATGGCGAATTTTTGCTTGCACATGGCTAACTAAAAAGTACAGCTTTTTTTAATATAAAACAAGTGATACAAGAAAATTATATTGAATACTAACATAAAAAAATAGTTAGCATGTATTTTTATTTCAGAATTATAACATTTATTTTATTATAATAATGATATGCTTTTGTAAATAAATTCAAATTTAAGAAAAGTTGTACAAAAAGTAATATTAATAAATTTATTTATTTAAATATTTATTCATATTTACTTGATGATGTGGAAATTCATTTGCTGTATTAGTGGTCCAGTATTGTATAAAAGGAACAGGAATGAAAAGGAACATAACTATGAGAAAAATTGGTCCACAAACAAACCCCATAGCCTCCGGTCTGAAAATATTAAGATAAATTAGAATAATCAATTTTCATAGAAAATTTTTTATGAGTTTGAGAAATTAGATGGAGATTAGAAAACTTAAATAATTTCAAAATTATTCTTTCTGAAAGTCAAAGGGGAAATTTGCCAGCCCACAAAAAAAAAAAAAAAAAAAAACAGAAAGTGACCTAACTCCGGGATATTGCCGTATCATGATCTGCCAAACACCAAGGCGCCAAATTGATTTTAAACAGGAAAATTTTTTTTAAAAAATCATGTAGAGGGTGGCTAAGAGTTATACCCTTTCTGTGGTGTTTTGTTTAGTTTCATCTGTTGCCCGGATTTGCTAAGATCCTGCCCTAGATCAGGAAACGGAAATCTCCCCCCAAATCGAAGGGTATAACTCGTAGCCACCCCTGGACAAACATCTACATGTTTTTATTCTTTTTAACATTTTTTCCGTTTAAAACCGATTTGGCGATAGTAGTTGGCGTAGCAGATCATGATAGGGAAATAAACCAATTACTCTTTCTGAAAGTCAAAAATGATTACTTAATAATTTTCTGTCCTTTTGTATTTATTCATTTGTTTTTTCCTTCCCCTTCATTTTTATAAGAAGAAAAAATTAACAGTATTAAACACTGTATAAATAAACTAAAAAAAATCGCCGTATAAAAAATTTCGGTTAATGGAATAAAATATTAAGAAAGACTGGCTAACAAGATATAATTAAATAATATGTAATTAACTTACATTTTTTCATGACTTCCCTTGCCCATATCACAACCACTCAGATTAGCCTTAAGGAACGTATATTTAAACTTTGGGATAGCATGTAATGTAATTAAATATCCTAGACAAGATAGGATAATGTTTGTGAGTAAAACGAAAATCGAATTCATTTTGATGCTTATTAAAATAAGTTACACGCGAGAATCTTATTTTTTAAGGAGGTATAACAAAACATAAATAGCATTAAATTTATATATAATATTCACAATTCCGTGAAAACAAAAACCAACACGAAAAACTGATTAATCGTATTTTGATTGAATGATTAGCTTCTGACGCTTCAGGCTGTCTGTTTCTGCTAAGCTTAAACTTGCTCTCTAAAAATTTTCTGATAACTAGCCACCGCACTAAATTGCTAAAATACTAATTATTTTAAGGAGCATTCACACTGTATTTGCTTTCCCCAGGAGTGTGTGCGAATTTTTAGGTAGAAAAATTATTTACGTCACACTAGCGATCTAGGAAACATCCCTGAGAATAATCAAAAGATAGCCATCACAATTTTCATTCTCCGATAAGAGAACTGGATTTGTGAGATTACTTCCTCAATTTAGACATAGATCTGAAGGGGCAGGAAATTTTCTACACATCCCTGTACCCATAGAACTGCTCAACGAACGATCAGAGAACTTTCGATTCCACTGATTTTACGACTAAGTCTATCGCATATAATTGATGATTCTTAGCGGAGTCACGGATCGAACCCCGATTCTTCAATTCGCGATCGCAACGGTCGATACGCCCTCTAGCGAGAGCCTGTAACCATTAGTTCCCTCATAACCTTCGGCAATGACGGACGCCATTTTCTTAGAAGCAAAATTTCCCTAAGGAAAAGGTAGAAGAACTTGGAAAAAACTAACCAGAACATGCCAAACATTGAAGCAGAACATGCCAAGTATTTGAAGAACAACTTCTCAATAATTTTTACCTTTCTATTACACCAAACATAAAATGATTTCATGATCACTTGCTGTTACCCACACAGCCACAAATATCCACAACACATCTTAGAGATATCTCTTGGATAAAAAAACTGGATATTGCCATATCCATCAGAGATCCCAGAGACATCTGAATATCCATGAAATATCCAACAGAAATCCAGGGGTCGCATCTGTGTGATGTCTAGCAGATATTTGGATATTGATGTCTGCTGCATATCCAAGAGACATCTGACAGATATCTTTGACCTACCACGGTTATCCAAGGGATATCCTAAGTTAAACATTGATATCTCTCTTACATCGTTCAGATGTCTGTTATATTTAGTTTCTGGATATCCCAAGGATATTCTTTTAGATATCTCAGAGACAACCCTGAATGTCTGAGACATATTTCATTTTTGTTTACTAAAGTATTTAAAAAATGCATCTTTACTAAATTTGTATTATTTATTATTAAACGATTCAAATTTTTAATTGAGCATTTCTTATTAAATTGAATTTATCTTGTATTATGAGTATACTTAGATTGTATATCATGTAAGTTTTGAGGATATTAATTGCAAAATGTTAGGATATATGTAAAATACTCTCATAATACCTGATTTACTTTATTTGACAAATCGTTTCAGAATTCTAACTTGAAATATTTGTATATTTTAAATTAATTTTTGCTTTGATTGCTAGCTTAAGAAGTTTATTAAAACAATTAATTTTATAAAATACTGAATTTAGTAAAATTTTATTGAAATAAATTTTTTTCCACCGGGATTGTAATATTCAGAATGAGTGTTTTAAATTGGAAACGTAATTACAATTCAATGCATAAACATTTTTATTGGAAGAAAAGAAGTGGTTGTATTTGAAAAATGAATAGTTGAAGGAATAATATGAAAATATTTCAAAATTCTGAATTTTTCAATTATGAAAAAAATTTGTAAGACATCAATGATTCATTTTCTAAAATTAAAAAGTTAAATTAACTTTAAGAAATGTTTAAATTATTATTATGAGCTTTAATTTAAATTAGAAAAAAAGGAACATTTCTGAAACTGAAATTTTTTTATATTTTCATGCTTAATGAAAAGGGTGTTAAATAAATATGGGTATAAATCTAAACAATCATATATAAATAGTTTATTTACAAAAAAAATAGTTTATTTACAAAAAAGGAAATTCACAATTTAAAATTTTTTAATGAAGAAACATTTCTTGCTTTTGCATGCCGCAACCAGTTTTTTTTTAAATAGATTTTTCAATTTCATGGTCTGTTGCATTATCTTGGATCGAAAGTTTTCTCCTCACAGCACCTAAAAACAGAGTAATGGCATAGCATAAGTTTTAGAAATGATCGAAATTAAATATTTATGAATGACATTCAAGAAAAATATTTATTCTTTCCTTAACAGATTTTTTTTACCCCTCCATTCTCAATTAGAAATTTTTTTTAATAAAAATAGCTAAAATTTGAAATTTTTTTTATGTAGTTTACTTTGTTCACAGAAATGAGTAAAAATAAAAAATGTGTAAAAAAGTTGAATTTTTTTAAATAGCATTTACTCTCAATAAATTTTAACTTTTTAATTGCATACAGAATGATATGCACTATTTTGCCACTATAATGTACACATTTATCTTTTCTATAATCTGATTAAAAGCAATAAGCTAAAACTAATTTGATTGATAAAAATAGTAGGAATTATAGAGAAGTCAACCAGAAGGAGCATGAAAATCCTTTTAATTTATACTAAGAAAAAAATTCTAAAATGTGTGCCGGTGAAAATAAAAAGATCAGTGGTTAAATTATTAGCATATTAGTTCCAAACATTTTTGTTGCAACCCTTCTCCATATTTTTGCTTCTTAAAATTTACCGAAATGTACTTTATCATTTAAGGATACAGTAATAATACAGCATGCGTAGTCAAATACATGCGTATACAGCATATGCGTAGTCAAATTTTTCAACAAAAAATGAGCACACATAAAATATTTTTTATCACTTTTTCAAAAAAATACAAACACATTTTTAAAAACTTAAACAAGTTTCGGTTAAATACTGCAAAGAAAATTGTGAAAATCACGTTTTTATTTTATTTTAGTAATTTGAGACAATCGGTACGCTAAAAAAAAATCTCTTTTTAAAAGATAGAAAACTAAGCACTTTTTACAAATCCACAATAAAAAATAAAAAAACACCTTAAATGGCTTTTAAAATATGAAAATCAAAAATAAGCATCTTTTAGCACTTTTTAAAACTGCTAGGCAACCTGTTATGTTAGAAAACGAAGGTAGATTTCATCACATTTTATTACCTAGCTTGGTTATATATATTCGATAATTATTTTTCAAATTTAAAATATTATTTATATAATAACTGAAAAAGAAAAATCTTTTGTTATGCATAATTTTTCCTGTTAAAAAAAAAAAAAAAATCAGGGAATTTACAGGAAAAAAAAATCTCCCAATATTTTTGCTTGGAAAGTTTTATTTTTTTATTGACCAAAAAGAAAAAACTCTCTATTGATTTTTTTCTTTTATCTGGAAAAATATGATTTATATAAAGTTATGTTTAAAAAAATGATAGGATTGTTAAAATTTTTATTTCGGAAAAATTTCCAGAATAAAAATTTTAATACATGTTTTTAAATATAAGTGTATGTATGTATGTGTGCATATATATACATATATATATTTTCCTTTTTATCAAATTAAAATCAGCTCATAAAAATGTTTTATACTTCTTACGTCATTTTGATTTATTTAATCAAATCGGTAAACATATAAAATAAATGAAAATTTTGTTGAAGATTTGTAACATATACTATTTTTAATTTCAAAATTATTTTGTTTAGAAATGGGAGTTTTAACAGTGTCTAGCATTGGGTCTGGTAATAGGTTTAGGTAATATGAATAAGCTTTAACA
This sequence comes from Parasteatoda lunata, assembly GCA_949128135.1. Lineage (NCBI taxonomy): Eukaryota > Metazoa > Arthropoda > Arachnida > Araneae > Theridiidae > Parasteatoda > Parasteatoda lunata. The sequence goes on from OX421975.1 coordinate 83,734,768, forward strand.
TTCCAAAGTTGGTTAAGAACAATTGTATCAGATTGAATTAATGTATATTCAAATTTTACATCCAGATCTGGGCTAGAAACCAAAGGGAGAAAAAAAGTAAGAAAAGAGCAAGGAAGTAAATAATAAAATAGTGAAATGTACAGCACTCTGAGGTCGTGCCTGAGAAGAACAAATTAATTAAATAACAAAAATTATACATAGTTCATCACACCCTATTGAATCATATACAAACATCGTGTGTTAACTGGTATATACATACCAGTTGAAATTGCATTTGGAGGGGAAAAAAATTTCTATGGCAAATCCAATCTGAAGAAGCTTCAGTTAGCTACATAACAAGTTTCCCAACTTCATACGCTTTTAAAGGAGGCCACACCTATCCTTTTGTTGACAACCAGGTCACTGGCACAACTGCAACCTCACCTGTCAATAGAAATTTCACAATTACAAAATTGGTCGGCATTATCTGTATATTGCAAAATTAAAAATACTTTTGAACAGTTACATATTTCAGATATATACATGAATAAAGAAATTACAATATTAAAAAAAAATTAAAATAAAGAAATTCTTAGTTTATGATTTTTTTTTAATTAAAAGCTATATATACAGTGATAATCCATTACATTCAAGCAATCATGTCTGTGCATGGAAACATTGTTTTGATACACTTGGTCATTATCCATATAATGCAAAATTAAACATACTTTTGAACATTTACATATTTCAGATATATACATGAATAAAGCAATTACTATAAAAAATGAATATAGGATATAAAAACTATCGCGAAATTAATAGTTGCCAACAATTAGACAGAATGATTGCCTTAAAAAGTAAATACTCAAATGCAATATTCGAATTTTCCATATAGTGTGAAATAAATCGAGATATTTAAAAACCAGGTGAAAATCAATAACTGCCGAAAATACAATCGAAACATTACATTGATTTACGATACTATCGACGTAAATTAAGCGTGTCATTCTGGGACAATGTTGCTGTGATTCTGCCATGGGGATGACCACAATAATAAAAAAATATTAACAATTTCAGCAGCCAATATTACATATACAAATAAAATAATGATGAATTAATATATCATCAGCCTGATAAATGGCTAATGTATTTAAAATTAAAAATTTGGCTCTGCAATTTGTAAGTGGGCAAACAAAATAGAAGAATCGTATATATTTATATATATATTGAACAGAATTCAACGCTAATATTAAAGGAATGATTTTGTCAGGAAAATAGGAATCCTCTGTTAAAACTTTCAATTCTACAGAGTGAAAAAAATTAATGTATTTAGACTTGTCAATCTGAACTACAAAATCTGGGAAAAGGGGGCTATTTATATTAATAAGTCTCTTAACGAGAAGAGAAAAAATTAGTTCACATGAAGAAGATTAAGTACATTGTGAGAATTCATACAAGGGTAAACGATTCACTTTTATTAGCAATAAGATATAAAAAGTATGAAAAATAATAAATATGTATATTATGCAATATAGGTAAGAAGCTGAAATCTAATTAGAATGTAATTAATAAGCAGAAAAATAATAATATAAAAAGTATGAAAAATAATAAATATGTATTATGTAATATATGTAAGAAGCTGAAATCTAATTAGAATGTAATTAATATTCATAATACAACGGAAATATGCCGTAATTATCATTTTCTTTTAAGGCAAGGCATTTACATAAAATATGATTGACAGACACATAGATATGATTGAACCACAAGGATATTTCTTTAAAACTTTTAACAAATTAGCGATCGTAGATTGAGGCACATTATCAGTAATAGCCCATACTGCCAAATCATTTTTTAAATTCGATGGGTAATCTTCTTGATTATCTTTAATGGTGTTATTCAGAGTTGAATTTATTGAGGATGAACCTATTTCGATTGTGTCAGTTACATGTTACATTAGAATTAAAAGAAGGTAGTACACAGATAGATTTATCATTTATTTCAAGTGGTGTTGCTGGCGACTGAGATTCCGATTTTGAAGACTCAGACAGCCTAGCTACATCAGTAACATTCAATGATGCATTAATTTTTGTGTAAACTTCAGAATGAATACGTTTTTTTAATTTTGGGCATACCTACCAAATGAAATGTTACACACAATAATTTGTAAGCTAACTGACATGGAAATTCAAAAATCTAAGGGATGTCTGCATACATTTCAGAGATAAGCAAAATGCATATAGGAAAAATAAAAATGACAATATAAGCAATAGGAAGAAGAAAAAAATATTTAAATACAAAAAGTCTTACTTACTTCAACAATAAATGATTTTTATATCAAAAAAAGATTGTAAAATGAAAAGAAGACGCTTAAACTGAATTCTGCGGTTTCGTATGTGGTATCAGGTTTCAGTTTTTGCTGAGTACGGTTAGAATTTTAGTTATCTAAGAATATTAAAAAATTCAAAATTCCGTTTTAATTCAGAATAAAAAATCTGCATCAGAAAAAGAAAATTATATCAGAGTTCAGAATTGTAAATAAAAGAATATCTATATCCAAAAACTGACATCTGTGAGATATCGAAAACTGGATCTGCGTCAGCTATTGAGTACCATTTGAAGCGTCTCTTAGGCATTCTACAGACATCCAGTAATCCATGTCTTAAACTGATCTATACTAAATATCCAAAAGATATCTAAAATGTCCATATCTAGGACTTAGATATGCCTGGATATCTCTATAATAACCAAATTACCCTATCCTCTAGATATCCAAAAATGATATCTCAGAGATGTCTAAAATATCCAACTCATGGACTTAGATGTGCTTAGATATCTGTAAGAAGTCTGGAACATATCCAAATATCCACTGGATATTTGGATAGGTAACAGACGTGTTTGGATATCCCTGGGATAGCCGTGGCTGTGTGGGATGATTCAGAAAAGTATGGAAGAAAAATTCGGTACTTACGTATTAACCACAGCTACAGATTTGGCAGATTTTTAAGTGCCGCCAATCTACACTTAAACTTTTTGGAAAAATCTTAAAATGAAACACTGTGTTTAAAATCAAAGTAGTCAATCGGATTTCGGTGGAAAATGGGCCGATATAGAGTTTAGCAAAGATTCAAAACAAACTTTTCTCTCACCTGATTCTATAGCCATTATAAACTCTAATAAATAAGATTCAAAATGAAGTAACATTTCCAAAACGGACGTTTACTAAGATAAAGTTTCATGTTATGGACATTGGTACATTTTCGTTATATTTCACTCCATAAAATATTTCGCTTCTAAAAAAATAAAATTGCATCTTGTTTTGTTTTTGGCAAGTCCCAAAGACGCATTTTCGTAACACTAAAAAATGGCGACAAAAAAAAGAATGGTTCTTTTTTTTTTTTTGTTTCGTAAGCATTCTTTATTTTACGTTAAAATTTAAATGGGCCTTTCATGTTATACCATTAAATTTAGTAAAACTATTTCTCAGGCATTAGGTTTGAACTCTTATAAGAATATACCTATTTTTTTCTCTTTATTTACAAATATTTTTCCGATGTGTTCTAGATGTTCCTTCTCTAAAAAAAAAAGAGATACCATTTTGTTTTCGTTTGCATTAGGAAGAAAACAAACATTTTTCTTTTCTAAATTTAATCAGCCACAATAAAGATGGAATGTTACAATGCTACATGCTACATTAAAGACGTCTCCAGTGTAACTGAATGACTGTTCATATGGAAATCGCAGGGATTCGGCACATACAACAGCGCCCCCTATAGTTCGTTGCGATCGCGAATTTTTGGAAACTACTTAACTTACACTTCATTTTGACAATTCAACAAGCTGCTTGCGCAAATCGGATATAGAAATATACTTCGGGTATGTATTTTAAAATTATTTAATGGAGCCAAAATTACCAAAAAAAGGTAAAAATTTATTGTAAGAATTAAAATTATATTGAATTAAAATTTGTTACTAAATTAAAATTTTATACCAAATTATTTGACTGATTTTTATTTCCACATAATACACGATAAATTCGCATCATCAATAGTTTGATAAATTGAAGAATTCCCTTATTCACCATCTAATCATATGTTTGATTTAATTAAGTTTAACACATAAATAATTTTTGTTCAAATTTAATTGTTACTTTTTTTTAATAAAATTTTTGTTAATGTTTATATGTGAATTGTGTGCTTTTACATATAATATATTGTATTGATTATATTATTAAAATATATTTTTCAGGAATATAGGGAAATACACAATTCGTGATCGCAACGAACTATAGAGGGCGTTGTTGTATGTGACGAATCCCTGCGATTTCCATATGAACAGTCATTCAGTTACACTGGAGACGTCTTTAATGTAGCATGTAGCATTGTAACGTTCCATCCTTATTGAGGCTGATTAAATTTAAAAAAGAAAAATGTTCGTTTTCTTTCTTATGCAAACGAAAACAAAATGGTATCACTTTTTTTTTAGAGAAGGAACATCCAGAACACATCGGAAAAATATTTGTAAATAAAGAGAAAAAAATAGGTATATTCTTATAAGAGTTCAAACCTAATGCCTGAGAAATAGTTTTACTAAATTTAATGGTATAACATGAAAGGCCCATTTAAATTTTAACGTAAAATAAAGAATGCTTACGAAACATAAAGTAAAAAAAGAACCATTCTTTTTTTGTCGCCATTTTTTAGTGTTACGAAAATGCGTCTTTGGGACTTGCCAAAAACAAAACAAGATGCAATTTTATTTTTTTAGGAGAGAAATATTTTATGGAGTGAAATATAACGAAAATGTACCAATGTTCATAACATGAAACTTTATCTTACTAAACGTCCGTTTTGGAAATGTAATTTCATTTTGAATCTTATTTATTAGAGTTCATAATGGCTATAGAATCAGGTGAAAGAAAAGTTTGTTTTGAATCTACACTTTACGGTAGAACAGTTTAACGAGGACCAATACCGCACACCCTCGGTCCCTACGCAGACTGATCCAAGTGGTCACCCACCCGCACACTGACCGCAGCCAGTGATGCTTGACTTCGGTGATCTGCTGGGAACCGTGTCTTAACGATCAGTCCACTGCGGGACCAGAAATATATACTATTCTATAAAGAAGAAGAATATTCTATAATTATTACAGTTCTGAACGTTCTGAATTTACATTTATTCATTGGAATGAAGAAAGCAATGTTGACTTAATTTTAATTTGTAATGAATTGAAGACAGAAGAAATGTATTTTACCGTAATACAGACATCTGTAACAGTATGCGATCCCGAAATCGGAAGTTATCAGTTACAAGTTTGTTGATAAAAGAAGTTAAAAATTATTGAGGAATTTTTCTTCAAATGTTTGGCTTGTTCTGTTTCTGAAAGATTTACCAATATTCTGGAGAGTTTTTTTCAAGTTCTTCGGCCTTTTCCTTAGGGAAATTTTGCTTCGTATTTGCTGCTAAGAAAATGGCGTCTGATTCTGCCAATGATTCTGATAGAACTGCATGAAAACTTTATAAAGTGATGTCTGATATTTTCAGGCTCCGGCTAGAGGGCGTACTCGAGAGCGTTGCGATCGCGAATTGTAGTTGAAAAGTGAGGACGCCATGAAATCCAAAACAAAGACCCATTTTGCCACTGGGTAATAAACTGTACTTGTTAGAGATACACTTACTACGGTTAAAATTTCAAATGATGTAGCCCTTCATTTAATAACCTATAACTTATTGAAAACTGGTATTTAAAAGTCATTATTTCTACGTCTGCAGTTCTTACCTTGAAAATTATTGTTTCTTAAAAAAATATAAAGTTTAAAAATTTTTTTCATCTGGTTGACCCTTACCGTGGAATTGTCCAACTATAAATCAGTACCTGTCAAGTGCAAAAAAAAAAAAAAAAAAAAAAAAAAAAAAAAAAAAAAAAAAAAAATGCGATTTCCATCTTCCTAATAAACACCTATGAATAAAATTTTTTTTATATTCTATATTTAGACATCATTTAACATATTTACCATACATTCCTTAGTTTTTGTTAGCTTTGTAAGGTAAAAGGAGAAACAGTACCGGAAATATTATCTCTGGAATGCAAGCAACATTTACAAATTTTCGACATTGTGATCAACTACATAATTCGAATTTTGAATAAAAAATCAAATATTTACCAACAAAACAGTAAAATTAAATGTTAACATATAGTTGGCTTATAAAAGAACTTTTTTTTTTTAATGTTATAAAAGGGGAAAATGAGATCAAGAAAATGATCATCAATGCAACAATTTGTCGACAAACATTGATTGCTGTTAGCGATTGTAAGAAAATGAGTGATTGGTTGGCTTTGCTCAGAAGAAGAAAAAAATTCAACAATTTCATTGGATTGGAGTACAAAAGCTTTTAGAATAAGTGTGCATAATATCTATTATTAAATTATAACCAATTTTTGGAGAATTTTATAAAATTAAAAATACTAATGCGTTTTGTTAAAAGAAAAGAAAAACTCCCAAAACATTGGAATAAACTATAGAACAACGATAAAAAAATTCGGCACACTTACTCAAGTTTCTCCATTCGTGTAGCAACCATAGGGCAATTTCATGGGGCATTCTAGTTCAACAAGGTTATAATGGAGCTAATTTTAATGCAAGCAATGTATTGCTAAGTTGGTGATGTTTCGACTGTTTGGCGAAAAATTTCAGTCTGAAAAAAGTGGGTATAACGACTGGTAAAATAATTTAAATTAAGAAAAAAAAAAAAAAAATCCAGCTTTTCTTTAAGATTCCCCAAATTCTTCCAGTATAAAAAAATTCCCTGATCATTCCAGGTTTTCATAGTGGGTGGATTAACGATGGAATCAAGCACGTAATTAACTCAAATATGAAATCCACGTATCGTAACAACATACTAAAACATTGCAATTTGAAAAGCCGTATGGAAAATCGTCGTAAAAACGTGATATGTCCAACAGCGTAAATTTAAGACGAAATCGACCGCGTTAAAGATTGGTCACTCGAATTTGAATGTCGTAATAATGATAGTAGTATTAAAAAAATCGGAATTACATATACTGATATAAAAGTATATTAAAAAAAAAAAAAAACTTTTTCTTTTAAAGAAAAAATAAGGACTTAAAAACTTTTAAGAGTGTTTAATTTTTGTAATGTAAAATTAAGCACTTTTAAGACGCGGACGAAAGGCAGTTAGTCTAGTAAATGCTCAAAAAGATTTAATTTCTTTATAGAAAAAATACTACTTTCTTATTCCAAAATTATATTTACAACGGAAAGTTAAAAGAAATTTTAACCTTTTTCACAATTTTAATTTTAGAATTATGAAATAAATAAATTCGTATGTTCAGATATGTGTCCCTCTAAAATGTGCAAAGATGCAGAAATTCACATTATTTACAATTTTTAGCAAAATCGTTGAATATCCGGATTCTTTTTATTTTTCACCCAAATGTCTTCTTTTTCCAAATAAAATTGTTTTTATGCAACTTCACTTTCTTTTCAGATCTACGCAGCCCATGTTTGGTCAAAACGCTTCGTGAAGTCTGCTCGACATTTTGTCCCAGAATAAAATTTACGTTTTTATAATAACCATGTGTTCAAAAATATTAAAGGATTGACCGATCTATCTATTAAAGTAAAGTATTCTGCATACAAAACATTTTAAAAAGGACTTAATCAGATTCAGAGAAATTTCCAGAACCTATAATTTTATAACCGTCATTGAACGGAGCCGACTTAATTTTGAGTTAACTACCACCAATGTTCAACTCCATAGCCTTGTAATTTTTAAACTGAATCCAGAAGACAAGCGAACTCCTGGATCAAGTAAAGGGAGAAATTTGCCTACGTGAAAGCTTTTTTGATGAAATTAACTCTTATTTGCGTCACACGGAGAGAAAAAATCACGAAAAACTCCCACGGTTAGTATAGACCAGCCTACACTGGGAGGCGCGCTATCCTCTAAGCCAGTGTTTCCCAAACTTATGTGTACCTTTTCTAAATTTTTCGCAACGCTGTGTACCACTGATAAAAAAATGAATATATTTTTTTAAAAATATGTATATTTTCATTTTTTGGTACAAAGTTTTGATAATAAGTTTATTTGCATAAGTGAGAAGGATATTGTTTTTGCTGTGATTAAAAAATTTCAAAAAATTTACACCACTAATTATTAAATATTAACTCTGCAAAAAAATAGCCAATAGAAAAATACGTAATCGTAAATTTTCATGGTTAGCTTTGTTTTTAAATAATTTTTCGGTTGTTGGAAGGTATTTTGCGTAAGAACGCGTACCCCCGTTAAACTGTTCCCGTACCCCTAGGGGTACGCGTACCACACTTTGGGAAACACTGCTCTAAGCATATAATGGTGAGAAAAAAAATTAAATAAATAAAAAAGACAAGTACTCTCAGTACTGTATAATTTAGTAGATTGAGAAAGTGTTGTATTCTGTTTCGATCAAATATTCGATTTAAGTATGAAGGACTTTGCAGTTGACTAACTTCATTTCACTTATAATAATAGTTGAGATGTTGAATAAGGAGATATGGATAAAGGAAACTTAGTCAAAAACTTTAAAGTAATGCCTGAAATATTGTAATTAAAACAAGAAAAAAAAAAAAAAAAATTAAACTTTTTTTTTAAGCTGTCAGCATAAAAAAAAAAACCTGTCATTCTTATAATTTTAAAAATATTTCCACACAATTTATAGGGCGTTATTTAAGTATATTTAGCTTTACTTTTAATAGAATTCTGAATAAAACTATTTAAATGAAGCATGATATCGAATAATGAACACATATACAGTTGCCTTATTTCTTTGTATTTTTATTAAATGAAGGTAAGTATCAAAATGAGAGAAGGAATTGAGATACTTTTCAAAATCATACAAGCAGTATCTTTAAATTTTATCAAGTTCAATCTGTCACAAAATGTTAGCATTATTGTAGATGAGGAAAAACTTACAAAAACCAAATAAATAAGTTACAAAAGTAGCTATTTTCAATATTGAGATCGTTACAATACACTTGTCATTGAACGATCATTTGTCAGTACAAAGTAACTTACAGTTGTTGGTTTCGTTACTAAAAACAGTATACTCTTGATTTTCTCTAATGAATATGAAAGGAGACAAGGCAAATATGGATAACTTGAAAATGTTGATTTTATGATGGAATAAATTACATATGAAACTGATAGCTTTTATTATAATACTATGAATAGTTCAATATGATAAATGATCGTAAATAAACTGAACAAATTGCATTTATTTGAATGTTTTGCTTAAGTACCAGCTACTCGAATCTCTTTTATATAACGTTGGATTCTTTACCTTTATCAAGCAGATTCATGTATAATTTTTATTTATATTTTTCCGTCACCATATTTCACTAGCGTTTCAGAAGAAAAATTTTCCATACGATTTTTTCAAATCACTAGGAAAAAGAAGATTGTTTACAATTTAATCACAGGGTGAATAATAAACTTGTGATTTAGTTATGAAAAAATAGTTCATTGTAAAAAAATATTTTCTCGCCAACAGAGAAATAATGAAAAAAAAAAAAGTAGTAGTTTTTGTACTTCATATGTCATTAAAAAAAAAATCAAGTTATGTTTTTCAATGAAAGTAAAATATTTTTTACATTAGAGCCAAACACACATAATCAAGAGTATACTGTGGTGCTGGAAATACAAATTTAAAAGATCACATGATAAAATTATTTAGTTGAGCTTAACATAAAAAATAGTACACAATGATAAGTGAAAATAATAAAGTTACAGTTTTATAATGATTATTTATATTAATAGCCATTAGACACAAGTATAATAAATCATAGTTTTATGATGTACTTATTTTTGTATATCGATAGAATAAAATATATCTGAGTATTCGAACTTATTTTCTTTGATCCAACAATCTTGACTATCTGTTATATGTGATTTACTTATTTTATGTGTAAACATAGATAAAAATTATATTTGGTAATTATTAAAATCAGTAAATAACTCATATACTATAATTAGCTACAAAGCAATCAATTTTAATTTCTTTTATCATAAAACTTACAATGCATTATGCTTCTACAAAGATTTTTAAGTTTCAGTTTAAAAATTAAAAAAAAGGAAGAAAAAAAAGAATATTAAAAAAATTGATCTTATAATTGATTTGAGAACCATATATTTAGGGAGGTTTCATATATTTTAGATATCATGCTATCAAATAATAATATAGAAAAAAAAAAACCTCCATTTTGTTTTCCACGAAAGCAGAAAAATGCCAATCAAAAACTCATTAATGTTTTAATGGTAAAACAATTAACTGAAACATTTATCAATCACAACTCATAAGTTAGAAACATTGTAATAAATTATTATACAAGAAAAGGTAATACAAAAAATAATATGCTTTTGTTAGAAAACCACTTGACCAAATGCAATAAAAACCGATTCTGCAGACAAGACCATAAAAAGATAATGCAGAATTGTGATTGTAATTGTAAAAATTCGATAGCATGCCGACTTTAAAAATCAAAGAACATTTGAGTTAAAGAATTAACCTTTGTGTTTTCTAGTAATATTTTTTTCAATGTAAATTCAATTTTTAAATTATTTTTCTTAAGGTTCTAAAGCATGTAGAGTTTTGGCCACGAGACCTGTTTCCTCCCAAAAAAGTTAATAGATTTTCTTATATTTTTAAATCTGTACTAAGACTAAATGCAAATTTTCTGAATTATAACACTAATTCTGTTAAAGAAAATGAATACAATAAAAATTTAAATACAATGTAAAAATATGAAAGCTAGATTAACATTCAAACAGGGATAGAAATAAACTTACAAACTATTAAGGATCATTTTCTCAACTTTTTGACCTTTTTTCTAGATATTAATTAAATAGAATTACAATAGGATATTGAAATAATTCCTAAAAAAAAAAACTAAAAACACCCTTACTATTTCAACATGCCTGAACCCAATACATATAAATAAAAATAGTCAAATTATACAAAACAATATCAAAATAACATTTTACGATATTACAGGTAAGGATATTGAATAATCTTTTTTTTTTCTAAACATATATTTAACATGAAATTGTTAAGATTATAAATTCTGCAAAGATGGCACATCACTTAATAGCCTTTATTTATTTTTTTATTATATAAATATTTATATTCAGTTTGATATGAATAAAAATGGTTTCGGACTAATTTTAATTATATTCAAAACTTTTATAGTAGATAATTTTTGTAATTTTACATTTAATTTTCGATAAAAAAATTATATACATTTGAATAGAACAATGCAATGCATTATATTATCAAAAAACATTCAAATCTATTTTTTGGAAGTAAAAAGGGAAAAAAGTTGAGAAGTTAAGAGTATACCAACAAAAAATAAGCCAACCAATTTTCTTAAACACAGGTGACTGGCAAAATTCGTTATAATACATGCTCTTTTCCTACACTTTTTAAAATAAAGGCAAACCCACATACATTATATTACAACCACATTAAGATGAAAGAGTCAAACGATTCCGTGAAAATTGGTTTACTTGAATTCTAGCATAAATCCAAATTTGTAAATATATGTTTGGTTGTTACTTCTACTGCAATTCTTGATTTTTTTCCCTCTTTCTGATTTTAATATTGCAACTAATTGTGAACCACATTTTTATTCACATCTTTAGTTGCAACATTATTCATAAACAATATATATATATATACAGGGCCCACAATAAGGACTTCATATTAGCTAAATATCAAAAGTATTAGCCTAATTTCAAAAGTCTTAGCCAAAGGCAAATCTTAACAAATTTTTTCCCATAGAAAATTTCTAATCAAAATACAAATTTACTATAAATTGAAATATTTTATAAAATGCAATTTGAAATTAAAAGTCGTTTTATTTTTGAGGAAGATTAAAACGAGCAATGAAAGGGAGAGTGGGAAAAAATGTAGAAATTTATAGTCGTTCAGGAAAAGAAATAAGAATAGGTTTGGGTTGATTTTTGATAACTTTTTAGGTTCGAGCAGTAATATAAACCTGAAGCAACCTTTGATGTTTGTTTTTTTTAGATTCCTAGTATCTGTTTAATATATTTCATTTTAAATGAAACTGTTCATTTTTAAAAATATTTTACTTATTAATAAAACAATTTTAACTGCCTGGCATATATTTTACTGCCACAATTATAATCACCCCCCCCCAAAAAAAAGATCGCAGTAAATTTGTTATTTGAAGCATTAAATTCTTCTTGATTAGTTTTTATACTACGACCAGAGATATTTATCAAAATTTGGGCAGAGATTAACATGTTCATCACAAGCAGAGTGCAGGTGGTTACACTATATCATTGAAAAATGGCAATCTATAAAGAGAAAATCAAATTTAAAATTTCTTATTTCAGCAACCATTTTCATTTTTACAATAAGTTTATTTTAATAAACAATGTGTTATTCATGAGAACACATATTTTCTAGACAGATGGATGATAACATGCTACCACCAATGTTAAAAAGAATATAACATGTTATCTAGCTACCACTTAATCTACTTTATTGAAAAAAAAATGCAGGATAGAGTCTTGCCACTTCATATCAAATAATCTGGCAAAAAATGTGTTAATCTGCATTTTACAGGTTTATTACGTTTACATTATCTCTCTTTTTACTTACATTATCTGGGCTTAATAAAATTAAAATTAATATTGAAGTAATTTTCTGGAATGAGGATAATATAATTTTTTTTTTTTTAGGTAGAAAAAATTGTTGGTCAAAACACAAATTTGTTTTGCCGAATTAACGATTTTATCACATGTGACGATTTTATCAGTGGCGAATACTTAGCATGAGCCCTGTATATATATATGATCTTGATGTTTATTACATTTACACCAGTACCCATACATAGCATCAAACAAGCACAATCGTTTTAAGTTGTGTTTAAAAAATATTTGTGTAAAATACATCATAAGTGGTGTTTTTACGTTAATAGGTATACCCTATGATCTTAGTAATAAATCAGAAATATACATCTAATTTTAACAATATTAGAAAAAACAATTAGCTGCAAAACGACAAAAATTTCCAGAAATTAAAGTAGAATAACAGGATAAAACATCTAAGAAGTCTGAAACAAAAGTTTTTTTTAAAGAATATAAATCATCTTCGGAATGATAAAGAACTTTTTCTTATATATAATCAACAGAGCATACAAGGATCAATATATAAATATTTTAGTTTTCATAACAAAATGAACTCAGCAATAAAGCTATCAAGTATACAACTAACTGCACATAGCTTGCAATTTTTTCAAACAATAACTATAAATTAAGACAGTAAAAACCGCATTTAAGTATAATAGCAGTGTTAATACAATAACTTTTTCCGTGTAAAATTCTGGGAGAAATCACGGCAACAAGATAGCAATACACACTTGATTTCTTTACAAACCTTGTTTAATTGTGAAAAGTAAATGTTCAAACATTGAAGATCTACTTTGAATAGTAGAAAAAGGGTGAACGATTTATGAACTTTTTTTTTTCTTCCATAGACTGTTCTGGAATTACAATAAAACATGCAATAAGGCATGGCAAAACACTTCTGAAATAAAATGAGGTAGTTGGAAGATATATGATACTCATTTAATTAAGAGGTATTTTGACATATTCACTGTTTCTTTTGTAGCAGAATGACATTGATTAAACGTGCAAAAATTGACCATACATATTTGCAGTACAAAGGAAAACTTCGTTGAACAATGCTAAAAATTGTGAAAATTTTATTAACAGTGATGAGGAGTTTCACAAATTTACACATTTATTTGAGGTAAGATAATGGTTAAGTTTTTCCTTTTATAAAGAACACATTGTGGGGAGTCAGATGTTTGATCTTGTACGCAAAATGACAGACTCCAATGCAGCTTTATCAAGAAACTATTGAACCGATCTTAGATTTTTTTTTTTTAAAACAAGTTTTTTGAATATAAAAATTCCAGTCAGAGATAATTTTTCAAGATTTTTTCTTCTTATGGTGCAAGCGTTACCATATTTTGATATGAAAATTCGATCTTATCTAATCTAATAATTTTTCTCTTAATATGGTGGAAGTTTTAACCACATAATATAAAAACTTCAGTTCATTATGTCTTCCAGCGATCAGTTTCAAAATTTTTTCTTGTTATGGTGCAAATTTTAACATGTTTTTCTTGAACATAAAAATTCCATTCATTAATTATTTTACAAATTAAAATGTATGAAGTTGACTTTAAAAGTAAACTCCAGAAATTAAAATGTTCAAAAATTGGCCGCTTTCTCTCATTATCTAGAAGTGAGACGGTTAAAAATGTTTTTAGAATATTCCTGTAGTTTCTCAGAAAAGCAACATCTAAGTTGGACATTTTAACATATGCAGAATCAGAACATTTGTATAACTCACTATATGCTTTAAGTGAAACTATTTCATTTTAAAGTTTTTAAACCATCATCATAGCATATTTGATTGAAAAGTAACAAGAAATTTTTTAATTTGATTTCACTAGAGAGGTATGTAGTGTATATAAAAATTTGAAATTTAGATATTTGCAGTATAACTTTTATTTTAAATTGAAAGCACTAATAATGTTTTATAACTAAAATTTTTTACCATGAGGTAGACTGTTAGATTACACTTAATTTTATTTAAATATGCTCCAAAAGATAGCTCTTGTATATAAAACCCGTCAGCTGAGATGAGAACTGAGCACATATTTAAAAATAAGACAGTTATTTAAACATTTAAGTTAATAATCCCCTGAAGGTCTTAATCCAACATGAGTTTATTTTTAATATATTTTAGCATTAAAATAACATAGGAAAAAAACAGAGACGATGAATAGTTTTTATTTTTTTAAAAACTCTGAGCACTTACTGACATTACAAAGTTTTCAATTATAATCAATCTCGGTGCAGACCCTTCTAGTATAGATTGAAACTAAACAAAAATACCAACTGATATATTTTCTGAATACGAACTTCTAATAAAGTAATATATTAAGTTATTGCTTAAAATTTTTTTTACAACTTATAAGTAATAAACAAAATCAATATACAGAAAGAATTATATATGTATTTGGTACCACTTTAGTTTTAAAGCTTAAAATTTAACTTGAAGACATACTTTTAGTTTTTGATTAATGAACAAAATCAATGTACAAAAAGAATTATATGTAAATAGTACAATTTTAGTTTTAAAGCTTAAAATTAAACTTGCACACATACTTTTCGCTTTTGATTAATGTGGTTTTCTCAGTAAATATTTTCAAATAGTTAAAAAGCATGCTTGGGGAAAAGAAATAGATTTTTTTCTTTCTTAATATTTTTTTTTCTTTCCACATATAAAATCAAATAAACTCATCAAAACATAAATGTATGATAATACTGTTAAAGTTTTGATAATAAATAAGTCTAGAAGAATAATGTTTGATCTCGAACTTAGTGCCAACAAAAAATGATATTTTTAGTTCAATTTTAATCGATTTATAATACAGTTAAACTTTATTATAAACTTAACTTATGTTTCAATTGAAAGTTATTAAAATTCATCAATCTCCAATAAGCCTTTACGTAATTGTTATTTAATTAGAAATTCATAGTTGCATGCTCAGCAGAAGACAGCATTTATTTTTCAATAAATTCAAAAATGTAAAGCTTGGGAATGCTAACATGTAGCAATGTTAATGCAAGATTGTTACACATTTGGCAGATGAAAGCTTTTTTTTTTCCCTTCAATAAATTCACAAGCTTGGGAATGCCAGCATGTAGCAATGTTAATATAAGACCTGGTCATTCAGGGGATTATTTCACTAATAATACAATTTTAGAAATAATAAATTTTAAATCCATCCAATTCATATTAAAACTTCCACATGTACAAAAGCTATATCCATTAGAATTCTTATAAATCTAAAGCTTTCATTAAAAGCCAGTAATGAGAGACAATAACATTTCACATTCGAAAAAGTTAAATTATTATGCGACCTTTTTACATACAGTTTTAAATGGAGTTTACATAGACCATGGAAAAAATAATGAAATGTTTACAAGAACCAAATTAGAAGAGTAACCAAATACAAAACAAATGTTTTTTACACTTTATGTAATAATATGAATAAAACAAATATATAACTATGAATATTTCCAAAAAAAAAAATAATAAAATAAATAAAAACTTTATAACAGTGAAGAATTAAAACAGCATAACAAGTTTAAACTGTCAAATGTAAATTTTTCATTAGAAGGTCACGACCTTTCTCATAGTCACTTTCATCCACATTTACAAGTAACTTAATTGCTTCATTGCCTACGGCTTGCTTTAGAGACTCAGTGATGAATACACCTAAATAAATAAATAAATAAATATCTAAGTAAAATAAATAAAGCTTTATTTAACAAAAAATGATTAAAACATTCATATTATTAATGAATTTCAAAAGCCTTGCAAGATTTGGATTTTGAGAAATTTCAGCAGGAAAAAGAAAAAAAAAATTGACACTAAATAATCGGCTGACTAATCGGTTGCCCAGGTTATGTAATTTTATAATTTAATGATAAAGGAGCTTTTTATGAATTTTTCTTTTATAAATGTAAGGTTTATTCTGAAAAGTTCACACTTCAAAGTTGGAAATAAAGTCAATGAAACTTATGCAATTGAAAATTTCGTCAAAAGCGGCAACAAAACCACCACAGCTATTCACCTGATATATTTCATGCATAACCTTAAATTTTATACTTTACGATTAAAAAACAATTGAATAATTTCAGGCATCAAACCTCCCCGAAAATTTTAGTATATAGTTCCTTTCAAACACAATTTTGTTGCAGCCATCCATAATTATGGAATCTTCACTTATTGCATAAGATACTAAATCAATCTCTCATAAAATTTCTGCTTTTTGTTACGATTTTGTGACCACCCACAGAATCATTACCAACTAATATGGAAGGTATCTAAGGCTTTGTAGGGTTTCAACAAGTTTTACTACTTTTTGTTGACCGAAAGCTAACAATACATTGAGTACTCTCCCTGTTTGTCATAGCTGCCAACTTTTACGATTTTTCGTAAGATTATTTTGCATTTTATGTGGTGAAAAAAATGTATGCTTGATTTTTACAATAAATTTAATAAAACATGCTTTTAACCACCAATTAATATGAACAAATTAAACATAACATAAAGTCATGATAATCAGACAATGGTGTGGATACTTTCAGGGAAAATGAAAAAATAGTTCTGCTAACAATTGTAATTAACCCCTTTCTTCTCGCTCCCCTGAAAATGACGGGGTGAGGTTTCGTCCTTTATTTCTCGCTCCCGTGAAATTTCCGGGCTGGAGTGTTCAGTAGTAATGTGCCAATAAGAATAAAACTAATTCATTTCTTTTGCCCGGAAAACATTTTATTTCTCATTTTACACACCAGATGGCAGTACCAGGACATTCTTTAAGGTAATTGTAGATAGTTAAGTTGATTTAAAACTAGATGTCAGCACTAATCAAATACGTGAATTTGGCAAAATAAGAATTTTTATGATCGTTCTTTTAAAAAAATTAACCAATCGTTAAGGGATTAAATCGTCACCTACTGATCAATTCAGAAAAACCTTTTTGGTGAGAGCAAAAGTTGGCATTTCTTAATTTATTCCTCAAAAAGTATCAAATTTAAAACACAAAAATAAAAGATATTTATTACTCAAATACTTGAAATTTTTTAAAATTATTAATAATTAACCATCTTGCGGTGCTCTTCCCCAAAATTATGAGTTAGTCTTTATCTTTAGGAGCAGTCTTCATGAACTAAGTAAGTAGTTTATGGAGACTAAATAAGTAATGCTAAGTGCAACAGTATTTAAATTCCACTGTTCTATTTTCATAAAATATAAGACTAACATGTTTAATTAAATATATGAAGGCAAAAGAAATACAAATGACCTTTACTATTAACATTTCTTCTAAAAAGGAGAACAAATAGGATTGTACCTTTTAAGGCTTCTAGCAAAGATCCGTTGAGGTAATCTCTCCAAAATGCGTCGAGGTATGTTATTTCTGAAAATTTAATATCACATACAATGTAGCCTAAGTCCCTTGCACGTAAAATTGCACTTGCTTGAGTAAAACACTCCAACTGGCGTTCTACAGGGTCTGCTTTAACTGATGACACATTGCCTTGTAGAACAGACTGGTAATTACAATACTCAGCTCTAACTCTGAGACGAACATCTGAAGAAAAGAAAATTATTTTAAGATAACTGAAAGAAAAAATTGTTTTAGTTATAGTTAAGACTTACACATTTGATATTAAGAATTATAGAAAGAATCAGGAATTAAATAACCAGCGTTTAACAGCCGACTCAATTCTGAGTTTACGACTATCGATGCTCAACTACGTAGCCATGTACTTTTGATTGAACTCATCCTAGAAAACAGGGGAACTCCTGGATCAAGCATTGGGACAAACTAGATTTCATGAAGGACTTTTTGATGAATCGCATTTGAGTAACATGGAGAGAAAAACCACGAAAAACTACCATGGTTAGCACGACGGCAAGGAGATTCTTACCCAGGATCTATCTACCACTAAAGATAATTTGAGTCAGCACTATGGTCGGTGCAGAAGCAGAGCTCGTATCAACCAGACACTGCTGGTATTCAAACCTGGTCACCTCATTAGAAGGCAAACACTATCTTCCGAGCCACTGCAGCTTAATTAAAAGTATATTCAGGTATGACAATGGCCAAAAGGCAAAAAAGCTGAATTTTCACACGACGAAATGTTATGTGTGTGCAATCAATATGATAATTCTAGTATATGATTATCTAATGATAAATTCTAGACAATTTAAGGTAATAAATAACTCTATGTGTTGATTTAGATTACTTGTGTACTAATTTATTAATATATGAATAATTATATCGACACTTAACATTTAGTAAAATAACAAATTGAAAATATGAAGCTTGAAATTATGTCTTTCTTCAGTCACAAAGGAGTTAATTATTACTTGAAAATGTGCTTACTGAGAGCATACATTATCATTCCATTTTTTTAAAAATAAATACTTACGTGATTTATAGCAAAAATAACCACGTGAATACAAATCCAAATTTTTAAATGACGTGCTAATACGCAAATCAATATTTGATATTACAACCGCATAAACGAATCATGACTTTGGATTTTAAACTCGAGGAAATATGAATCACTACACAGGATTTTAAAAATACATAAATACAAATCACGATATAGGATTTTTAAATCCCGTAAATAAGAATTGTAATGTACGATACTGAAATCACATGAATAAGAATCGCAATGCGCAACTTTTAAATCAGGTAAATACGAAAACCATTTTTTGTTATTAAAATGCAGCAACGTCTGAATTACGAAAGTACGAGCTATCTGGCGGGCGGTTAAAAATGTGGAAAATCTTATTTTCTGCATGTAAAGGCAGAGAAAATAGCCAATAATGCAGAAGAGTTGGCAGCTACGTAGTTTGAATTTTCTGTTCATCTTTGAAAATCGGAAATAAATGTAATTATTTTATTTCAACGATTGAATTTTTAGAAAAAACGGAATATATATAAATATAAACTGCTGTTTGTAGAAAATGCAACACCATGAAAGAATCATCAGAATCAAATGAAATTTAATGCAGAAACGACTTGTACTGATACAAATAAATGATGAAATTTTCAAAACAAAAGAAACAAATTAAGCGTCCAAAATCAGTATTTGGTGCAGCCACCACGCGCTGCAATAAGTGCTGCTATACGACGTGGCATGGAGTCAAACAGATGTTGAATATCTGCTTGAGGAAGAGAATTCCATATCGCTTGTATGCGCAACCAAAGTTCGTCTTTGGAAACTGCAGGACGCGGATCACGAGTGAGACGCCGACCAACCATATCCCACACGTGCTCAATAGGCGACATATCCGACGAATAAGCAGGCCAAGGAAGAAGTTGCATGCGTTGTGCTGAACAGAAGTCTCTAACAGTCCGCGCAACATGTGGGCGTGCATTATCCTGCTGAAAGATAGCTCCAGGGATGCCTTGAAGGAAAGGAACGACTTCGGGCTGTAGCACTTCACGGACGTATCTGTTGCTATTGAGATTACCCTCAATTCGTATCAAATTGGATCGTCCATGATACGAAATCGCACCCCAGACCATAACTCCGGGTGTTCGACCACTATGTCGTTCAATAATACACTCAGGAAGGCAGCGTTGACCGGCATAACGTCTAACACGAACACGGCCATCATGGGTCCACAAATTGAAGCGTGATTCATCTGAAAAGACAACTTGGTGCCAATCAGCTCGCCAGTCTCTGTGCTCAAGAGCCCACTGCCGACGCAGCCGTCGATGATCCGCCGTGAGGGGAATCCTGTATAATGGCACCCTTGCACGCAATCCACGGCGCAGCAGACGACGACGAATTGACGAAGCCGACAATTGTACACCTGTAGCAGTAGACCAATGTGCTGCCAGCTGCCTGGAGGAAGCTGTGCGATCATTCACCGCCATGCGGAGCAGGTGTCGATCATCGCGCTCTGACGTCACCTTCTGTCGTCCAGTGCCTGTTTTTCGAGTTGTTCGGTGCTCGTCGGTCCACTGCTTCCAAACTCGCATCACTGTGGAACTGTTCCGCTGCATACGAGCTGCTATTGCGCGATAGGAAAATCCTCCTTCTCGAAGGCCGATTATCCTCCCTCGTTCAAACTCCGTAAGTTGCTTGAATTTCTTATTCTTCCGTCGTGGAGGCATACTCAGGTCTCACTAAACGTTTGCCACTAACAAATAATCATAGACTATTTTCAACGTCCCGCTACAGCACTTTAATTATACGCTTTCAGCATCAATTCAGAGGGCGCTGCGCGCGCCACGCACGCGCGATGGCTCTGAAACTTTATTAATTTGCATAATATCCTATAATTGACATTTGCTGCGAATTTCATTTGATTCTGATGATTCCTTCATGGTGTTGCATTTTCTACAAACAGCAGTTTATAATTTATTAGAGAATCGGAGTTTTTGATAAAAAGGCTGAAATTTGAGAGACAAAAGCGAAAAAGGCGGGAACCTGCTAAAAAGGGATTAAGGCTCTACAAATTTAAAACCAGCAGTATTATAAGGCTTGATTTCCCAGTCTCTACTTTTTCAGACAAGATAGATCAAAAGTTAGGTGAGCTAAAATTCACTACTGGTAATGCACTATGATGATAATAATAAATAAAGATCCTTTTAAACTGATACCTTAGTAATTAATGGCGGCTTCACATTAGCTTACAAAATATCGAGGTTAAAAAAAATCTGGGTATTTTTAAAAATGCCTGATTCAGATCCTTTTTTTTTTGTGGGTTTAATTGGGTTTTTTTGGCAGGGAGGGATTCAGTCGCAAATACATAGTATATTTTAAAGATAATGAATTAACTTTATTACTAAATCTATAACAGCATACAGAGTAAATTCTTCTTAAATTAAACATAAAATTTATTTTAAAAAGCTAACAAGCAAATAAAATGCGGCTTCATATAATTTTTTATAAGATAAGAACTAGTCAAAAAAATTTCTCAATTTTAAGAAATTTTTTTAATTTTATTTAAACTTAGTAATATAGATATTATGTAAGTGTTCTCCCAAAGCGTTCTTAGAAGGGCGGCCTACCCCACCGGCCCTTAGATCATATAAATGCGTCCTTGCCTTTTTTGTAAAAATAAGTTGCTTTTCCTTAAAAACATTGCCATTTTATTTTATTATTTCAGGAAAAGGTTGTTTTCTTAACCACCTGTTTTAAGGAAAAGTCTACTTCTGATTTATTTAGTGATTAATAATTTAACTTCAATTTTTAATTTCATTCCTTAATATTAATAAGATTTTTCTTATGTTGTTTATTATTTAGTTGAAATTTGCATGATATTCAGCCTCAGAGATCACATCTTATGCTTGGAAGTATATTGAGTTTTTTAGTGATTTTAAATTTTACCATTTTTATTTTTAATAATTATTTTTTTATTTAAAAATGTACCTTTAAAAGTTCATTTTCTCACAATTTTCAGTCTAAAATAAATATCAAGTATATCATTGAGATAAAAATTTTTTTTATGAAATAAAGAGCATAATGCATTTCATTTCTGTTATGTCAAAACATTTTTTATTCTATAAAATTTAAAAAGTACAACAATACCTAAATAAAAAAAAAAAATTTCTGGTCAACAACTTTTTAGAAAGTATTGTAAGATTATTAACTAAGAAATGGTAGAATAATTTGAGAAAAATATTCAAAATTATAATCTATATATATATTTCTCTTACACAGCAACAAAAAAAAGCCTCATCAACTTCCTGAATGGCAGTAATTTATAATAGCTATAAACAAAGTCTTTCTTTTTATCTGATTTCTTTTTATCCCCTACAAAATAAATTTTTTTGAGCAGGTGGCTGAGTAGAATCTCTGCAAAATATATTTATTTTTATTTTATTAAACATAAAATTTTTATGAAAAACATTTTTTAATAATGCAGCTAGCTGAAAAGTCATATTTACATGAAATTTTTATTTGAGTAAATATCGTTTTTATACCAATTGTTCCGCTTAACTAAAAAAATAAATAAATTATAAAGTTATAATAATTGCATTATAAAGTAATTTTTGTAAAAATTCAATTAACACAAGATTAGCACACACTAAATTTGTCTAAATTGCAATTTTTTAAAAACAACTAACAGTTTGCTTTTAATTAAATCAACAAGCGTAAAAGTTTTGTTTTGAACGTGCATTTATTTCATAGCATATAAATTTATATAAGGAGAATTAAAATAAACTAATATAACAATATTTGATTTAACTTTGTGATATTCATTTTCTGACTATTTTAATTTCTGTTCATTAAAAAATAAAACAAAATAAAATAGTTTAAAATTTAATACAAATATAATGCATCCTCCAAT
This sequence comes from Parasteatoda lunata, assembly GCA_949128135.1. Lineage (NCBI taxonomy): Eukaryota > Metazoa > Arthropoda > Arachnida > Araneae > Theridiidae > Parasteatoda > Parasteatoda lunata. Next base: position 83,757,742 of record OX421975.1, read on the forward strand.
TTAAGATGTAAACCTCCTATAAATTATTGGTTTTCAGTAATTTGTAATGATAAATCTAGTATGAGTATTTAGCAAGTGATAAAAAAATTTTTTTTTTTGGACACAATTGCTTACTTTTCTTGATTGCCAAAAGTCATTACGGATATTACAAGGTGTCAAAATCCAATTATTTGATTTTGTTAGTTAAATCAAGACAAAAGATTGTAAAACAATGCGATAAATCAAATTAAAAAGAATTTTTTTTTTTAAATTTTATAATAATCTAAAGTAGTAATTTTTTTTAAAACTTCCTGTTAAATGCAGGTTCTTAAAGCTAAATCAAAATAATAGAACTCATAAATTCAGAATTCATAAAAGAATTCGACTGCATTGACAAAAAAAAAAACTTTTGTTGTATAATATACTATATTTTACACATAGGGAATTTTAGGGATTTTATAGTAATCAAAACAGAAAAACTGCAATATTTTCCAGTTATGATTGACATTAAACATACTTGAAATGTTATGTATAATGTTTACTCAATTTTGAATATTAATAGGCATTTAATTCAATAAAAGATTTTTTTAATTAATTTAAAGAGAGTTTAACAGAAAATTAAAAAAAAAAAGTAATATTGATTTTAAAAAAGAGGTTTGCTTCATTGTGTATAAGTAATACTTATTTAAATATTCAAGCAAGCATTAATCTTTACACGAATTCTATTTCAATAGGAATTGTTTTAGGAAACTGACTCAATTTTCAAAAATAGACAAAAATTAGGAGAATTTTAATTAAAACAGTAGATCAGGAGAAACTGGCAAAATCCAGTACAGTTGGCAGCCATGTAATAGACATCAAACTGTTGTAATAATAATTAGAAAACAAAATAATTAAAAATGTTACCACAAGTATATTTCTGATTAGCTGCAGTTGGACTGGAATCAATAATACTCGGTGCATGGTAAATCACATTACGGTTTGAAATTCGTTGACTTCGCCGTAATCTTTTGGCAGGAGAAGATTCACTAGCAGGAAAGTTTATCCTATCTTCAGTTGGAGTGGAAGGTACTTTATTATTATTACCACTTATCCTTAAGGTTTGATTTGACTGAGAATAAGAGGCAAGGGCATCAACATTTTGGTAGATTTGCCCTATATTCTTGAGGTATTCTTCAACAGGATCAAGGGTAACTAAATAAAATAAAAATAATATGGTAAAAGAATATACAAAATCAGATACAGATTCATATATACACAAAAAAAAAATTTTTTTTTTTTAATTACACAGTAATCCGTTAAATAGCAAAATTTTTTTTTTGGATGTGACACAATTGCATTAATTACTCAGTCTATTATTGCACCCACATATTATATGCTATCAAATCATAAATTATCACAAAATAAATATGCTATCATCTTTTTATTTACAAGAGTGCTTTTTAAATTAAGTACAATATACTGAATTATATACTGAATCTGAATTATTCTGAAGTATAAAAAACTTAAATTTTGTTCTAAATAATAATTTATCAACAGCAACACTAACTTATGTTAGTAATAAAAATAATATTTAGGAAAAGTTTTTGCGCCGGTATCTACGCTACAACGGCTGCCAAATTATGGGGACAAAGTAAACCTGGGATTGGCAAGCAAAAAACTTAAAATAACGCTAAGAACCAGGCAGTTTTCTGTGATTCCATGGTCATTTTAAACAATGACAATAGGTACAGACATAGAAATATCCTAAGCATTTATATGTCTTTTATACTAAATTTAAATTATGAGAGTAAACTTCAATGGGTAGTATTACAATAAAATAGACCCATTTTCTAATTTAAAATTACTGCATTCTGCAGAAAATATGATTGACACATTTAAAGTTTAACACTAAAGTGCATGCAGATACAGGGCCATAATGTGAGCACTTTTATGTTAACTATGTAAAATTTTTTTTCCGTTTAGCAGCAAATGTTTCAGAAGATTTTAATTGGCAAAACTGTTGGCGTAGTTTTAAAAATCATACTTAAAGCTTTTAGAAATGGTTTCCTTTTTAGCCATGCGAAATGCAGATCGACCAAAATGAGATGAGGTTAAAGACTTCTGTTTAGTTTCAACACCAATTTTAAAATAATTTTATAGGATTGCAATATTTATATAAAAATACTTTAAGAATTATAGTGGTACTAAAAAAGGAAAGACGTTTTATACTCTCTATATCCCTTTTTGTTTAATGCAAAATAAAAAGAGTCACAGCTTCAAGCACTATGTTTCAAATTGTGCCAACAGTTATATGATGTATTACATGATCCTTCAAAATATTTCTTGATATAGAAAAGATTTGCAGAGTTGATATGGAATTGTTCACATTATTTTATCCGATACCTGTATATAAAGTAAATACTTGCCAATTTCTTCTGATAAAATTTATTACTATAAGTAGAACTTCATAGAAAAATAAAATAATCAGAAAAATGTGAAAGAGTGAATTGAACGTGGGGTATAATGGTACAAGAGCAAAAAATAAGTATAAAGTAAAGTCCCAATTATCTGAGAGATTTGGTGGCCGGAGAACAGCAATAAAAAAAAATAATAATAATAAAAATGCTAAAAAAACAGAAAGAAACACAAAAATCATTTAAAAACAAATTTACACAGGCGTTCATATTTTCAGGGGTGATTGTGAGCCCAAGTCAAAATTCCGGAAAATTTCTTGAAAAAAAAAAAAGTTTAAATTGAAAAAAAATTAAAACAAGTTTTTTTTTCTGTTTCTCAATATTTCTTAGTTTACTTAAAATATATTTAAAATTTTACACATACCTATGATGACCTGCAGAAGTAATTGAAATTTACAAATATGTCTTTCTTTCTTGAGTTTATGATTATAATAACTATTTACTGATAAAAAATTAATATTAATCATGAATATAAGCTTATAAAGTATCTCTCAGGTTCTCCCTTACAAACAAATAAAATAAACTGTGTTTTTAATTTCCACCTTTGAAAGTTTGATTTCCGGAAACTTCTGTGATCATTGATTTTTTTAAACGTCTGGACCTTCGATCTCCGGAAACTTCCGGATCACTGTTAGTGAAAAATACAGAAATCCGGAATTTTTCCGCAGCACAATCACCCCTGCATTTTAAACACACAGCAGTAATCTTTTGTTCTATGTCTAAATTACTGAAATAATGAATGGTAAAGAAAAAAAATTAATGTATAAAAGTTTTCATACATAAAGGTCAGTTACACCTTTTTTTATATAAAAAAAAAATCAATGATTTATCATGTGAAATATAATTTTTTATCTCTTTGTGGACAATCAGGGCTCGACTATAATTGAGTTGATAAAGTAATATAAAAATATTTCGGTTTTGTCCCAATATGCGACTAATCAGTGTATTTTACGGATCACTACACTATACTTACTTCATATAATCTATTTTTTATTTAAAAGGCACACACTAACCTTAAAATCATATAAGTGTAGGATATACGGGCAATGGCTCTAAAAAAACAAAACTAAAAAACTCAACTATTAAAAAATAAAAGTCTATTATTACACAGTTAGATCTCATATTAGTATAATACCATTGCAAATGTTAAACAAGAATAACATAATACAAACCAGCTAGAAAAAAGACGTGCGACTGTATTTTTTTTTAGAAAGGTATCACATTAAAAAAAAAAAAAAATTATTCCTAAATAGATAAAAAACCTTTTCTTTTCTATTTAATCTTTAATTATTTTTAGTTTTTTCCAACAACAAATTTTATCCATTTAAGAAAAGAAAAAAAATTCTGAGGGAGAAAATAATCAGCAGAGTACACTGCCCAGCTGAATGGTTTTTGAGGGTGAAAAGTAACAATACATTATCTGGAACTTCTTATTGCCTTAAATAAAACATTTCTTAAAAATTAGTATCTAAATCAAATTTTATGAGAAGTCAATCAGGGCTACTTAATCAAATATAGCAGAATTGATTTTATTCAAGAAAGTGAAACATAAAAGTATCTATGTTAAGTTTCAGAATTTCATTTAAAAAAAAAAAAAATAATAATTTACCAGGGAGAGAAATTCAGAGGTATTTTTGCACAGTGTAATAAATTATGTTTGATTATCTCGAAGTATAATTTAAGATTGTACTTCAGGATTTCGAATAATGGGAAGATTTCCTTGTTGTGATCTGCGCCAAAGTAATTACAGTCTTGGCAATTTAAGTTCAGTTGCCTGCAAAAAACTTGAAAAGAAACATCACAGAAAAAAACCAACTCGTAGGGTATAATTAGTAGCCAAACATGGAGCAAACACATGCCTGCCAACATTGGAGAAATAAAACAACGCAGATTTTACTATCATGCAAGTCATAAAGAGAAATTCAAAATTGGAAATAATATAAATGCTTGCATTTAGCGAAGTAAAAAATATGTATATAAATCTTAATCTAAAGCAGGTTTTTTTAAAACCATTATTCATAATTACTAAAACTATAAACACTAAACATACTGCAGTGAGGAAGAAGCATTTTTGCCATCCGCAGATATCTTATCCCCCAACATTTATTGTTACTTTTTAAAAATTTTTTTTTAACAAATATGGAAAAATTTGAGAATATACAGTTAAACAGGAGATAGTCATAAAATACAAGAGTCTTCATTAAAAAAACAGGAGAATTGACAGGTAAGCAAACCACTACATGATTTGTTAACAAAAAATTTCGTTGCTATGCAATTGCAATTAGAACAGATCATGATACAGAGATACCTACCGAATAAGATGATACACAGCTTTTTAACAATAAGAATTCAATAAGAAAGAGGAAAGAAAGGGATGCTGTCTAGAGTTTTTAACTTTCAGAGAGATGCTTTACTTTATTGTTGTCAGGAAATAGCATATTTCATTACGATTGTGAACATTACATATTCATTGTGTTATTTATTAATTTTTCATTTGTGTTCTCTTTATTAACTTTTCCTTAATAAAATATTTATGGATACATGGAAATAGACCGGTGAAAATGTGAAGACTGAATATATAATAAACCCCCAGACTTAAAACCCAGAATGATTTCTTAAACAATCTACAATAAAATTCACATCTAACTAGCATGTAAACTATTTTTTTATTGTAAAATTGATATGGTTAAAGAGTTTAACCAAATTTAATAATTAATGCTAGAAAATATTAATGTTGGAATGAACTTATCCTGCTTAACATATTTTTACATAGCTTAAGGAGTCACTATAAATCAATTACAGGGGATATTTCCGTATCACGATCTGTCGCGCCAGCTACAATCGCCAAAGTGCCAAATCGATGTTAAACTTGCAAATTTAAAAAACAAAAACACATAGATATTTGCCCAGGGATGGCTTGGCTACGAGTTATACCTTTCGTGTTGGTCCCTTTCTGTGATGTCTTTTTTAGTTTCTCGCGGGCCACTGCCCGGAAGTTTCCAAGACTTGGCGATTCTTCTACCACAGATCATGATACAGAAATTCCCATTTATTACATTTGTAACTTCATAATTTTATAAAGGGGAGATTTCCGTATCGTGATCTGAGGCAGAATAAATACCAAGTCTTGGTAACTTCCGGCAGTAGCCGCAAGAAACTAAAATAAACATCACAGAAAGGCCCCCCCCCCCCTGGGCATAATCATTATATGTTTGTTTTTTTTAAATTTGCAAGTTTAAAATCTATTTGGCGAATGGCATGACAGATACGGAAATTAGGTTAAATTGTAATCATTTATTACGATAAATTGTAATCATTAGAAGAAACAGGTTACTTAATAATTTCCTAATCTTCAGAAATATAATATTTAATCACCAGTCTATTGAGAACTTACTTTATTTAATGAACTTAAATTTCAACAGGTTTATCTTTGTATCTTGATGTTCCAATATTATTTTGGAAACAGAACTTTTAAAGCCCACATTTGGGTCTGTAAATTAAGACCATGCATCATAACTTAGTAAAGCAACTAGTGTTTTGGAATATAAAATATTACAACCTACATTTGGACCAACAAATTTAGATGATGCATCATAGCTCAGAGAACGGATTAGTGTTTTGAAATTTACAATTATATTGTATGGATTTTACAACAGACATTTGTACCCACAAATTTAAAGCATGCGTCGTAGCCCCATGGAAGAACTAGTAATTCTAATGTATACTATTGTATACATAAAATAAATTTTTGATTAGTAATACTTTTAAAGAGCAAACATATCATTTATTTGCACCTGATATAAAAGTAAAAGCAGATTGAACAACTGAAAATTGAAGATAAATTTTTTAAATTACACGAAAGTGTGAGCAAACAGACATTAACATTGTTTGTTTACATTGTAAACTACTAGCAATGCATTTTATGGAAAACATAAAATTATCAGGGATCTTTAATACCTTTAGGTTTTTGCTTAACAGTGAACATGTGTAATAGGTCATGACGCCTTATTATTTTAAGCATTTCTAAAATGCTTTCAAAATTCGATTCATCACAATGTCCTTCTTTTGATAGTGCAAGAAACAAATCTTTGCCATTCTTTATTTTACGCCGTGTTGATGAATCCAAAACATTCCCAGATAATATAGTCAATAAATGAACATCGTTTTGTGATAAATGACTTCCAACACGATCACATATTTTAAACATTGTCGATTCATGACGCGAATTCTGGTTCCGCGTTATCTTGGTGTAATATCTGGAGTCCGCCGCCATGTTGATTTTGACATGTTCAACAAAACCATCTCCGCAGTAAATGAAAAGCGTTTCTGTGATTGGTTCATAAATATTTTACTGCGAGCACATTTTGTGATTAAAATTTTGTTTTAAATAGAAAAATAAACACTAAATTTCCATTAAATCATTAAAAAAATTATCTGATAATTCACGTTAGGAAGTAAAAACATTATTTTAAACAATTAAGTTTCAAATTTTTGAATTCAAACTAATTTAAAAATCTTTAAAATTTTAAAGTTTTAAAAAAGTTTTGAAATCGTGCTGTGGGTGCTTCTAGCTCCAATTATGGATTCCATCAAATTTTATTGAATCATATTGGGGGGATGAAAAATAAATTTGTTTTTAAAATTAGAATTTTCTGATTATAGATGCTAATCAATCTGGTATTTCCGTCAACTTCCGGCTCTCAATTTCAGAGCAGATTATTCAAGATGGCGGACAGTAAATCAGTGCCTGATCTCAGGACAGGTGAGCGGCAAATTTTTACATATTCATAACTTACTTAGCATAATTTATTCAGGTTTCGGCCAAAGTTTCCTTTTCATAAAATTTTATCACCTTTTTGTATGCATTGTAAGGATATAAATATACTTTAAAATTTACTATTTGCGGGAGAGTAAAGTAAGATTCTTTTGATCGTACATGAGCGAATATTGACTGCGATTTTTTTTTATTTTTTTTAACTGGCGGGATTGTGACATGTGTTTTTATGTGTACATCGTTTTGTGAATAGAATAAATGTTTTTTTTTTAAAAACTCAAGATGGCTATTTTTAAAGTTTATTGCTAAGAAGATTTAGGCTGATTGTTGTATTATTTGTGTCTTGATTTTGATGTTGTTGTCTTTAGTAAACAAATTATTTGAATTTTTTGAATTGTTATTCCACTCACGTGGTCCGGTTCTGCTGAAATACTACAAGCCCTCTGATTGGACAAGATAAGTGTTTGATGCAAAGGGATATTTTTTTTTTTAATTCGATGTAAATAAAAGAATAAAAAACATAAGATTTGTGAGTTATTATTTCCGTAAAGTTGTAGAAGAGGAAAACAAATATACGTGAAAATCGATTCGTTAAAAAAAAATGTTTATTTTAGAAGAAGATATTCTTTTTTTCATTCACGTTTTTACGTTTATTTATTTATTTTTTAAATTTTGATATTTATTATACTAGTTATGATCAAAGGGAAAAAGTATTGATTTTATTTAATTTCTAATGTCTTATGGTGTTTCTTCCGAAGTATTTCAAGATTTCTTTAATGAATATTTTTTGAAGATGTAACATAAAGAAATACAATAAATAATATTAACGAATATTTATCATTTTTGTAAATTTATCTGCCTAGGTCGAGTAAAAAAAGATTTTTTATATGATAATAAAATCAGTTAAATGATACAACTTTTTCATCTTAATGAACTGCTTTTTATATTTTTTTTATCTAGTTATTATATTTTAGTTAATTTTATAGTTATTAAAACAAAAAGCTTGAGCTTATGTTATCTTTTTCTTTCTCTATTTTGTTCACTACTTATTTTGTAAATGTTCATTTTTGTTTGAAAACCAACATATATTTTAGTGCAGTAAAATTTAGCACAAAGCTTGTGTCTTCTATTTTTTTCACAACTTATTTTGTATACATAATTTTTTAACAACAAGCATATATTATAAAGCAGTAAATTTTGTTTACATTCATAATTTTATAAAAGCTAACATATGTTTTAGTGCAGTAATTTTTTTAGCAATAAAAACAAAAAGCTTAAATTAAGGTTATTTCCGTTCACTATTTTGTTTACTTATTTTGTAGGAATTCATAGTGTTATAAAAACTAACATATATATTAATGCAATAGATTTATAGCGAAAAGCTTATGGTTAGGTTGTCTTTTTCTGTCTTTATTTTGTTCCCAATTTGTTTTGCATTCATAATTGTTTAACAACTTGCATATATAATTTAACTCATTGTTAATTTAAAAATTTATCAATGCACTTAGCTAAAATGTTTGTAATCAAATTTTGGTGTTAAAACTTAATTCTATTAACTGAAAATGCAGATTATAGTCATAAAGAGAGTTTGTACTTAGAATTGAAAAGGTTAAAAAGACACGGATATTTGTAGTGCTTAAAATAAAGTTAAATATTTATCAAGTAAGACTAGATAAATATGAGATGTTTATGCTTGGATTTTCTATAAATTAGCATTTTTTTTAAGGATAAGATATGTATACTTTTTTTTGTTATTTTGATGTGTGACAAACAGTTTAATTATAATTTTATAAAAAACCCATTGCATTATAATTATATAATAAAACCAGAAAAACCCAACCTTGGGTGGGTTTTATAGGACTTTTCTGCGTTTTTCATGTTTTATTAGGATTTTTTCAAAAGAGAGGACAGGGATAAGTACCTTATTTTAAAAAAGCTTATTTTAATAATTATTACAAATAAATTGGTGCAAAAGTCTGAATAAAGTTTCTTTTGACATCAGGATACCAAATGTTATATGTACTCACATACATCCCCATTTGAAACTTATTTTAACACAGGATTGCTTTGTATTTATATTTTAATCTTAAAAAATATTTGAGGAATTTTTTTTTTTTTGCATAGAAAGAAAATCAAAGGTATTGACTAATCAGTGGCCTTTTTTTAGGCTAGACTACATATATATTTCAATAGAATAGCTCTTTAATATAACATAGGATAAAAAACATCAATTTTAGAAAAACCCAACTGGGTTTTTCAGAGTGGGTTGTACGGTTTTATTGGGTAGGTGGGTTCTTTACAACCCTGGTTCAGGTTCTTTATGTAGTGCTTATGTTTAATTTATCTACTTATATTTTATTTTTACTTTATTTTTTTTCCATCTATGTAGTTGTAGATTCTTTCTTATTATTATAGCTTTAATTTGTCTGAAAAGTATCATTAAATACTGACATGTTTGTAATGTCGAGCTCAATGCTGTGTTTGCTCCCCTTTTATCTAAAAATGCAACTTTGTATTAAATATTTCCTTTATTTAAATTTTTATTCCATCCATTTATTAGATTGGATCTTATAATTGTATTTTTTTTTAATAATTTGTTTTAAAAGCATCTATAATCACTAATATGCTTGGTAATAACATGTAATTAAGAGTTTAAATAATATGTAATTGAGTTATGATCTTTTAACCTGCCAATTTTGAATCAAATCAGCTGGAACAGTTTTCCAAATAATAAAATATTATTACTTTTTAATTGGCTCGTTGGATTATGAGTTAAAGGAAAATCTAACTCTAAGCTCTTCTCATTCACTATATTAATTAAAAAAATAAATTATAAAGCTCTCTGCGATAAAAGGTAAGGTACCCACAGCAAATAAAATGCTATATATGTAATATTTAGTGAACTCTGAGAAGCCATCGTTTCAAATTGTTCCGCAGAGTAGTTTTGGTGCCATAAGATATTTTTGTGTATTGCATTATTATCTAGTGGTATTATTAGAAACTTGTAAAAACCCATCTGGAAACAATACTGAGCACTTTGATGTTTAAAGATCACATTTGAAAAAAGGGTGACTTTATGCTGCTTTTTCTTCCTCCCTCTTTATTTATGCAGGATTCTGTTGAAATTAGTGTTAAGAATGGAATATAAATGTGTTAAGAATATTACACTAGGTATTAATTTTCTGTTGTAATTATTAATAGTTGAGATTGTGGTAACAGAACTTCAGTTTACCACCACAAATTGTTTTTAAGCTTATTTAATACAAAATATTATTTCTCATATTTATTTTAGTGTTTTTAATTCCGATTTGAAGGGCACTTATCTAGCTAGATATAATTAATATATTTAGAAAAATTAATGCCCTTGTTTCTGAAAAGGCACCCTGCTTTTAAATTTTCAGGGAGATTTCTTAAATTTGCTTAATGTTTTGGTCATATTTTAAGCCATTGTAAACTAAAAGCTTCTCCATCGACAGACTGAAAAGTCAATATTGTTCTCTTGGGTCTAAAATGAAATAGTAAAATCTGTTAACTGTTTGTATCATATTATAATAGGTCAAACTATTGTTTCATGTTTTTTATGCTAGCACATCATAATCCTTCTCATTGGTGAAAACAAACATAAGTTGCTTGTGCGAACTATCTTTAGCTGACTGGTTGTGTGGCTGATCTTCGAAATCTGACGTAGTCAGATATACTTCATAAGGTTGTTGAAGTCCATTCAGTCAGGAGATCAGATGACAGATTCTGGTTGGCCAAGTCAGTCCAGCATGTGCTCTGGTGAAGCAGAATGGGCAATACATTTTATACAAATTAGGAAGCACTTTTTTCCACCCTTGAAAGTGAGGCACTTTTAAGATGATCACTTACAAACCTGGATAGAGCAGTCTGAGTACCTCTATTGTATTTGGTTTTCAATAGTCTGCCAGGGTGTGTCCTATTGTACCAGTGGCACTCAGGTGGTATGTTTGACAGTGAATGAAACCTTAATTTTTCATTTGTATATATTTCTTGAAAAATGAACAAGAAGTCAGTGATCAGGCCAAGAAGCCAGCCTTCTTGGGCTAATCTGTTAGCTGACTTCTCTCTCTCAACCTATACCACATTGTTCAATGGTAGCTTTTCTTCTCTCTGGAATGTCTCAATATCACATGACCGATAATTACTTGAGAAATTGTCTTGATGCCCTTTTGGAGGGAGGGTTATAGAAACCAGCAAATATGTAAATCCTGTTTTATCAGAACACTGGAAGTGTCTCTCTTATGAACAAGGGCAGATAGTTAATAAGACCTGCACAGTTCTAAGGCTACTCAGGTGTTGCAATTTCAAATTATAAAAATATTTAAGTAGGATGTAGTTTTTTCAAGACTTCTTCAGTTCTTAAACTTTCAAAAACTCATGTTTTTTTTCTTGATCTCATTTAAATAATCCAATTTGGGTATTAGAAATTACGACTTCAAAGAACTTTTCTGGAATAGTGACATCGCATGAAACAGTCACAACTGCCCTGGAAGAGTGGCAGCACATGAGACACTCATAAAAGCTCTGGAATAGTGACAACACATGAAATAGTCACAACTACTCTAGAATAGTGATAACACATGAAACAGTCACAACTGCTTTGGAATAGTGACAACACATGAAACACTCACACTGCTCTAGAATTGTGTCAACACATGAAACACAACTGCTCAATTCAACTATTGCATTTACTTCTTTCTCTGAAGAGGAAATGTGCAGTAAAATATCTTATACAGCTTTTTATAAAATTTAGGACTCGCTAATGACTTTGAGCCGAGGTTGATAACGCTTCAAAAAGATGTTATGATCGAAAATCTGCATGTGGATAGAAAGGATTCCAAATTATTATAAGTTCTGCCCCTAGTGGCACTGCATACATATCACCCTCCCCATTTGTTTTTTCTTACTTACTTTAAAACTTCTTTTACAGCAGTTTTTCATGTTATCTTGATATTAATCTTTTTAATGCTTAATTGATTGAACATTTATTTGGGAAATCATTATCTCGACGAATTTTTTTTCGAATCAGAATAATTTAATAGAATCAGAATTTAATTATGTTATTTTTTTTTAAAAAGTGGCAAAATTAATAATTTAATCTTTTAAGCTCTCAGGATTGCATCAATGGCGTCGCAGTGGTTCAATTTTTGAGGGGTAAGAAATTAAAATACACAGTCATAATAGCTCTCTAAAATTCACAGATGGAAAAAAAAAAAAAAAAAAACTCTTTTGTCTGTTAAGTATTTTTTTTTAAAAATCTCTTTCTCGTTTTTAACTTTAATGAATTTAAATGGATGAGGGTTTAATAAAATTTTATTTATTTGCCTGAAATATTCAGAGGGACTCTAATTATTAAGGGGGGCATATACCCACCGTCCACCCCGCTAACGATGCCCATGATTGATTGCATCACAATTATTTTTGTTTCTTAACGAAAAATGTTTGTCACATCAGATAAGTTGAATAATTTAAACGTCCCTAATTTTTTATTGTATTTAACTCAGATTTCGCCCCATAGATTTAGTTTCAGATTTTGTTACGATGACATTTAAACCAAAAAATTACGTTCGGTTACCGTTACTTCTTCATCCATGAACCTTTTTTTTTTTTTTTGTTGCTATTAAAACTCATTAAATATTTTTCACCAAAAAGATATCAAGCAATTGTGCGAAACGTAAATTGCTGAAGAATTTTAATGATATATTTTGTATTAATTCTTTTGAATGCGTTGACTGTGCAACTGTACATAAAATTTATCATAAAGTAAATATAAATTACTTACACTTTCATAACTATAAAATGGCAACTACATGTTTTTTTATCATGAAATGATGCATAATAAGGCGACATCGTGCAATTACTATATAATAAAGAGACTTCAGTTTTGATTTCATAGTTTTAAATAATTATTTAAAAAAAAATTATTACTGATAAATAATATTAAATAATTGTTAAATAAAATATGTACAGGTCACTAAACATAAATCGTTACTACATTATTAATTTTATGCTATTGACAAGCGAATATATCGGAATTTTTCCTGTTTATTAATGGCTTATTCTTGATACATTAAAATTCAATTGTTGGCGGGCCATAGCGTCCTATCTGATCCGTTTGTGAAAGTTCATTGAGACGGCCTTAGCCTACAATAAGTTCTAGTGTGTTGGAAGAAGAAGAACTAATAAAATGGATAATTATATTAACCTTAGTTGTAACTCGTGATACACCCCTGTTAACTAATCTCTGCGGATAAATTATTGTGAAAAAAGAAATAAAAACAGATGTATAATTCATATTCACTCAAATCTTTCTCTGTGAAATTTTGCATACGTCAGTTTTTTTTTTTTTTTTTGTCTATGCGATTTTTTGACCCAATTATTAAAACGCTTGTTATTTTTTTGTGTATTTAAAAGGTGCGAATCTATGAATTTATTTTAATTTAGTTATCTTGTGAAAATGAGGAAAACAATTGAATCCTTAGAGAATTTTTACCCCTTTCTCGGATGTCGAAAATTTGAAATAATTTAAATGGTATGGTAATTGGCAATTTTCATTTATATTTTTTCTATGATTTAATTTTTATGTTCATCATCACATGCTGAAATGTGATGATGAAAAATTATCGGATTTAAAAATTATCGTTACTGGATCTAATAACTCCCCTACCCTTTTCTCCTACAATTCTTTACAACATATAATTTTTAATTGGCATACCAATGGCGTTATAAGAAATATCTGACTCACAATTCGAATTATATTTGTCTCTTAAATAAGATGCCTCATCTCCTTAAAATATTTTTTTTTTTTCTCATTCTCTTGTTTGTGGGTTCTAAAAATAAAATTCTCCTACTTTCCCTCATATTTACATTGTATTTAAAAGTTCTCCTCCTCGCATACTTCATTCCAATCCTCCTAAAAGAACAAAAGCCGTAATTCAGTAAGAGGATGAATGACGAAAAAGGGGGCCCCTTATAGGGAACATTCGTTCCTTTTTTTCCCCTACCGCCTTATCATCTGACCTTGATCCAATTTAGCAATGAGATTGTACACTTACTAAATATGTTTTTATTATTATTTTTTCCCTCTGTTCTTTTTATCATTTACATTATTCAATTCAGCTTACTTAGAATAATCCACGTGTTGCGGACGTTGACCCGAAGAGGCAAAGATATTTTCCCATATCCACAAATTTATTTCATTAGGCAGATTTGTTTTATTATTATTTATTTTTGTGGGAATGTGTCAAAGATCAACATTTTCTCGTGTATGAATTTCCTGATGCCCCTGCCTCATTCATTTGCAACCTTGTTATTTCGTAATTACAGAAATATTTACGTAGTTTCTAAATACTGGAAAAACCTTTATTAATGTTTTACTTTTGGTAGATTTATATATATATTGGTTTATATGTCCCTTAACATCAGTAAGTTGAAAGCTAATAGTGTGTAATTTCTTTTTAATTATAACTCCTAATTAGTATTTCGCTTACAATACGCGTAGTATCTCTATCCCCCCCCCCCCCTATTATATGCTTATTTCGTTGAAAAATAATATCCTTGGGTCTAAAGAGCAAGATTAGCAGTCGCCACTCGCCAAGTAAAGACTAAATAAAGCAAGATGGCCACCGAAAAAAAAATATATATTTTTTTTTAGTAAGTAATTTGGCAATGATTAAAATGTTCCCGTGTACGAGTTTCTTAATGAAATGTACTGACATATATTCCTCCTCGCCGTTGTTTTGAAGTTATTTTGCATAGAAATTTACGATTAAATTAAATTACGATTTTACTTTCAATTCTTTTAATTATAAATTTATTGAATATGTATGAATGAATGTAATGTATTATTCAAGAGAATTGATACTTGACGGGCTTACTCGAAATAGAATGGAAAGAACAGTTGATAACGTAAACCAATGCACGTTTCAATAACCAATCAGGATGGATAGTTATCCACACTACGTCACTTGCAGGTATCCCATTGTGCAAGTAAATGCATTTTTCTTCTTTTATAAACTGATTGAAAGAGCAAATTAATATGTTGAGGGGGGGGGGGTGAAGGAGCAACAGTTCCAGTTACCAAGTAAATACCATGGCAATAAATTTCGCTAAAAAAAGGGCAAAGAAACAATAAATGGAATAAACAAAATAACCGTTGAGGATACTGTTCTAATATGAATTCATATTTTTAAAGAGTCGAAGCAAAACGGATAATTTTAACATTACATCTGGCTGTTAAAATTATCTATTTTTAAAATGCTAAAATAACTAGGATTTGAAAACATGCTTTAATAATTATTGAGCTCTGTATCCGACAAGATGGATAATTAAAAGTAAAAATAAAAAATTCTGATATTGAAAATAACAAATAAAAAGTTCTTAATTTTTTTTTTCTTTCTGAATCATTAATGTTAATAAAGTAAACGTGGTCTTTTTTATTTTCCTTTATGAAAGAACAATGACATTAATAGTTTACTAATTATTGTAAAAAAATTAAAACTCATTTTGGGGAGGTTCAAATATTACGTAAACGCCTAACGGGGAAAAAGGGTTTCTGACTTTGCATTATTTTGCTGACAAAACAGGAGGAGGGATATCAGCTATGCTTACATAAGACATAAAAATTTTCTAAAAAGCAGAATAAAAAATGACACATCGAAAAATTTCAAACAAGAAAAACACAAAAGATTCCTAAAAAATATTCTACTCAAAATTTTATTAAACGTTTTAAAACGTGATCTTAGTTTAATGCAATAGTTTTATCTTTTGATGTGAATTTAATACTAAACTTAGTCAACTTCAGGCAAAGTTAAAACAAAAACCCTGATTGTGCAATTTCCTTACGTAAGTACTTTCTAAACTTTTAATCTGTTCTACCTACCACACATCTCTGCGTGCCCATGAATTAGCTTATGGAAAAAGTATTTAGTTAATATCTTTCCCGATATTTAATGACTTTATCCCTACTGTAAGATTTTATTATTGTTTCTTATTTTGAGAATTCTTATTTTTGATATTCAACTTTTTAGTTCATCAACTTGCAGTTTCCAGAAAAAAATTGTTAAAAACAACATTTGTGTCTTAGTTAAGCTTGAGCCACATTATACCTTGTAGTTTGTAAAACGATAGAATTCGCAGGGTATGGTGGATTTTATGAAAAAGCAGTTTTGCCTTAGTGAGAGGTTTATTTATTATTTTCTGTCCGCAGTTTAATGCACTCAAAAATTAAAAATAAATTTGGAATTGAAAGAGCTTAAAATAAAATTTTTTTTAATACTAAATCCATGCTTTAATTGTTTTTCGAAAATATTAAATATATTATTATAGCATTATTTAAAGTATTGCATTTTTTCTTTGAAGTATTTATTACTGTTAAGTATTGAAGTATTGTTGTGGAAAGTATTTTTATTAGCTGTTTTATTTTACTCATTTCATTTATGTTTTTTGTACGTGTGTGTCCTAAACTTGTGACAAATTGAAAACCAATAAATGTATATGTATTATTATAAATTGAACTATAATTCAGAAAGTTAATTTTAAATGTGATATTCAAATAGTTTTATTGTTATTTGTATAATTCATAAAAAAAATATCATTTATGAAAAGTTAACATGATATTAAAAATTTTACTCAAATATTTAATTACGTTTAAGATTAAGTACATTTTAAAATTTATTCTTTTATATTTATTATTTTGCATTTAAGTTTCTTGATTTTTTGCCTGTAAAAAATTAAATATTCTAAGCTACTAGTCATCTAATAAAATTAAAAGAAACATATAGATAAATATATAAAAATAAATTGAATTTAAAAGAATAATAATCTGATTTCAGTAATTAAAAAAAAAAAAATGCGCTTTTTTTTTTTTTTTTTTTAAAGCATGTTTTTTTTTTTTATATATATATAAACTTTGTTTATTACAATGCAGAGAAGCATATCACAGTTTTTTTTTTCTTCATATTTCTGTTCTTGAATCTGATTAACTAACTTATTACCTAAAATTTAATTAAATTAATTCAAAAGCACATTAAATTCAAAATTTTTATGTTCCTTCATTTTCAATCCCTATATTCGTTTATAATTGTATTAGTTTGATGTTATAACTACATAATTCTGTTGGGAAAACTAAGACTTTTTTTTCCCCATCATTTTAACCTACTGAAATCCAAGCTGTAAATAAATAGCAAAAAATGAGATTTTTCTCCAATAAAAATGTAGCACAACAGAAATTTTAGTAATTCATAAGTTTAGTAATTGAAAGTTTAGTTTATTAATTTAGTTGGTAATTTATTAAAAGTTTTTTTTCTCACATTTTTACATAAAAATTTAATATTTTTACTTTGCACTTTTTATAGTGTGAAAGATATTTTTATAGAGTATTTCTTCTGATTTTGACCATGAAACAAATTAGGCAGGATTCTAATAATTAAATATTTATCATAAAACTGTCCGAAAGGTTTTTTGTATCAAATTTCTTACTTTTCTTGTAATTTTCCATCCGCAGTTAAAAATTCCGATTAACGAAATTGAAAACCAACTATATTTTTAGACAATCGCATTGTAATCGCATATTGAATGCTTATTTCCATGTTAAACCGAGTTGAAAAGTAATAAGTTAGCTTATTTAAAATCTCTAGTTAATCTATGATATCGTTTTATCATATTTGCATGTTTATGGAACAAAAGTGAATATTTTTGAATCCTTTATACAAAATATTAATCAGTTAATAGTTAAAAAAGATGTCTGCTGTATATATATATATATGATGGTTTAGTTACTTTTAATTTGGGACTTAAAATATTATTTGACCTTTAGTTTTAAATTAACAAAGGAAAAAAGAAACTGACTTAAACCTAATAAGTCTCGAAAAACTGTTTTTTTGTTGTCCCCCCCCAACCCTAGTCGGAAAGTGATTCATAATTTAGATTGGTGATAAAATGGCGTCATAAATTTTGATTATAATGATTAATAAACGGTTGAAACTTTTATTATTATTAGATACAGAGTTCCATACGGAATTCGAGTACTCTAAATAAGTTAGAAAGTGATCGGAATTTTGATTGACGATAAATTCCACTAGTAATGGTCCCCCACCCTCAAAAAAAAAAAAGACTGAATCTTGCATTTTTATCAGTTACTGAGTTTCAATTAAGTCGGAAAGTGGTCGAAGTTTCGATTCATCGAATTGTTAAATTTGATGAATCGAAATTTTGATTCATCGAATTGTTAAAAAGAAAACAGAGAATATAAGCGCCTAAAGCTAAAACAGAAAAAAAAAAAAATACAATTAAGTTACCACCTAATTATATATGTTTTTATCACCTAACAATAAGCATAAGCACGATAATTTTATTCACGGGTGTTCTTAAAGAACTTAGTCACGTTCAGCTCCCAATCTCGGGCATTATTAAAACAAAAGGCGCATTTACGGAGAAAACGTGCAACGAGATCGTTACGACAAGACCCTCCAATAAAAATAATCGTTTACTTTTTTTTTTTACTCCGTAAAAGGCAATTCTTTTGAGATCTTAAGTGCTTCATAACAATAACTTAATTCCCTTAACGCCATTCATATACTTTTTCATTAGTTTGCCAAACTTCGACTCGAAAATTATTTCCGTTAAATATCAGTCTTGCATAATTAATACCCAACCAATTTTTTTTTCTTTTATATTCTTATTCTTAAGTTAAAAATTATAATTTTATTAATACTTTTAAGACTTCGGGGGAAACAGGCAGATCGAGTCAAGCTCTAAGGCTGCTGCTCTCTATTTTTTTCGCTGAGGAACCTTAAATGATCGACCTTCTTTTTGATGCACCCCCAGACTTAATGGATACATTTTATTAGTATTTGTGAACATATAAATTAACAAAAAACTTTTAATTATTTTAAAAATATGTAATGATCAAAATTTTTTTTTACTGAAAATGAATGAAATGAAATATGTTTTACATTAAAATAAAAACGGAAAAATAAGAAAACGGTAAGAATGGCTATCAGTGAAACATACTTCTTCATTGTTGAATTTGGTTGTTTTTATTCGATGCGAAATACTAGTGGAATTTTTCATAATTGCATATCCTTTTCACAATTCATTCATTATATTGTTGTTATAAAATCATTGTTTTAAAACTTTTTCTTTACAAGCATTTCAATTGATTACTTTTATAAAAACATCGGAAATATTGAATAAATGATGGATTATTAACTGAATATAAATTTAATAACAGGTTTCGAAAATCATAACTGGTTAAAAAAAATTCTTTACTCTCGAAACCTCGGTACCCTTCCACAGAACTCTAGGATTCCACAGAACACCATTTGGGAACTGCTGGTCTAGGGCTTTGGACTTGTCAAGTAAGAAGGTGAATATAAATATACAACAATGGTTGGGGAGCATGATGCGGAGATTGGGTAAATACGATAATGATCTATCTTCCGATTGTGGTAGTGTTGTGCTCGCATACTCCAATATTGTCTTCGGATCATTATTAAGTATGTATCCCAAACGGTCGCCATTAATAAAGCCGCAGTTCGACGTTAACAACAAAACCAAACAAATTTGATATAATACGCTAAAAAGTGTTAAGTCATGAAAGTTGCTTCTAACAAAAAAAAAAACGGGACTTGAAAAGCACAATAAAATTATAAATCGTATCAAAAGATATATAATTTATCTAACTGATTGTAATTTCGTTATAAATGCCATAATCTAAGCAGCATTTCACCTTAAAATTAGAACTTCAACTATGTTTCACCATTCCATGGAGAATGTTTGATGTACACATTCCCCGAGAAGAAATTTCGTGGAAAGGGTCTATAATTTTTTATAAATAATGTTATGAAATTACCAGAATATTTCTTCTTAGCATAGGCAAAGGCTTTTTTTTTCAAATTCATTTAATTTTTTACCTCAGAATTGTGGATTAATAAAATAAGCTAGAAAGTGGAAGTCCTATCACTTGGTTGTTAATTTTTTCTTTCTTTTTTTTATCTTGTTGAGTTCTGGTAATAGTAAAATAATAATAACTAAGGCCCGGATTTTGATGACATTTGCATTTTTGGACATTTTTTGTCCTTTAGAGCATTTTTTTAGATTTATAGGGCATTTTTCTTTAGATTTTGGGGCATATTTTGCATTTTTTAAATTTTTTGTTAATTTTTATCATTTTTCATTATTACACTGGCTTCCAAACAATGAAGAAAATCTCTAGGATATTAACAGGTGAAGCAACATCTTTTCAAATTGAAGAAGAATTGTCAGTAAGTGAGACCGTCTTTTTCAAGTACGCACCAATAACATCAGTAGACGTTGAAAGAAGCTTCTTCAGGTATAAAAATTAACTTTCAGACAAGAAACGCTCGTTTACATTTCAAAATATTAAAAAAAAATTTATAATCAAATGTAATTCTGATATTTAGTAATATTATGAGATGGAAGTTGTTATATTCATTAAAAGTTTCTATACGAAATGAAAATGTTTTGGAGTCAATATATTTTCCTTTTTTTTTTTTGTTATTTTAGGATATAAAACATATTTTTCAAACTTTAATGAACGTAGAACAAGTATTGCATAGCTTTATATTTTTGAAATGACTCATAATAATTTTAAAGAGTAAAAAATTGTTTTAGTTCAATATTTTTACTTTATTTAAGTCATATCATAAGGCGTTTTTAGCGAAATTTTCGCATTTTAAGGGCATTTTTTGCACTTTTAAAGGGCATTTTTTGCACTTTTTAAGGGCATTAATTGAGATTTTTTAGGTCATCAAAATCCGGGCTCTAATAATAACAAATGTAAAGAATACTTCTGATGCTACTGAAATACTGATTGTCGCTGAACATAGGAGATTTGAAAGTAGCTTTCCAACCTCCCAAAAATCTGCAAGCTTACAGACACATATTTTTATAAATTTTTTTAAATGATTAAATGGTTTAAGTTACATGAAATTTTATACCAAAAAATAGCTAGTTAGACGTTAATTTTTTTAAAACTTGAATCTGCTATTTTTTTTTTTTATATTTTTGATCCAAGTCTTTTAATAACGATTTGAATTGAACCGATTTAAAGATGACTGAAAGCCGATTCTGGCGGAAGCTGATTTAAATCGACGAACCCTGGCTTTAAATTTTAAGTGCTCATCTCTTATGGTTGAATAATGTGTTCGTTTTCTGAATCTGAACTTTTATTTTTCAATATAGAATACTATTTTGCCAGTAGAATTCGAACGTGAACTTTCAAATCTAGACTGAAAGGTTTCTAAAGTTTTAAAAAGCGGACAGGACGGTAAATTTTACCATTCTTTCAAGACATTGTCGATCCTGGATTCATTGTTAAAAATGCAATTTTTATAATTTTTTTTTTTTTTTTTTTTTTATGGAAATCAGAAATTTTTCTAACTGAAATTTTCTCCTGTGAATATTAACCAATTATTTATTTTCTGAATCAAAATTTTTATTTTTCAATAAATATGGAATACTATTTTGCCAGTCGAATTAGAACATGAACTTCCAATTCTAGACGGAATGGTTCGAAAGTGGGCAGAATGCTTTTGGACAGGACGGTAAATTTTACCATCTTGTTCAAAATGTTGAAGATTCTGGATATGTTGAAAAAATAATTTCCGTAACCTCTTTTTTTTTGTGAAAGTCAGAAATTTTTCCAGCTGAAATCTTCACCTGTGAATATTAACCAATTATTTTTTTTCTAAATCATAATTTTTATTTTTCAACATAGAATACTTTTTTGCCTGTCGAACTTGAACTTTAAGTTTTATCTTTTTTTTTTTTTGCCGCGTAATTCTAATAAGCAAGGGTCAAAGTAATCAAATTATAGTTTTTGTTATCATAAAAGAATATTTTTAATTCCAGATGTTTGCATTCACTTTCAAGGAAGTATTTAACGTCGAAGAAAGGAGAGAAAAAAACTCACTTTCTAATAAACGAAATTCAGTTAGTTTAATCGATTGTAAAATTACTCTGATCGCTTTTTAATCGATTTCATTTCCGCTCTTTTTTTATTTCTCCTTTCCATTTTTTTATTAAAAAAACAGATAAAAAGACTGCTGTTTCATTGAACTCGATAATATTCGATTGAAAATTGTATGTAGTATGATGAAGACTTTTTTATAATTCACTTTCTACTAATAACATACTTTTTTGCTAAAAATTTCTTAAATTCTTCATTTTTTTTTCCTCCTTTAAATAGCTCAGTATTAGTATTGTTTTTCTGTGAAAACGTCTTGATATAAAAGCTGCTTCTCCATTTTCCCACCGATCTTTAGTGTTTTCCAGGTGTTTTGAGTTTCATTTTCTATGACTTTTGTTTTTTATTAAGTCATTCACCTTTCTGTACTGGTGGTAGGAGATAATACTACAATAGATTTCCTAAATTATTTTTTAGGTTTTTTTTGAAAAGTTAATAATTTTGAAGTGATAAAAATTGAAATAAAAAATAATTAATGTATAAATAATAATAATATCTAAAGAAAGTTATAAAAATTTACCAGAAACGAAGAAATATAATTAACAGCACATGCACAGTTAACAGTAACCTCAAAATAAGTTGACAATAAAACACTGAAGGTAAAATTACAATAACATGATAAACTAATGAATTTTTTCTATTAGTGGAAATTGCATCAAAAAGTATTCATTCCTGTTTGTGTTTTTAGTATTCTATAAATGAATCGCATTTATTTATAGAAATAGGAGCCTCCACCTCCTGCTCGCTTCACTCATCAACCCTCTTAATTATTTCTTTTTCATCATTGTTTTTATTTCCCCTTACTTTTAATGTTTTCTTAAGAAAACAATAACATTTTGCTTAAAAATTATACAACTATAATAGTTTTATGCAGAGACATTTTGTTAATATTTTAATCGTAATAGACGATTACCTAGATTTGAAAAACAATCATCTGCACTTGAAAAATAAATTTGATCTAAGAAATACAGAACGAGAATAGTTCAAACAGGAAACTTTTTATTCCTCTTGTTTTAAATTTTTATATATTTTAAAATTTTAATATAAATGTTGAGATTTATATCTGGCAAAATCTAATATTTTTTTTCTTTTTGTTACTTTCGACATCAACACTAACGCAAGCTTATAAAATAAAGATACCGAGAAAATTTTTATTTATTTTTTATTTTTACAACAAACGGTAAATAGTCTATATGTTAGGTAAAAGGTCTTAAAACGCGATAGCTTTCGAATAAATTTATTCTTTGTGAAGAAAATCGTGTCCGACACACCTTTTAAGTCTATAGTTTTTGTGCAGCAAAACAAAATATACCGTAAAGGTAAACACCCAGGACATTGACGTCGCATACGACTTTCCAATGTGGAGATACTATTGATTTTACAGCCAAAATGTTTATTATAAAGACTTGAATAAAAACTCATAACGAGTAAAATTGTTCATTGCGTATAAAACATAGTCTTACTAAATTTTTGAATGTTATATAGAACAGTAAAAGTAATTTCACGAAACTTCGATAAACTATTGATCGAAAATTCCGAACAATTTTATGATAAAATGATCTCCACTTTTTTATTATTAGGCAATAAATAAAATTAATTATTTATTCATTAATTAATAATAAATATTTCTATTTAGTTTTGTTTCTGAGTGAATGTTTGTTCTTAACAACTAGAGTTAAGAAAACTCTGCTTAACAATGCAAATATAAACATTAGAATCTTAAAACGATTATTTAAACGTTTTTAACCAAAAAAAGGTTTTGGAAGTAAACGGCAATGTTGTAAGCGTTAATAAAAACCACTACCGTCGATTCCATTTTAATGGTATGACTCCGTATCACTGATAGTAGCATATCTCTGGTTGCAGAAACCCCCTAGCACCGCAGTGGGTATTGCAGATTTATTTTTCTTTAAAAGAAAAAATACTGAGACTCCTTTTAAAACGTCTGTAATTTATATGAAAATTATTAAATTTTAATTGAGAGAACTTTGCTAGGAAAAAAAAAGTAATGAAATTTTTCATTTGTTGTTTGATAAGGCTTTTAAGTGTACAGGGATTTATTTCATTATTTAAGTGGCATTGTATAAAATTTAGGATTTATTTGAAAAGGTTTTATGTATAATTTTAAAAACCTTATAATTGAAAAGTTTTACTACACGTATGTTAGATTAAGCTGAATTTTTACAAATAATCTCTGTCGGACAAATATGGATTTATAAAGATAGAGCTGGAGTTTCGCTCATTGAATTCTGCTACCACGGTGACATCTCGATTTTAACGAAATAGCACACGAACGCTATTTATATATAGAAAGCTTAGATATATAGAGAGAAAATTTGTTACAGTCAGGGAAGGAGTAAAGAAAAAGGAGAAGGTGGCAACATTAACAAGTTAAACCGATTTACATTTTTCAGGCAGGATGTTTCGATTTGTTAAGTTAGCTTACTCGAAATAATTGTCAAAATTACTTCTCATGCTTCCTAAGTAACAATACTTCGCCGTATTTATCTTTCATTAGTTTAAAAGTATAAATGGACTTGACTGGTGCATAAATATTTATTATACTTTACAAATAAATATTTTTATATCAATAAGTTGAGAGAATTTAATATATTTAAATCAAATCGAAATTTACTTTAGGTGCTAAGGAAACATGTAAAGCTATAGACTTGCCAAACGATTAGGATTTATACTAAACGATTAAAAAAGAATATCATGAGTTAAAAATAACAAAAGAAAACGATAAATCCATACTCTAACCAGTACCTGATTTATCATAAGGCCTGAGAGATCCAAGCCTTTCTGGGACCCCCCCTTAATGTTATAAATAATTTCTTTTTGTATGTTTCCTTAAGAATTGTCTATTAGAGTTATGAGTTACCAAAAATTTAAATAAATATAAGAGCTCAAATTTACCAACATATCGTAATTTACTTGTGTTATAAATAATTTAAAAACACTTCATACTTAAACAACATTTAAATTTAGTTTAAAATAATGACCAGGGGCCCTCTGACATTTCTGTGCCTAGGGCCCCCGCATTTCTAGATCAGGCCCTGCTGACTCTAACTAGTGTGTAAGCATCTTTCCGAAGAGAGGAGCTGTATATGTAAGCTCGGGAAGTGTTCCTATTTAGCCGTGTTTTGGATAAAAAAAATTTTGCTTTTTTATTTGCTCTTGTATTTGAGTGGAAACTCTTAAAATTATTCTCTTTGTTAAAACCTAAATTTTGATTTTTAAAAATTATATATTTTATTGAAAAATAATGTTAACTAAGAAAAGAAATGCACACAAAATTGAAATAAAAGTAACATATTATCATTAGTAAACGTATTAATAACTGAAAGAATACTCGTAACAACCTTGATTGAAAAGAAATGACAGTAACTTCTATTAATTGCCTATACTAATTTTTTCATTATTGGTTGTTATTAAAAAAATTACATCATATTCAAGTTTTTTACGATCAATGTTAATTTTTAAGTGAATAATTCACAAAAATAAAATAAATTACACAATTTCATTTGTATGTAAGTTATCTTTTGAGTTGTAAGGATGAAAACAAAACGTAATATTAATCATAAATTTTAGAAGAAAGATTTTGTGTAGGGATCGTTTTCTGAATAGAACTTTATAAAGGTTATTTTGAGTTTTGAGAAGTGTCCTTTTTTGAGGTTTGGATTTTTTAGTAGGGTCCTTTTTTGAAAGTTTTATTTTTGTATAGGGACCTAGTTTCTCTTTAGGTGGAAGGAAAGGCCAACATGTACATTATATGCCCGTTCTGAATTGCAATTGCGTTAGACATCAACATTTTAGAAGTTAAATTCTTTCCTTATCATAGTACAAATAAAAAAATATTCAGGTTTCTTGAAGTGTTTTTTTTTTTTTTTTTTTTTTTTCAATTTTCTTTTATCCAATTTTAATTAAATGGAACCATTTTCATTTCGTATGGTGTGATGTGAAAGCTTTCTTTTAATGATCGTTTTGTTTGGGACTTGATGCTTCTGTTACTAAAGATCGTAGAATTATGCCTTCACGGATGGATAACTTCATGGAACTTTTGACATTCACTAAGTAGGGGTGGTCGAACTTGTCTTTAAGAATGTGTATAGAAACTTAGAATAAAAGAAGCTCACATTTGTAAATTGAAAAGAAATCCGCTCGGTTCATCTCTTGCGGTTTGCTGTACTAAAAGTAGCTGGAAAAAGACTGTTAACAATGTTGTTGTTTTGTCTAGAGTGTCTTATAATTCTTTTTGGTTTGCATTAATGAATTTCCGCCGTGGAATCGTATTTCATGAATATTCAAACAATTCATGCTTAGATTGTTATAACTTTTTAATATCTTGCTTTTATAATTTATGTATTAAAAAAAGTAATTAAAGACGCATTCAAAGCAACTCTAGACACAATGTATTTTATTCGTACTTTTTACATCTTAAAAAAAAGTAATACTTGCTTCCTGTTTAAAGTATTTACTAACATATAATTGCAGCTTCTAATAATTATTTGATGCAGCAGTCTTGCGACTCAAATCAACAAAGAAATTGGTTGAAAAGTTATTGGTTACGAGTATAGATTACAATTAATTATTTATAATCGCGATTACTAGTAATCATGATCAACAAATTCCACATTATTCCTAAAAGGAATTTATCGCCAATCTCAATTTTAACCACTTTCTGAGTAGTTGGAGTGCTTGATTACAACACAAGTTTCAATCGTTTCCGAACCGTTACAAGCGAAATTCATATCGCCAAATTAAATTTATTTCCAAGCGAAATTTCCACTTTTCGACCTGAATTTCAATTGGAGTTCTGTATCTGATACCAATACAAGTTACAATTGTTTCCTAAATGGTGCGAGTGAAATTTATTGAATCGAAGTGTCAACTAAAAATGTTAAAAACTTTGTTTATTAAGTGGACTTAAAGAGGCATACATTTTATTTTTACCTGACTAGTAACACATTTGGATTCGACTGTTAACAAAATAGTGGTAAACTTGAAGTGTTACACTTGAAGCAACATCTTGCAACAATATATTGCAAGTAGTAGTAGCACTTTGGCGCCATGATGATTGTAGTTGGTGTGATCACGATCTGATATGGGAGTGTTCTCAATAAATTGATTAATACCAAATCGTAACGTAATCTGATTTAAGTTATTTATTTTTTTATGTTTTAAACACAGGAGTCTGTAATATATAGGATATTCAACTGATATTAAACTTTGTCTCGACGAAGTTTTAGATTTTATTATTATGAGGATACTTGAAACAAAGCCACCGAACAGGCTATGGATATTGATATAGAATTGATTAAATGGTTTGTTATGGATGGTGTTCTCAATACAAAATTAAACATAAATAAATTTTGGACTTTTACCTTCACTGCTTTTGATTAGAAACTTGACGTCTTCTTATTGCAGCGAATTCTATTTTCAGCGAAAAGAAAGAAAAAAAAGTAATGAACGAGATTTAAAGTTTCTACAGTTTATACGATATCTATTAGATTATCGATTAAAACAGGGGAATTTGAAAGGAAAATTTGTTTTAGTTACTTTCGGATGCAATGTTACATAATAACGACATGGATGCCATGTGTGGAATGAAGTCGCTCGCTTGGTTGTTCCGATTTTACTTCTGTTGACTTGTTTATGCTTTTGATTTGATAATTGGATACCTGCAAGTGACACAATAGTAGATAAATCGTGGCATTTGCCGATTCAGAAGCCAATCAGGTACCCAATTACTTATTTAAATTAGGCATAATCATCTCTTTTCTTCTTGAGTTGCTTTAGTACCAAATGCATTCTAATCTATAAAGCGATTATAATTTTTTCTTCTTTTTTTTTTTTTTTTTTTTTTGCAAGTTTTTTTTTTTTTTTTTTACTTGAATTAGATTTTGAAAAAAGTATTTGCACAAGTAGTTAATAACTGTTCGATAACGGTTCTTTTCAAATACTTATTTTATATTTTTATTGCCTCTTATATCCCATGTTTTCTGACTTACGGAACTATTTGTTCTCATTATTTTAATTGTGAAATTTAATTTTAAAAGGATATAAAATTTGATTTTTTTGCTCATTTTATGATTCTTACACAGTTTACAATTATTTAAACAGTATTTTTGGCACGTTAAGCCAAATGGCGTCAAAATGAACCAGGTACAATAACCTGGAAATGTTTACAGTGAAAAACTGCAACGTCCCCTACTGTAAAAAACACTAACCATTATGTGTAAGTGAAAAAATAGAGTTTAAAAGAATATATATATATATTTTTTTTTACAAAAGTAATAAAATAAATTTTTGCGAATTTATTGTTTATCTGGTAGTGAAACTATTGTTGAATTGGAAAAGCAGTTTTTCTTTCATGCTACTGAAATCTTTTGTTGACCCTAGAGTGACGTGATATTAAACTAGTCCCATAGAATAGTACTCAATAAAATTATGTAACAAATTTTAAAGCTAAAACATAAAGTGAATGCTTTTTGAATGTAATTTCATTAATACATAGGTAGAACATGTGCGTAGAATAAATCTTTGTTTTATAATGTGAACATTCAGAAATTTATGTTGAAATAAAAATAAATTCCTATGTAAAAATAATTAAATTGTGAATACAAGTATATACAGGCTGAAATTAAGCAGATATAGTTAAATATAAATAAAAAAAAAAAAAACTTGCAACTTTTTTTAAGCACTTAAGATGCTTAGAATTATTATTATTTTTTTTTCCTTGTTCTAGTTCTAGCTTTCTATAATTTTATTTATTTATTTCTATAAATCGAAGAATATCGTGGAATGAAATAGCAAATATTTATTAATTCACAAGAAACAATTTGAATTAAGATGTTTAGTTTATAAGTATTTTTTTAGCAGCATATGGGAACGCAAGAATTCCCTATGCAGCCAATAATGATATAGCCGCCTAGCGCCTCTTAAAAAAGTGCGACTTAATTCCCTAACGAGGGAAAGAAAAAAAAAAAAAAATTTCTATTAAATTTGGGTCATTTTTAGGTTTCCGGGATCAAGTAACTTATATCTTATTTATTTATTGAACACAAAAAATAGCCGTCACCCCCAAACAAGAACAAACAAATAAATAAGATGAAAATAAAATAAATTTATTTACACCCGGCTAACCGAAAAGTACAGAATTTCGTAAGAAGTTTATCCATCTTGAACTTTTGCAAGCTTACAATACTAGCATCAGAAATGTAACAGAACTTAAGTTCATTCTTTTTTAGGCTTTCTGAGAAAAAAGAAATTCTTTACGGCGTGGGAAATTGTTTGAATTTTTTGATACAACTTCTTTTCACATATTAATAAAACAAACAACTGGAGTCTCATTTAGGTTGTAAAGAGCATGAGAATGTATACTTAATTGAGCGTAACTTTACTATTAAGCATTGGCGATCCCAGCAGTCTTGTTCAGGAAACTTGTCATTCATATCGTTTTTGCCAGAAAAATTGTCGTCCATCCGGTCTTGATTTCGATCGCTAAAAATGTATTACGAAAAGCGTGAATACATGTTTGGCGATCAAAATCATGATTCGCATAGAAAGTATGGATTGATAAATTTTTTTTTCTCATTGGAATAAAATTGGAAATGTTTTTTTTTTGTTTTTGTTTTTTTAAACGGTCGAAAATAAACAGAAAACAATTTCGCTTTTAATTTTAGATAAAGAAAAAAAAAAAAAAAAGCTGAAGTAAAGGGTATTGTACTTGTGAAATCTTTTTGGAAGTCACTTGTTGTTCCTTCTGTTTTGATGTCTGTTTCCATTTTTTCTTGTTTTGAGTCATTTTTTTTTTTTTCATTTTAATTTTTCATTCCTTTTGAGTCTAGTTTTGATTAAGTTTTAGATCTAGTTTTGATTATCTTGTATAAGTTTTTATAAAAAAAAGC
Source organism: Parasteatoda lunata (assembly GCA_949128135.1). Lineage (NCBI taxonomy): Eukaryota > Metazoa > Arthropoda > Arachnida > Araneae > Theridiidae > Parasteatoda > Parasteatoda lunata. Next base: position 83,787,871 of record OX421975.1, read on the forward strand.
TATCATTGTATGCAATATTTTTTGAATACTCCACCGCCATATTTCATCGGAACGAATTCCATCATTCACTATCGAGACTTATAATTTTTTCTCCACACTGAAATGAGGCTGTTACCTTTCGAGAAAGTATGTTGAAAGAAATTGAGTATGTGCAATTAACCGCATAGTTATGTCAAATCACATAGTTGTGCTTGGCCTGACATAGTTGAGCCTAACGTTACAGCTGTAAGCCTTCGGCTTATTATCACGCTGAGTTAATTTTCAGAAACCTGCAAGCGACGTTACACGTGGACGAACTTAATTGGCTGACCCACGCGTGACATAGCTTGCAAATATCCAATTGAATTCTGATTCTCCCTTTTGATGTACCAGTATGTCAATGTTTTCAATGATGAGGAACAAAAATGCATTAATTTTGTATTTGACAGATATTTTCATGAAAATAAATGAACTTTCAACCGTTTTGAAACTAGTTTTTATTCTCATCTTTTAAAATAGGTTTTATGTCTAACAGTTGAATTCGTAGACCTGGAATGGAATCCAGTCTAGGTCTGAATTTGCTTTTGGTGTATAAAATGAAAAAATAAGCTTAAAATAAATAGCTGAAAATGAATAAAATAAGCTGAATTATGGTTTTCGAAAAATAACTTATACAAACGCTGAGAATAGTTATTAGAAAAGCATAATTAGTTATTCTTCAATTAGGTCATTTCATTTTGAATGGAAAAGTTCGACGAGAAATACTAATGGAACTTATTTTTTTACTGGGAAATTGTAGTTTTTTTTGTTTTCTAAGAGCCAAAATTTTTGACCGATTTAAAGAATTTAAACTCTCGGAACCCATGTGTCTCTTACACCGAACATCATTTGTCAACTGCAGATGTAGACAATAGTTTTCTTTCCACAAGTTAAATATTTTAAGTATATCTAACTAGACAATGTTCAATACTTTAAGGTATAAATTATTTTATTTCAAATTTCGTCAATTCAGTATCTTGGTGCTCCCATTCCATGCAATTATGATTACTTAATATTATCAAAGATAAAACAAGTTCAAAAAAAAAAAAAAAAAATTAAAACGATTTTAAAATAATTAAATGATTTAAGAGCAAACTATTTTTAAAAATCTTTTGCTCTGTTTAGTTTTTTTATCTTTTTTTTCGTAAGATACGAATCGATGTAAACAACATTTTCGTAATGACAAATTTAAATGGACATTTACCTTTATCTACCTGCGTGTATAATACTTTTGCCACGACCTCTTGGTTATCAATTACCCGCGTTCAGTCCCTCCCTGCATTATTTTGATTTTTATTACCTGTGTTCCCTCTCTTTTCAGCGTTGTTTCTCTATCGCGTAGGCGGCGCACACGCCGGATGACTGAACACTACTCTGATTGGACAGATACGCATGCATAGATATGCTAATTTTAAAATACACATGATTTCTTTCATTTTTATTGTTTTTATTTTTCTATTCCCCCCTCTCACGTTTCACCTACTCATTCATAGAAGTAAACAATGTTAAATGGAGGATTTTCTCTAAGATAAGAAGAGCATACGATAAAAAAAACGCAAACGATTTTTTTTCTACTTTTTTCATCCCCTAACGGGGCCTCTCGCATCTGTTTCTAGGAAGCAGAAGAAAAAACTAAATGAGCAGAAGTGTAAGAAGAAAAATAAAAAAATATCTAAAAAGTCGAACTTGATGACGACAACATGTAAATAGCGGCATTGCGTCAGTGTTGATACCAATGCAAAGTGATCCCGCCTTTTGTGTGTGTACCCCTCCCCATATTTTGTTTTATGTGTTTTACCCATGCATCTCCAAGATCTGGATAAATTAAGGTAATAATTATATTCTTATCACTTAGGGTTAAGTATGACGTGTATCTTGGTTAATAACGAACTTTATTCTAATATTGCTGTTATTATAATTTTTAAATTAGAGAAAAGGAATGCTTTTATATAAGTTTCTTTTGGTACTTCGTAAAGTTCATTGCCGGGTTTTAAGGAGAATTTTCTAAACTGCTATCTTAACAAGACCAGCTAGCTATGCATAATTTGCGAACAGTTTATCAAAATTTAGAAAAAAATATTAAAATTAAAAAATAATTGCTGAAATTAAAAAATATTTAAAATTGAAATAAATAAATTTTAAAAGGGTATTTAAAGTAATCTTATTTTGTTAAGAAAATATTTTTAACTTTATTTGTTTAGAGCAGTGATTCTCAACCTTTTTCTTTTGTATCGGCACACTTTTAACGATCTGAAATTTTGGCGGCACGCAAAGAAAAATGTAAGGTTATAAGTTGTTTACTTACCTATAATACACTGTGTAATATAGTTTGTGATAATAATTTGGAATGTAAAATAAAATAATATAATATGTACTACAAAAACAACAGTACGTTTATTAAAGGATTAATTACAAATAAATAATAAGAATACTTTTAATGCGAAATTTGAGCTTGATGTTTTTTTATAATTTCATTTATATTGGGTCGCAAAAATGACAATGCTACTCTCATATCGTCTTCTACATTTAACAATCTCGATATTATTTTCGTTTTTATGTTGGTTAATACTGAAAATCCGAATTCACACAAATAATATGCAGAAAATTGTAATAATATTTTTAAAGCTTTTTTTGGCTATCATGGGATAATCGCATCTAATGTTAATCCAAAATGAATTAATTGATTCTTCCGAATATTTTAAAATTAAATCTTGATTGTTAGAAAGCGAAATTAGTACTTCCTCTTCATTCAAAGTTAATTCAAATACAGAAGTATTCGTTATCACAAATGGATTACGAACCCAATCAAATTTTTTTATACCTAAATTTGGGAAATAATGAATAATTCTCTCCTCTAATGTTGTCGAATGGTCAATAACAATTTTATGAATAGTTTTATTAAAATCCTTTGGGACTCTACTCGTAATAAAAAAAGCATTATAATTTTTACCATATACATTTCTAAAATGTGGCGGCACACAAAAGTGCCGCGGCACAGTGGGTGAGAATCACTGGTTTAGAGAATATGTTAATTGCGAAAAGTTTATTAATTTGTTTAAAAAATATGTTAATTAAGAAAAGTTTATTAAAATATAAAAAAATAATTAAAAACTTTGAAAAAATATTTCGAATTAATTATAAGAAAATCTAATTAAATTTAATTAAGTTTTAAAGTGTTTTCAAAATTAAAGCTTATTTGTTTACTAAATATGCTAAATGCATATTTGTTTAGAAAACATTTTAACTTCTGTTTGTTTTGAAAACATATAAAACTAATCAATATTAAAAAATAATTTCATTTGAAATTTTATTTTGGAAGCTCATTTATTTAGAAAATATGTTTAGAAAATTCATTTATCAATATTAAAATTTTTTGTTGTGGTGCTTAATTTATTCTATTGGAAGGTTGAAAATTAATGTGTTTCGGCAGCTTTCTAAATTAGTAGGACAAATTCTCTATCCTTTTCTGGTAGAAACGAGGTTTTTATTTCAATTCAAAGATGTACACAGACCAGAATCAAGGCTGGTTCTGTGATAGTTTGTTTTTGACAAATTTTTTTTCATTAAATTTTGTTGGAAAATTTCAACCGAAGGGAAAGCGTGTTGTACGATTATAAAGCTTCTGATTACAGCATAAAATCCAGGATAAAAACAATAGATTTTGCTGTACTCTTGGTGCAAAACTAGATTTTGTAGTAGTTTTATTTGAATATTGTTAAAAGTATATGAGCAATTCTACAAATAAACGCCAATTAGACGGCTAAAAAAAAAAAGTTTTTTTTTTTGGGGGGGGGGGGCAAACTATTTCTACATGAATTTTCTTCTTTTTTACACCCTAAAAAGGCAAGAAAAAATTGTGAACATGAAATTTTTTTCTTTGTGACATACTTTAAATGTGATATACTCTTTCTGACATACTCAGATAAATCTGAGCCATTTATTCAGATAAAACGATTTTTACATAAATATAATATTATTATAATGTCTTTCTAAAATGTATTTATAGAGATTTCATACTATAAAATTATATTTTAGTATAAAAAAAAAAATAAAAAAATTTAATCAAAGTTTGTAAATTGAAAAAATCGGGAAAAGTTTAAAATGGGTATTTTGTCATTTAAAGTATGTCACAAAGAAAAAATTTCATGTTCAATATTTTTTCTGGCTCATTTTGTGTAAAAAGAAATCACCTTTTTAGAGAAACAACGTGTTATCTTCATAGTTCCATAAAATTAATTTAGAGAGCAGATAAATCGTCATCGCATTAGCGCGATTCGCATTAGCGCGGAAAGTTAAAAATCGCTCTCCTGAAAAACTTGCTTTTTTGAGTTACCACGGTTTAGTTTCAAAGCGACGAATTGTTCGTATGAGCAATTCTACATATAAACGTCAATTTTTGTACTAAAATATAATCTTATAGTATGAAATCTCTATAAATACATTTTAGAGAGACATTATAATAATATTATATTTATGTAAAAATTGTTTTATCTGAATAAATGGCTCAGATTTATCTAAGTATGTCAGAAAGAGTATGTCACATTTAAAGTATGTCACAAAGAAAAAATTTCATGTTCACGATTTTTTCTTGCCTTTGTAGGGTGTAAAAAAGAAGAAAATTCATGTAGAAACAGTGTGCCCCTCCAAAAAAAATTTACTTTTTTTGGCCGCCTAATTGGTGTTTATTTGTAGAATTCCTCATATATATATAATATGTATAGGTAGATAGATATCGCAGAAAGTTGCAATACGAATTTGAAAATTTAGTTTATGAAATTATAATTAGAACAAAACGAAAGTGAAGTTACAAAATTGAAATCAAAATTTTGGTTTTGAACTATATACAAAAAAATCTTAATTTGATTTTAAATATGGCAATACTAGATTTTTTTTTTTTTTTTTTTTGTAGCTTTATTTGAACAATGTTAAAAGCAGGGATGGCAAATTTCTTCAACAGTGGAGAAAATAATGGAAAAACCACCCCGGTAAAAATAGGTTTCTTCGAACGCAAGTGAAAGAAATTCTTTTTCAAAAAGAAATATCAAATATTGACTAATTTTTTTAAACAGTTTAATCGCAATCTTGTTGAAATAATAGTATTAATTTCCATGCTATTTACTGTATAATTTTTTTTTAAATAAGTTAAAATTAACAATCAACAATTTAAAAGAAATGTAAATTTAATGGAATTAAAAAAGAAAAATGTGGTTTGATAAATTTTTATGTGATTGAGTGTAATAATACCTAATTTTATAATGACAGAAAGACTGTTAAGATATTATAATTCTAAATTTTTTCATATCAATTCATAATATTTTTTTCATATCAATTCAAATTTTCATATTTGTTTAATACTTCTAAATTAACAAATCTATCAAATCTTATCTCACCCATTGTGGTGGTCCTGAAAGAGTGGATACCACTTCTGGAGAACACACTAGGTCTGCTCATTGGGAAGACTGATTGTTCAGCTCATTGGAAATAAAAATAAAAATTAACAAATCACATACTAAGCACTTACATAACTGCAAAAGATATATTGAATTCACAATTACAAATAGCATACTCTGCGTTTGCATACCTTTTTTTCGACGAATTCTGATTTCTGACCCCCAAAATATCGAGGGGAGCCGCAATCTGGGAAATAGGGTTCATTTTAAAAATACACCTTTTTTAAAAGTCGATTTTTCAGGAATTTTTCGACCAATTTTGTTGAAATTTTGTACTTTGCTATTTAAAATGACATTTTTTTAAACGATGTAAAAAAATTGTATGCATTACAATTAACAGTTTTTTTTTATACTATTATCAAATGAAATTATAAAAAAATAATATATCTTTACTGAAAGTTACTTTTTACACGGAATTATTTTACAATTGTGTGCTGTCAAGGGATTTCGTGAAATACGCAAAAAATAAAATTAACATTAAAGGATTCGAACTTTGGATCACTCTCTTGACCAAACTATAGGGACCATATTTCTCAGATTGCGAAAAGGTATGTTTATTCAGAGAAAGTGCCTTTTCTTGTCTGATTTCGTAACTTAAAATATCGTCTGCACTAATTAATTAGCATGTTTGAGATCACTCCCCGCCCCGAATCATTAAGGTTGATTCCTATAGCGTGAAAATCTGATCATTAGACTTTAAGTTATTCAGGATGGTCCTTTTTTTTTGCGCACTGTACACTATCTTGTAGTAGAACAAATAAATAGCTTTATTTATTTTTTTAAAAAGTTATTGAACTTTTTCAAAAATCTCCAATTTGGCGAGATTTTTCCACCTATATAAAGGTTATCAAAATCAGTTAACAATTGCCAACTTTAGTACAGTGATACTGAGCCCAGGTCCCAGGTAATGCAACATTGGAGTAAAACATTAAAAAATTATATTATAAATGCTTTTCATTTTCACAAAACTGTGAATTTTTTTCATATTGGCATTTTGAGCTATTTTTAGAATTAGCATAAAAGCGCTGGCTAACGATAGGCTAAATTTGCCCTAACAGTCATGAATATTTGTTGCAAACTAACAGCAAAAAAAAAAAAAAAAAAAAAGTTATTTTATGTGACGAAAAACAGCCTAAAATTTTTGTTGCAAAGCAAGAGCAATACCTCATTAAATTTGCAAGCCTCTTTGCGAAGTTGATGGTATAATCATAGCTGCCAACTCTACTGGATTTTTCCAGTTTCTACTGGATTAATTAAAATTCTTCTGGTTTTTGAACATTTTAGAAAATTCCCTATAGCTGAGTAAGTTTCCTCAAAAAATCTCTATTGAAATAGCATTTTTGTACAGATTATTGCTTGCTTGAATATTTAAATAAGTATTACTAATACATAATGAAGCGAACCTCTTTTATAGAAATCAGTTCAAAACTTTTTTGTTATAAGATGTTCAATTTATTTTCCATCAGAACTCTATTTTTAAATTAATTAAATTTTTTTTAAAAACTATCTTTGACGAATTAAATTCCTTTTAACATTCGAAATTATGAGTATACATAATACATAACATTTCAAGTATGTCAATCATAACTGTAAAATACTGCAATTTTTCTATTTCGATGACCAAAAAAAAAAAAAAAAAACCTAATATTCCCTAAGTGTTAAATATTTAGTACATTACGCAACAATTATCATGAAATTTATATTATTTCCTAAAATCTACTGGATTTTTTCTTATCCATGTTTATCAAGTATAATACCTATGTATAATTTTTGTTACAGTTACTGCTTCAGTTTTCAAAATGTTATAAAAAAAAAAATCATTTATATTGAGTATAATTACTACTAGTCGTCTTTTCTGACCAGTTTAGTTACCTTTCAAAATTATCTTGTAAAAAACTCTGATAGTAACCAAGCCGAAAGCTAAGCACAATTTTTTATTTAAATGTTCTAATTCTTCAACCCTTCCTCCAACGCTATCACCTTAAATAGTTTTAAACAAGATATTAATCAAAAATTTACACCGTTTGTTTAGATGTTGCCTACGCGGAAACGCTTTGATTTCAGTTTTAACTATTTTACAAGAGGTGTCCGTAATGTTGTCAAAAGTTTCTTTTCTCTTATTGGATTTCAGTAATCATTTAAAATCTGTCCTGCAGCCATTAAATCACACAGACTGCCTGTTCGAGACAATTCAGCATAGTAGGCAACAGAAGTATTGAAATTATTTATATCTCTGTCATGAGATAAAATAGAAAATTCATCCTAGTGCTTCATTACGTGCTGTACTGCTTCCTCACGCACCACTCGAGTCATAATTTCGCATATACATAAAATTTCCACAACCCTACAAAGCTAAAAAAAAAAAAAAAAATCTAAATATAATTACTTCTTAATTATGTTTTTATTTCTATAAAAATAAAAAATGAATCTAATTAAATACTTAACGTATAATTAACTATTCAACGCTACTTAAATTATTAATGAAACAACCTGACAAAAAGATGTTAAAACATAAATGTCAAACATAAATCAGGTGTATTTAATATGTCACGTGTCTTTATTTCTTTCTGAATTCCTTTCCTTTATTTCTTTCCGTAAATAAATTTTGCGATGTAACCAATTTTAGTAGATTTTTCAAGAGACTACTGTATTTTGCCAGCGAATCAATCAAAACCTAATTAAATGTTGGAATTGAATGACATCGTTGGTTTCTTTGTAAAGCATTTTCTAAAATTAGTATAGTGATCTAGCTGCACACACAAGTTTTTGACTATTTTAATAACTTAAACATTAAAAGTATGCGGTGTTCTAATTTTTTTTTCTAAGACTCAATACTCTTAATTTTCTTGATGATACTATATTTATATATAGTATCATCATGATTTATATTTATAAATGTTATTAGACATATATTTATGAATATTATTAGACTAATACTAATGAATATTATTATATTTATATTAATAAATATTATTAGTATTATCGAAATGAAATAATAAACCGACATTGTTGATAACAATTAATGTCTCATTTTCCCTCAGTCCAACATGCAATTTAAAATATGTGTATGAAGTAGTGGGTTCATCCCCCCGTGGGTTGCTACCCCGAAGATTGCTATGCAATCTTATATAGCAACCTCACTTTGCAAGCCGTGCGCGCTAATTTTAAAAATTTGAATCAAGTATGAATATTTTTAAAATTAATTCCTCTTTGAAAAGTTATAAACTTCTGTTAATAATAAGTTATTGAAATAAGAAATTTTAAATTGAAATAAATGACATGTAATAGAAAAGCTTGCAGAAACAAAACTATAATTATGCTTTTAAAAACAATTAGCATCAAAGACTCACAACTTAGTTAAAAACGCAATTATAAATTCCTTAGTTACAGCTAGCACTATAAAGACATTATTATTATTATTAATAATAAAATTATTATTATTATTGAACCTGCATAATTATAACTGAAACATAATATAGAGCATTTTGTTGATTTGAACTATTCGCTTTTAACTTTTATAGCTCAGTTTGTTTCAGCTTTTCGTTGTCTACGCGTGAAAAGAATTTTCATTTAGAAATTTGTAAACATGTACGGTTACTCTTTCATACTTATGGCAGCTCACTTGCCCGAAATTTTAATTTATAATTGCCAATTCGAAAAAGAAATAAGGGCTTTCTTTGTCGCCTTGTGAGAGAGGTATATATGCATACCGTATCTATTTTATGTTTGGATTTCGAACAACTTAGTTATATGTGCCTTTCGAAGAAAAATTAACTTAGCATAGATAGCGGGGAAAAAAATATTACTGTTAAATAAGAAATAAGGAAATTTTTTTGTAAAGAAAGGAGATCATTAGATTTAAATTGGCTATGAAGTTATCATAATCATTTTAAAAATATTACAAAAAATTTATTTGAAATTCGTTTAACACTTTCATGTTGCGTTATAGTGAGATATGCTTTGTATGTCGAATATTTTTATCATTTTCCGCATTTGTTTTGAATAAGAAAGAGTGAAATTTGTGTCTTTAAATATGTTTATTTTTTAATTAGATTCGATTTACTTTACATCCAGTTCGATTAGAATCCTACTCATTCTTATAAAAATCTATGTTGCAGTTTCTTCCCAAAATTCGAAATTCTTGGAATGTGTTTATAACCATAAGACGATGGTTATTTTGACCCAATCGATTGTATAGTAAATTATTATAGTTGTTATAAAACTTTCAGTCGGAAAAAAGTCTTTTTAATTTGCAAAGATCTTAAATTGACAGATGCAGTATACCTCGGACATTTTTAGGAACTCAGGCCTCTTTTATTATAGGAAAAAATTGACTTTGTTGGACTGAACTTAAGATTCAGTTGGATTTGAATTTTACAACAATATGTAAAAATATATGCAATTTTTTTCCTTCTTAAATTCGATATACTTTTAATATTTATCAATTACTGAACCAGGGATACTTCGGTACTATTTATTCCCAGTCGTTGGACAAGGACGTGGAAGAGAGTTAAACAAAACCGGGATTCGACATTTTTTACTCAGTGATCAGAACTTACATAAAACTAGTAGCAGACTAAATGCCATACTGTTTGGAGATAAATGAAAACAGACTAGGCTATTTGGTTAGTACACAACAGCGTTTAAAAATTCGATTACGAAATCTAATAATTTCTACGCCGCCAACTTATTTCTCTCGTTTCTATTTGCTTGAAGATTTATTTTAGGAGAGTTCAACATCTGTTTACATCTTTTTTTTTTTTCTTTCTTTTTTTCAATTGTTATACAGTAAAAAAATACACGAAGCCTTTTTTTTCTGTTAATGTTGGATGAAATCGGTACTTTTTCTGTTGATTATTACCGGGGATTCCATAATAATCTTAAGTTAAAATTCCTGGAAGGTTAGATATTTATAGTCTCAGTTGCAAACGATAGGCACGATGCCTGTAGATTTGCAGAGGAAGACAATCAGTTTTATATGTGATTTCTGTTCTTAAAACTAATCTACTCGCTTAATTTACGATAAATTACAAATATATTCCTTATGTTCTTTGATTTTAAACATCCATAAATATATCTCAGTGCAGGAGGTTCAAATTATTAATTTGTTGCTTTAATTATCTTTTATCTTTTATTTTAGTATGAAAAATCTATCTTTTATTTCATAAAGAATCAGCTTTATTTCAGTAGGGAAAAAGTTTTTTTTTTTTTTTTTCATTATTTCTATAATACTAGTTTAACACACTTCAAATAATATTTAATTTTCCCGCCAAAATATAGTTTCTTTATTTTTATTTATTTAATTATTTTTTATAGTAATTAATTTTATACTTTGGAGTTTAAAGGGCTGTTTTATCCTACTAAGTTTAAATTTACATGGTGAAAAGAAACAGAAGGAGAAAAAAATTAAACTTTATGAATTCGATTTTCTACCCATTATTTTACTACTTGTCAATCAAAGTATTAAGATGGAATTTTTGATGAAAAAATTCCTTAAAAAAACTTAAATTTAAAGGAACTTTTTTCTTTTGGGAATTAGTATGTTGTAGTGGCTGGCGTTGGCGATAATGTAAACACTATCGCTATACAAGATTTTTATCTTTTAAATTCTCTACAAGAAAAAGTAAAGGTAAGTTTGAACATAGTATTGATTAATACGTAATGAACTTATGTCACAATAAGTTTATCCTCTGTTTATTTTGTTTTTTTTGTTGGAAAATGAAATTTTATGATCCGTCTACCACCGAGGATATTTTACGTCAGCACCTGTGGTCGGTGTGAGCCTGATGCGAAATTCATATTGACCAACCATTGCTGGGTGACCCAGTGTATAAAACCTAATACAATTTCAATTAAAAAAAATTGATCAGGCCATACTTTTCCCAAGCACGAGTCACATTGACTAAAAAATTTGAAACGCTCTCCTTTTTCAATGGCTATTAAAACTTTAAAGTGATTTTTTTTTTTTTTTTTTACGATCATTATATCATTACTATTTTATTTACTGAAAAATCCATTTGTGATAAATAATAATCTAAAAATAATCATGAGGCATATCACTAATATATTTTTACTGGCTTTAATTAAATAAAAATCGCACAGTAGCTTAAGTTTTCTCGAAATAATAACCAGTTAATTGTTATAAATTTCCGCTTTTTGGTGTTTTACATTAACAATACTATTATGATTCGTCAAGATTTTTTTCTTTTAAAAATTTTTTTACGAGATTTTTATTGAAAATTATATTATACCAAAAACCTAATAAAACTACTGTTTTTTTATTGTGGAAAGGTAAATGTACTTTTGTATGTGTGTGCGTGACGAATTTTAATAAATCATCCTCCAGTCTAAAATAGGTGATCGGAGCATAAATTTTCTAATTGATAAGGTCTATCGATTTATTAATAAGTCTCCTTGCCAATTTCCCTCCTAATAATTCTGTCTTGGGTTGAGCAGCCAAGCGAGGACGAGTCCGCTTTACAATTATATTTTTGATATTAGTCATTAAGTCACCTGAAGAAGATTGAAAAAAAAAAAAAAAAATTCCAAGTCCATGGCTCCCATTTAAATACATAATTCTCTAAAAATTCATATTCATGGATGATGGCCATTTTCGAATATTTAATCGTACATTATTTTGTTCTATCGCTTCATTGTAGATGATTAAAATGTTTTAACATAATGAAATTTGTCTCCTACCACTAAAAACTAGAAGAAAATTTTCCTACGGAAGTTGAATAATAAGCGCACAGAAGCATAAAGAAAGTGGGTTAATTCATCTTCATATTTTAATATCCTATGTTCGTTGTGAAGAACTTCTTTTTGTTCCATCCACACCCATCGAACCTTATTGTGTAATGTAGAGATTCTCTTCGTAATGAGAATTTGTAATGACAATAACATGTCATTGAAGAATCTAATTTGACATGCATAAAATATTACTTATTATTATGAAAATAGTGTTTTTCTTTTTTTTAATTTTCTGGGAAATGTTCAAAATGTGGCGGTCTGAGGAACATTACTTTTCAATTATACTAAAAACAGTTTTTTATCCATGCGGTGGCGCCATTTTTCTGTTTGGAATTAACATTATCTTCGTTCATGCATATTTTTTTTTATATAAATTATAATTCTTCTATTTTATTTTCTATTTTATTTAATGTACTATGTAATTATATTTTATGTGAATTGTTATTTTTTTTAAAATTTATTATTAGCAATTATTAGTGTTTTATATATATATATATATATATATATATTTTTTTTTATCAATTTATAAAGTAATATCCTTTTTGGATTTTTAAAAAGTATTTGCTTAGGTATTTATTTAAAATAAAATCAATCTTGTTTTGTACTTTTATTTTTTTAAAGAATGTCATAAAATTTGGTGTACCTCCAAAAGTTTTTCACCCATTTTTCGGGATTCAAACAATTGGAAGTAATCTAATTTTATTTCTTCAATCGTATTTTTTTTATTTATTTTTTTATTTAAGAGAGAGAGTGTTTTAACATCTTTATATTTTTTTCCAGTTCTGTTGTTATTTTCTAAATAAAATATACTCAAAAGGTACAAAATTTTAATCAATTTAAGGGTGTGATTGCTATTTTTAATAGTTTCATACAAATTTCTGAAAATTAATGGCTTTAAATAGAAATAAGTAAATGAAATGAATGAAAATGAATTTTTAAAATACTCTTTGAGAATGTTATGATAAGTATTTCATCCGATGTGTTATTTTTTGTAAAATTTTTTTTAAACAAAAGTTCCACATAAAAATGCCTGCTTATATTGTATTATTTGATCAAAATCTATAGCAATCTATAGCGAAACAGCTAAAAATAATTGTGGTTTTTAGCTGTTTCGTCGATTAACTTACTAGCTTACTGATTTGCTATTGTAGCTGATTCAATGATTTGCTGTTTCTCTTCACTCGTTCGTTGCTTTTTTACTCTATTACGAATCATTCATAGTAACGATTGTTTTTGTAACACAATTCAAATTTTTTGTTTTGTTTATTAGTTCAAGTTAAAAAATATAAAAATCACGAGTGTAAATTAAACTAAGTAAACAAATTTTAAAGAAATCTGAAAAACTTAGCTTTCGTAATATGGAATAACAACAACAAAAGGAACGAACGGTCGTCATAGTAACAAATTATATTAAACGTGGCGAGCTTTTAAACGATGTTTGTGTTGTCTTAAATTAAATAAATCATATCCGTAGATCTTAGATTTTAAAAACTCTGATAGTAAAATATCTCTAATGAAAAAAAAAAAAGTTTAAAGCACACACAATTTTTTTTTAATTGAAGTTAGAGTATTAAATAGTGACAGTACAAAGCTTATACCTATTGAATTTGGTCCTCAGTAATTATATACAGGGTGCTCTGAATTAGACTGATGGTTTTCTGGAATTTGTAACATGAAAACAGTTCAGAGTAAATATAAATTTCTTGCAGAAAGTTCATGTGCTTGGGCTTAAATTCTTTCTCTCAGAATTTCTATTTTTATTTCAAAAGTTAGCAGAAAGATGGCTCTGCAAGTTCCTACTACCGTTTTCCGTTTTTTCTGTTGCTTTTTTATGTATGTAAATTTCGTCTCGTCCTCCGATTACAGCATGTGATTGTGGTAGGCATTCGAAACATCATGCTGTATTTGACATAACCAGAGTATCATGAGTGCTTTTCGGATGTCTCTCGTTGATTTAAAGTTTTACCACTCGCAGCGTCATCTGTTGAAAACAATTAAAATTAAAAACATGAACTCGAGGTAGGAAATATTTATACCCTTTCATGTAAATTTTCTTCAATATTTTATTAATATTAAAAGTAAATTGCGATTGAGTTCGTTGTGATTTAATCAGTGGACAAATTAAGGAAAATCCTGTTTGTTTTCAAAATCACAACTGGTTTTCTGATCTTTGCAATCAATTATTAAAGTTGTAGTAACAAGCAAATCTTAATTAGTTTAAAACATTTTATAAACTCAAAACAAAACTATCTAGCCTTTAAATAGTTATCAGAAAAATATATTTACATGTACTGATATTTTATCAGAAAAAGATTTGTGCAATGACTTTTTATATAATCTCAATAACTTATGTATGTTGGGAAAATGTTATCTGTTATCCAATTTTTATAATATACTTCAGTTTTTAAAAATGCTTTTAGTGATCTTAGTTTACAGCTTAAATTATTTCGTTTCCTAATTTTTTTTCAAGATTTTAAATTGTACAATTATTAATTATAAGATAATATTTATATTTTACATGATAAAAGCGATTGATTATTAAATTCATTTTTACTAATACATTTGATCGAATTTAAATTAATTAAAAATTTTTTTGATTAAGAGTTAAAAAAATGTTTTAATTTGATACACATTTAAGTTTTCTTAAATTGTAATGCGTAAATGTAATCCATAATTTTTTTCCGTGATTAAAAATTTCATTCGCTTCAAAAATATATAAATAAGAAATCATAACCGGCATGTTTCAAGCACTCAAAAAGAGGCGCCCATTTTCAAGACTTGCCAGACGTGAATAAGTTAAAACGTGAAGTTGTCAACAGAAAATGGAAAAATAAAGATGAGAAACAAAACTGGAAAAATCCCAGCAGCCGAGAGAGAGAAAAAAAAAAGAGGAAAAACAGAACAGAAAAACCACAGTGGCAAAAAGGGAACTATAACGAGGAACTAATGTCGTTAACAAGGGAATCAGCATTCATAAGAATAAAACAAAATTCCAGGGCACCAAGATGAACTGCTGCGACTGGGTGGACGTAATTTTGGCATTGTCGAAATTCAATGCTTGTAAAATATGTCAGTTTATATCAGTATAAATGCAATAAGCTAATTTGTAACGCTATATACAATTTGATAGTCACGTTATTAAAAGGTTAATTTCATTTATTTATATTTTAATTGCTAATATGAATTTAATAATCTAAAAATAATAATTAAAAGAACCAATAAATCAGCCCCCTCTTTCAGGTGACTAACTTTCTAATTTGGCGACTAAAGCAATGTGCCCCAAGTGTTCCACAGACATAGGTTCCACTGCAATGAAATATTTGAAAAATAATATGTATTAAAATATTTTCGCAGAACGTGAGAGAATATTTTTCTCGGAAATATCTTTTTTTTTCTTTTCTTTCATTTTTCTGAAATAATGTTATGATTATCAGTTGAACATTGAATATTTACTGCCAGTTATCTAAGTTGTTCCATTTCTTGATTCTTTTTTTCTGATATCGTTCTTTTTTTCTATCGTAAGATTATCTTGATGAATTGTATCTTAAGAATGAAATGTTGATTTTTCGAATTAAATGTGTATTGACAGTTTAAACTGATTTTTAAGTAACTTTTTTTTAAATTGAATTTCCGATTACACTTGAGTCACTTTTGAATTGTATGTTCTTAAATATTATTTTGAGAAATAAGTTTTCAAAAACTTGATGGCTGTTCATAAATGATGTCACACTTAGGGGGGGGGGCAGAGTTTCGGAAAATTTCGACTAAGGAGGAAGGAGTAACAAGCTGTGTGACATCACGCATTTGTTATTTAAATAAGAACCTTAAAATCCAGCAGATCATATTATTTAATTTAACGTTTTTTTTTAATATATAATCTTTCGTTTCTCTTAAAAAAGTTAAAAATTCTATTTTCTTATGATGGTTTTGCTTTTTTTTCTAATTAATTTTATTTTGAATCGAAATTTTGAATCTGCGTTCCGTTGTTGTTGCAAATAATGCTTCTTTGTTTTCCGAATACATTCTTTTTATAGTTTTCAACAGCACCATCTGTTGGTGAATTTTGTGATGAACTTTGAACTTGGTAAGAAGAAACATTTTCGTCTCTAGTGCAGAAGGCATTAAGCCGTACATTTTTGTTTCTTACCGTTTTTCTTCGATTTTTCAAACCGTTGGTGTAATACATTATTTCATCCAGTATGTGAAATAATGTAATAGAATGATTTTAGAACTTTTAGACAAGTTACAGTGACTATACAGTATTTGAAGCAGTTTACGCTTCAAATTTCAATCGCGTTTTTTTGTAAACCTTATTTTCCTTTAGCACAGACACATCGAGATCTCAGATACAATTCCTCCTGTTAATATCGCGATATATAGAAAGGAATTGCCGATATTTATGATATATTTTGATGTCTTCATATTTAAATAAATTACAAGTTTTCGCTATCAAAATTAAATTTTTTAACTCTCATGATAACATTGTACTCGATAATTATCTTTATAGATAATATTCATGATATTTTCTTATTCCACATTATCGTTGACGATAATAATCGTGATATTATCATCGTTGATAATAACAGCATATTCGATATTTGTTGCGAGATATAATTTTTAAAATATATTTTGATAATAAATTTTAAAATATTGCTTCCGCGATGTTAAAAAATGCCACGATATTCACGATACATCGATAAACCGTACTGCTCGAGTTATATTTAATAGGCCAGGAAAGTTCGTAATTTTTTATGCCACGTTATCGCTTTCACCTCTGGTAAAAATATCGCTGTGGTGAAGAAGAAAGTAACATTTCTGTTGAAAGTTCAGTTTGATTTTTACGAAAATCTTTAACAAAAGGTGGATTTAGATTTATGGAACAAAAACAATTTCAAAAAAAAAAAAAAAAAAAAAATTTGAACACAAATAAATGACAACATCGTAAATTTGAAAAGGAAAAATAAATATAGAAGAAAAGAAAGAAATTATGGATAAAAATAAATAAAATTAAGTATAAAAATAAAGAACGTTATAATGAAAATAGGTTTTAAAAAAAATCTTTTGGCAGAATGCTTAATACCAGTTCAGGGCTCGAAATTAACGGTTGTCCGTTGATCCTGGACCCTGAAAATGTGACTCGTATTGCCATAAAATAAATTATTAGAGGTCAGCTGGACTGTTTTGGATTTTAATTTTCAGTTCCCCCCTGTTATGGTCTGTACTTTTCTCACAAAATAGTAATTTGTCACAAATTTTACCATACATATAAACATAACATATTCTCTATCTTGATATTTATCATTTAAATTCACTCCATTATTATAATTATTTAAAAAAAAAATTTTTTTTAGAGGCATGTAAACGGGCTACTGAAAATGTGTACTGACAAATGACATCTTTTTGCTACTGGTCCTTTGGACTGGAGACTAAAGTTTTTTAATTACTGTCCCTGCGGGTACTAACTAGTTAAAGTTCTTTTAGAAAAAAAGATTCAGTGAACCAGAATGTCACACAGTTACTCGAGTTTCTTTTCAGCCATACAATAGTCGTAAAAACTCAAAACAATGTAAAATATATTGGCTATAGTATGTATTAAGGGGGGAAAGGGTATTTAGCTAGATAATGATAAGCCTCATTTTCAGGAGAGTGTTTTGGTAAAAAATATCTTATGTAAATGAAAAATATCACATTTCTGTGTAAGCTATAAGATATTTCTGTTTATGTTGTTATTTTCTGGTAATTCGGTTATTAAGTATCTATCTTGGCACAAAGTTAAAGAGCAGCTTTATGTAAAAATTGTACTATTCTTTCTAATTTCTTTCAAATTTCTGTGAATTAAATTTTTATTCCAAATTTAAAAAAAATTTTGTTTAATATTTTTAAATTTTGTTTTATAGAAAATTTTGAAAGCGAGGGGAATTAAAAATCTTATGTAAGCATTGCTCATACCCCTCCTGCTTCCTTGTCTACAAAAAGAAGCAAATCACATACCTTTCTAACGCAATATTTGAACGGCAATAGTAAATACGCAAAGTACGTTTACTCTTTCATGTTTCTGACAGCTCAAATACTTGATATTTCAATTCTTTGATGCCAACGTGAAAAAGAAATGAGGTTTTGCTTTGTTGCCGTGTAAGAGAAACGTATGCATAAATGTTTTCAAATCCTACAGTTATTTTATGCAGAAATAGATAATTTTAACAGTCGGAGGGAATGTTAAAATTGCCCGTTTTTTATTTTTAAAAATATGAATTCTTCTTATTAGAGTATACTTGCGGGTATTTTATATATTCTAATTACTGGTTCTGTTTTTTTCTAGATAAACATAAGGTCTACCCGTAATCCAGTTTCTTTCTTCATTTTTTCCTATTTTTGTATTGACAGATTAATTTTTTTTTAAAAAATACTTAGTTTTATTGCCTTGACTACATAATATCGTTCCAGTGTTGTGCAGTATAGACGCTTCCGAATCTCTTGTAGTTTAATAAAATAGTTCACTGTACCCTGTAACATTGTTACAAAATCTTTACTTATTCAAATCTGTTAAAAAGTTACGGCTGAAGTTTATTACCCTTTGAAAATTTTTGTTTAATCAAATTTTTTATAAAGTTGTGCATTAAGTTTTAAATCCATAAATTGTTTACTCTACAAAAACTATTTTTTAATAAATTTTTTTGAAAAAATGTGCATTAAAATAAAATTAGTAGTTTGTTTGTTGTATTAATATTATTAATAAATCAACTTTTTCGAAAAGTTTCACACTAAGCTTATATGATATTTATTTAATCCGTTTTGTTACTAATTCTCATTTCTTTTATAGGTGAGTACCTTTCACATCTCATGATTTATATTTTGACCAAAATAAGTAAAATTTTTATCAGTGGTGGCTGAATGAACTTCTTCATTCATATTCTAAACGCATACCAGGTAATGTATTAGTTCATTTTTACCACCATGTCGAATTTTATCGAGAAAGAGTTCTATTCTCCATTAAATAAAAGTTTTCGACTTTTTATAATAATTTGAGGTATTAAATTTGAAAAATAAGAATTGATTCAATAAATATTAATAAATAAAAAGTTGTATATGTTTTAGCTTAATTAATTTTGGCGGTAAATGTCTTTCAGTTTTGCGCATGAATATGCATCAATATTGATTTACTGATTATTTACTTTTTTCCAAGCGGTACAGAGAACATGTATTCAGATTGTATTATAATAGAATTCTGGTTGATTTCGATGGCGTTATTTTTGAAAGTAGAATAAGCTAATTTCAAATTAAAAAGTTTTTTTTCCTTTTTTTAACGATTTTAATGATTATTGCATTTTGATGTTTCATCAAATTATAGTGTTAAAAATATGACTAAATTAATCAACCTTTGCCATTAAAAATTTTTTTCTAAAAATTACTTCTTAAAAGCCTTGGATTTTATACCATTTTCTAAATGAGCTTATTCTGTTTTCAAAAATTGTGGTACAATTTTTAAGCGATGATTTTTGTTTTTCGTAAACATTTAAGATGCAACATTTAGTCCTTTTCTTCATAAAAAAAAATGAAAAAAAAGAAAAAAAAAATGTATTGAGTATAATGATCTTCAAGACCAAAATGAAGATACTAAAAACGCAAACCCTTATCTACAACCAATCCTTGTGTGATTCGCGATCTACGACCAATCTACCATCTTGTTATATCAATCTTACTATATTACTATATCTAAGACCGATCCTTGTGCTATTAAGTATAAGACCTACTAGACCAAAATGGCGATACCAAAAACGCCCACCTATACCTCCTAGCAATCCTTGTGTGATTCGCGATCTACGACCAATCTACCATCTTGTTATATCAATCTTACTATACTACTATATCTAAGACCGAACCTTGTGCTATTAAGTATAAGACCTACTAGAGCGAAATGGCGATACCAAAAACACCCACCTATACCTCCTAGCAATCCTTGTGTGATTCGCGATCTACGACCAATCTACCATCTTGTTATATCAATCTTACTATACTACTATATCTAAGACCGATCCTTGTGCTATTAAGTATAAGACCTACTAGACCAAAATGGCGATACCAAAAACGCCCACCTATACCTCCTAGCAATCCTTGTGTGATTCGCGATCTACGACCAATCTACCATCTTGTTATATCAATCTTACTATACTACTATATCTAAGACCGATCCTTGTGCTATTAAGTATAAGACCTACTAGACCAAAATGGCGATACCAAAAACGCCCACCTATACCTCCTAGCAATCCTTGTGTGATTCGCGATCTACGACCAATCTACCATCTTGTTATATCAATCTTACTATACTACTATATCTAAGACCGATCCTTGTGCTATTAAGTATAAGACCTACTAGACCAAAATGGCGATACCAAAAACGCCCACCTATACCTCCTAGCAATCCTTGTGTGATTCGCGATCTACGACCAATCTACCATCTTGTTATATCAATCTTACTATACTACTATATCTAGGACCGATCCTTGTGCTATTAAGTATAAGACCTACTAGACCAAAATGGCGATACCAAAAACGCCCACCTATACCTCCTAGCAATCCTTGTGTGATTCGCGATCTACGACCAATCTACCATCTTGTTATATCAATCTTACTATACTACTATATCTAAGACCGATCCTTGTGCTATTAAGTATAAGACCTACTAGAGCGAAATGGCGATACCAAAAACACCCACCTATACCTACGACCAATCCTTGTGTGATTCGCGATCTACGACCAATCTACCATCTTATTATATCAATCTTACTATATTACTATATCTAAGACCGATCCTTGTGCTATTAAGTATAAGACCTACTAGACCAAAATGGCGATACCAAAAACGCCCACCTATACCTACGACCAATCCTTGTGCGATTCGCGATCTATGAAAAATTTTACTGTATTTACGACCAATCTACTATCTTGCTATATCAATCTTGATGGTTTTATTAGAAAATATCATTCTGAGTATTTCTTTGTTACTATCCTTAAAACTTCCATAGCTCAACAATGTTTCAGCTTAAAAAACATTTATTATTACTACTTTATTACTTTACATTATTTACTTTTATTGAAACTCGTTTAGGTATCTACGAGACGGGTTTTTTGAATTCAACTCTGAACATTAATAATTATTTTTATTATAACTCCATGTTTGATGACTATTTCAAGTAATTGTCAAAGTTTCTTACTAATTACCTAGACAAAGATTTCCCAATTTTTTTCGGCTATGGAGCTCTAAATGATCGCCTTTTATTTAGCAGATTTCTGACTTCCTAAAAAAAAGTTCATAAACTAGTGTAAACATATTAACCAAATTGAAACAAAATGACATGAAATGTAAAGTGGGGTTAGACATGCAAATGATTCGAATTACAAAGGGTATATACCATTGTTCCGCGTATTTATTTGTAGAACTATCATTAATATGATAATCAAATTTCATTAATTTCTGATAATTCCTTCATGGTATTGCAATTTTCACAAACATTAGTGCATAAATATTGTAACGGGTTTCAAAAATTAGAACTGGATTAAAAAAAAATAGTCCTAACTCTAGTAACACCTTTGACCCTTTCACGGAACCCTAAGGTTCTGCAGAACACAATTTGGGAATCGTTGATCTGGATTGCTCCAATCATCACTAAAACTTTGTTTTCTGATGATAATTATCATGTTTCATTAGTTTTTTGACCACTGTAAGCAGAATTTATCGCCAATCAAAGTTTCGGCCACTTACCGATTGCCTAGTATATTCTCAGATCTCCTCTGAAACTTTGTATCTGGTGACAATACAAATCTGAATAACTTTTTGACCGTTATACGCAGAATTTATCGTCAATCAAAGTTCTGGCAACTTGCTGATTACATAGAATTCTCAGATCGCTTCTGAAACTTTGTATCTGTGGACAATAAACAAGTTTTAATAGTTTTTTGATCGCTATAAGCAAAATTTATCGTCAATGAAAGTTCCAGCAACTTATCGATTGCCTAGAATTCTGAGATCTCCTATGAAACTTTGTATTGATGACAGTATAATTTTCAATATATTTGTGATCGCTAAAAGTAGAATTTGTCGTCAATGAGATTTCCGACTTCTTACTCATGACCTAGAATTCACAGCTCTCTTCTGAAACTTTGTATATGGTGAAAATACAAATTTTAGTAGTTTTTTAACTGCTAAAAGTAGAATTTAGAGTCAAAGAAATTTCCGAACATTTACCGATTACCTCAGATCTCCACTGAAACTTTATATCTCATGAAAATACAAATTTTAGTAGTTTTTTAACTGCTAAAAGTAGAATTTAGAGTCAAAGAAATTTCCGAACATTTACCGATTACCTCAGATCTCCACTGAAACTTTATATCTCGTGAAAATACAAATTTTAGTAGTTTTTTAACTGCTAAAAGTAGAATTTAGAGTCAAAGAAATTTCCGAACATTTACCGATTACCTCAGATCTCCACTGAAACTTTATATCTCGTGAAAATACAAATTTTAGTAGTTTTTTAACTGCTAAAAGTAGAATTTAGAGTCAAAGAAATTTCCGAACATTTACCGATTACCTCAGATCTCCACTGAAACTTTATATCTCGTGAAAATACAAATTTTAGTAGTTTTTTGACCGCTAAAAGCAGAATTTATCGCGAATGAAAGTTCCGGCCACTTACTAATTACCTAGAATCCTGAGATCGCCTCTAAAACTTTGTCTCTGATGACATCTCAAATTTAAATTGTATTTTGACCACTATACGTAGAATTTATCGACCGCTGCATTCCAGACCGCAGCAGGCGTAATTTATTATCATATTATGGAAAAAGAAAATGTATCGTCTATCAAATTTTTCCGACTAGCTAAATTACTTAAATTTCAACTGAAGTTATGACAATATAAGTTTCCCGTACGCTAAAGCAAAAATTATTGCTATTTTTTTTCACCGAAATTTCGATTATTTGTCGACATAAACGCGTACAAAACTAAAGAGAAGAAAAAACTAAAATTAAATAATTTTTAAAAAAAAAAAAACTATGTTTTTCAGTCGACTTTAAAGGACAAAAGTAATTTTTTTAAAATCAGATCTAAAACGATAAACATAGGGTGTGTCATTTTCGTATTAAACTTCGATCATCACATAAATTCCTTCCATGTTTTTCAAAATTTATGTTATCGTTAAATTTTTTGTTGTAGGTCCGACATTTTTTTTATTTTTTATCTCCTCTTAAGTCTTTTTCTAAAATGTTATTTTTAAAGCTTTTATTTTGCTATTTTATAGAATATTGTGTTGGCAAATAGTTCTCACGTTTTTTTTAAAAATTGTTTAAAAGCCATTACTTCTTCTTTTTTTTTTTTTTTTTTTTGACGTTTGACAGGAATTTTCGTGCAAAAGTTGGTTTTTATCACTTTTCGATCTGGACGATCAGAACAAGTTCAAAATTTCAATTTTTAAACTTGGCATATCAATTCTGAACTGTTCTTTCAGCTATGTTACTCACTCCATACACAGCCCAAAACCCCCGAGCAGCTTTTGTGATCTTTAGAACCTTAAATGAAAAACAAACAACAAAAAAAGTTAAAAATGCTTTTTTTTTACCTCAGATCTCCACTGAAACTTTATATCTCGTGAAAATACAAATTTTAGTAGTTTTTTGACCGCTAAAAGCAGAATTTATCGCGAATGAAAGTTCCGGCCACTTACTAATTACCTAGAATCCTGAGATCGCCTCTAAAACTTTGTCTCTGATGACATCTCAAATTTCAATTGTATTTTGACCACTATAAGTAGAATTTATCGACCGCTGCATTCCAGACCGCAGCAGGCGTAATTTATTATATTATGGAAAAAGAAAATGTATCGTCTATCAAATTTTTCCGACTAGCTAAATTACTTAAATTTCAACTGAAGTTATGACAATATAAGTTTCCCGTACGCTAAAGCAAAAATTATTGCTATTTTTTTCACCGAAATTTCGATTATTTGTCGACATAAACGCGTACAAAACTAAAGAGAAGAAAAAACTAAAATTAAATAATTTTTAAAAAAAAAAAAAAACTATGTTTTTCAGTCGACTTTAAAGGACAAAAGTAATTTTTTTAAAATCAGATCTAAAACGATAAACATAGGGTGTGTCATTTTCGTATTAAACTTCGATCATCACATAAATTCCTTCCATGTTTTTCAAAATTTATGTTATCGTTAAATTTTTTGTTGTAGGTCCGACATTTTTTTTTTTTTATCTCCTCTTAAGTCTTTTTCTAAAATGTTATTTTTAAAGCTTTTCTTTTGCTATTTTATAGAATATTGTGTTGGCAAATAGTTCTCACGTTTTTTTTAAAAATTGTTTAAAAGCCATTACTTCTTTTTTTTTTTTTTTTTTTTTTTTTGACGTTTGACAGGAATTTTCGTGCAAAAGTTGGTTTTTATCACTTTTCGATCTGGACGATCAGAACAAGTTCAAAATTTCAATTTTTAAACTTGGCATATCAATTCTGAACTGTTCTTTCAGCTATGTTACTCACTCCATGCACAGCCCAAAACCCCCGAGCAGCTTTTGTGATCTTTAGAACCTTAAATGAGAAACAAACAACAAAAAAATTAAAAAATGCTTTTTTTTTAAAAAAAATTTCTAATTTAATGATAAATATGTAGGACAAAATTGCTATTTAGGCCCCGAGCCCTTTAATTAGGTACTTTTTACGTTATGGTATGGCCCCTCATTTAAGGTACTTTAATCGATATGACTCTTCATTTAAAGTACCTTTTTAAAATATAGTCCTACATTTATGGTAACCTTGTCACTGGTTTGAATCTTTGTGAAAGTTGAGTTGTTAAAATAATAAGATAATAAATAACGTTTTTTTTACTAGTCTAGTAATAGAATAAAGCTTTAAGCTCTTTATTTAAACTACCTTCTGTAATAGTATGGTATGGCTAATCCTTTAAGACAAATCCTTTATCGCCGTCGACCGATCAACGTTTGATAATTTTATCGCGGCCCGATGAGGAGCGGGGGAGGGGGTGGACGTTCATTGTTTTTATTTTAGATTGTTTTGTTTGATAATTTTAATTTAATTGTATTTAAACATGCTTTCAAAATAAAATGCACACATGTGGTAGTGGTTCGGCAGTAAGTGGCATTTCTCAACTCCCGATTAATCTCCGTCCATGGAAAGTCATACTAACTCCAGAGAAATACAATAAATAAAATGAAAATGATTTAATGTTTCTTGGACATCCCGGCACCATTTGACCCATGGACCGCCAACGGTTTGTTGCCCGGTAATTAGAGACCATTGATTTAAGGTACTTATTATGGTTTTCTATAGACTTTATGATTTATTTATGGACTTTCATTCATTGCATCCTGCATTAGTTCGAATATTTATAAAAAACAGTTGTTTTAGATTGTTAAGATAAGTAGTGTTTTTAGAAATATTCTTTCGTTTAATGTAATATAATTTTTTTAAAGTACCTGCTTAAAAAAAAAGGAGAGAATTTTAGATTTAAATATTTAAATTCTTTTCTTTGATAGTTTAACACAAACGTTTATTAAAGATATTATAACATAAATTGATTTTGTGCAATATTTTTAATATTTTACTCGTTTGATTATTTGAATGATTCTATGGCTATCTGGTTTCAATTTTAGAAAAAATATCTGCGTTTTTATGACTGCTTTAAATACACCAATAGCTTTGCTTCTGTCTATAATTTTATGTACGTTTCATGCATTGTTAGACGAGAAATTTTTATTTTTCGAGGAAGAAACAATCACTTAATATGCTTTTTGTCGACTTTTTTTCGTAACGGGGGTGGAGTGTAAGCGTGCATGCACTTGCTCTCACCTGGACTTACCTGTAGTACCCGCCTCTATTTGCCCTCCCTCTTTTTTTTACGATCCGACTTTGTTGCTGGAGATTTTATAGCTTTTTATTATTTCTATCTCTGTCGTTATTTATTTTTCTTCTTTACTCATCTTTCATGTAAATAATCGCGGAAAACACGATTTCATTCTTCTATAATCATACGCAAAAATGATTTTGGCTCTTTGTAATATGGAAGACTACTTGTGATTGGGTTTCTGTTATATGTGTTTGTTTTAGCAGTACTTTAAGAGGCATATTTATTAAATACTTATTCAAGGTAAGTAGATTATCACGTTTTGATTAATTTTGTGGTAGAGAAAAAAAGCTCTTCATGCGCTTGTTTTGTAATTGTGTTTATTTATTATTATTTTTTTTTATTACTTATATTACTTTGAAATTTAGGTAGTTGTTTTTGCAGTTCGTTATATTCTTGTTTTATTATGTGATTTGCTTTAAGGATTGTAACATTTGTTATTCCTTTTTACATGGAATGCTTGAGACAGCGTTTCTAACTAAATTTAAAATTAATTTATTAAAAATAATAATAATTTAAGTGTTTAATAATGATGTCCAGATGCTATTTGATATTTGACAGGGAAAATGAGACTTATCATTATGTCCCCTCACGCCTTGAAATTTCATAAATTTTTCTTAAACTTCTACCTGTTCTTTAATATTGTTACCAGATGGCTATTTTATAGTTTTTCTAGACATTTCCATTAGATAATAGCACAATACACAGAAACCTACTGTTGTTTACATGAAAATTATATTTTTCACCAGAAACGTTCTTCCGGCCAATTTGCAAATGTGACTTATAGTTGTATTGTCCCCATCCCTTTTATACAAATATTTTTAAAGCATTTCTTAAAGTTTTATAATCAGGTATATTTATTGTACCAAAAAATTTTATATAATAATTTTAAATTTAGCATAACTAAAATTTTGTAGCATTGATTACAAAGTTTTTTTATTTATTAAAACTTTTACACTTAAAATGTTTATGAATAATGACGAAAACTTTGCTTTATGCCTCAGGAATTAAAAAGACCGTACTTTGTTCGTTCTTTCCTGCCATTTCTTCATATACGGTTAGTTAATGTAAAGATTAAACAGATTAATATAAAGATTTTTCAAAATACGTCCCAAGTTGAGCTGCCTCAAAGACTGCTAGTTGTGAAAGGGTTAAATATGCATGTTTATAAAATTCTTTTTCTGGATGAGTGGATTATCAAACTTTTATTATTATTATTAGATTTTTTTTTTTTTTTTTTTTTTTTTTTTTTTTTTTTTAAAGAACTTTCTATTGAGATGTCTGTCATTATTATGATATTTCGTTTTATTCTGTTTATAGCTATCGTATCAATGTCAGATTTTATTATATTTATTATTTATTTTATTTTTTATTATTTTTAATATTTGTTTTGTATTCAGTATCAACAAAAAGCTGATTTATAACTACGGTTTAATTACAGATAAATTGTTTTTTCTGTCCAAATCACCTTTTTTTGTGATATAAAATGTTGTTACCTGTTTTTTTTATTTTTTTTTTTTAAATATTTTAGACAATTTAAATTAAATTAGTTTTTGAATTTTAAGTGCAAAGATAAAATTATAAGAAAAATTCGTTAATCCTTTTCTTTTCTTTTTAAGAGAACACGGAGAGTTTGAATTTCCAACTCTCAGGAACTTTACTTTTTTAAGGTTTTTAATTTTTGACATTAAATCTGAGAAGACAAAAAGTTTTTGAACTTTTGTCCTATGAAAATAGAACTATGAAAATAGTTTGTGGGTCTTTAAATAATTTTCCTTTTTAATGTATTATTTCTTTAGTAGCAAATCAAAATGTTTTCAAATATAAACTAATAACAGAGTTTGTACTTTTTAATTATTTTTCTTCATTATGCATAATATATGTAGTAATCTTTTTTTTTAAAAAATGATGCATTTAGTAGACGGCGAATAACTTTTCTAAATTTTGTTAACTAGAAATTTTAAATAGAGGAAAAAACCCAGAAATTTATTAAAAGCGTTCTACGACGAACCGTTCGAGCGGGATGTACGAAAAACGAAATGGAATTTTCTGATTGGTTAAGAATTAGCCATTGTTTTAAAATTAACTATAGACGTTTCAGTTTTTCAACTAATCGCAAGATAACATCAGTGATATTTGTTAACTTATAGATATAGATTCCAAAGAAAAAAAAGTTTATCGCACGTACTTTAATATTCAATTATTTTTTATTCGCTATGTCAGATAAGTTCAATGGACAACAATAATGTGGTAGCATTCGGGGACTACACGACCAAATTAATATTTCAAAAATATCTGATACCACGTGTTTATTTTGTTCATCGTAATTCTTTTAAAATGTGCTTCTAGAAAAGTAAATCAACGGTAAAATGAACGGTAATTGAAATGAAAAAAAAAAAAGTTGCGTTTTTAAAGAAAAAATTAATGGAAAAGAGGTACTGATTCGCTTTGAAGAAACGTAAAAAAACCGCCATAATATTATTGACGCCAATGATTCTTAATTAATTTAGGTAATACGAGGGTTGCTATTTATATTTCTGGCCTAATAATGAAAAAACAAATATGTAGGATCGAAATTGGTTTTATTGTTTTTCAAAATATTCTCCATGATGATCAATACACTTTTGCATGCGTTTGAACCAATTTTCAATGCACTTTTTCCAGTACGATTGAGGTAACTCCAAAACATGCGTTTTGAATGCATCAACCACTTCTTCGGGGGTCGAAAATCGTTGTCCACGTAATTTATTTTTGATGTGTGGGAATAAGAAGAAGTCATTGGGTGTCAAATCAGGGCTGTACGGCGGATGACCCATCAGTTCGATCTTTCGCTCCGTCAGAAATGCCTTTGTTTGAGTCGATGTGTGAGAGCTCGCATTGTCATGATGAAGAATGATTCGCCTGTTCTTCTGCTTTTTTCGAATTTCTCCGATGACTTCTGGCAAACAATGGTCGTGTACCATTCAGAATTGACCGTCCTGCGTTGCTCTAACGCCACTGTTGCCACATGACCGTTAATGCCGAAGAAACAGGCAATCATTTGTTTCGATGTGCTTCTTCCTCGAACAACTTTTGTTGGTTTTTCTTCGTCTTGGAAGACCCATACAGTTGATTGCTGTTTTGTTTCCGGCTCATATGCATAGATCCATGATTCGTCACCTGTGTAGATGTTATACACAGCCTTTGTTGTACCTTGAACGTATTTTTCCAACATTTCCTTGCACCAATCGACACGAGCCTTTTTTTGAGCGTTTGTCAGATTATGCGGGATCCAACGCGAACAAATTTTTTTTACGCTCAAATGTTCATGCAATATTTTATTGATGCTAGTCATACTAATGTCCAAAGACGCCTCTATCTCACGGTATATCACATGACGATCTTGCTTTTTGCTTTATCAGTTCACGCACAGCATCGATCTTTTCTGGCACAACAACGGATTTTGGACGACCTGCACGGGATTCGTCCTGGATCGAACATCGACAACGATTAAATTCGTTATACCAATTTTTTACAGTGCTGTAGGATGGCGCTTTATCGCTGAATAAAGAATTAAGTTCATCGAAGCACTCTTGTCTTGACAATCCACGTCGAAAGTTATAAAAAATAATGGCACGAAAATGTTCACGATTCAATTACATTTTTTGAAAGAGAAGAACTTTTCAATTTACTGTCAACAACACAAATGAAGCTATAATGGTAAATCGTCTGCAGAATTTATGTTTAAAAATATAAAACTTTCGATTAAAATCGTCTGCGGTCGCCTAGCAACACTTACTGTTGCCAAGGCCAGAAATATAAATAGCAACCTTCGTATATGCATACTGAAATAAGCTATGTACTAAAAGGCAAAAGACTATGAAATAATATATGTACGTTTAGAGGACTCGTAAAAAAATTGCCAGTTTATTATTCACGACAATGATGCTTAATTTATGCTGTTTAATGTACAAAAAAAAAAAAAAAAAAAAAAAAAAAAAAAAAAAAAAAAAATTAACCTATTTACTAAAAAGCAATGTTATGGAGAAAAGATACTTATTCGTTTTGGGGATATAATTATTCTTCATACTATTGATAGTAAAGGTTTTATGCATTATGGCAGAATTTTTTCGGACTTTCTGCGACATACCTCTCCAGTACTAATATCTCTCTGCTAGATACTTTTAATAATAACAAATACATATGTTACAATTTTAAAGTAACATAAGCGTCAAATTAAAAAAAAAAAATTTTTTTTTTCCGGCTTAAACAAAAAAATAGAACCAAAATTTCCGCAGAAAAGAAAACCAATTTTTTTACTTCATTATTCTCAAATGAAAATAGAAAATTCAGAAGCATTTCCCCCCACTCCGATGCGCGAGAAAGGCATCTTTTGAATATAATTCTGAAGAAAAGAGAAAATTTTAGGAAAATTTCTGCAGAAAAGAAAACCAATTTTTTTACTTCATTATTCTTCATTGTTCTCAAATGAAAATAGAAAATTCAGAAGCATTTTTCCCCACTCCGATGCGCGAGAAAAGCATCTTTTGAATATAATTCTGAAGAAAAGAGAAAATTTTAGGAAAATTTCTGCAGAAAAGAAAACCAATTTTTTTACTTCATTATTCTTCATTATTCTCAAACGAAAATAGAAAATTCAGAAGCATTTTCCCCTACTCCGATGCGCGAGAAAGGCATCTTTTGAATATAATTCTGAAGAAAAGAGAAAATTTTAGGAAAATTTCTGCAGAAAAGAAAACTAATTTTTTTACTTCATTATTCTTCATTGTTCTCAAATGAAAATAGAAAATTCAGAAGCATTTTTCCCCACTCCGATGCGCGAGAAAGGCATCTTTTGAATATAATTCTGAAGAAAAGAGAAAATTTTAGGAAAATTTCTGCAGAAAAGAAAAACTATAATTTTTTACTTCTCATAGAAAAAATCTTTCTGCAAGAACTCGGTATCGTTAATCGAACAGAGTATGCATTAATCGAAATAAATAAAATTTTATTTTATATCTTATTTTATATCCGTCTTTGAACAGCCGACCGAATTTTGGGTTTACGACTACTAATGCTCAACTCCGTAGCCTTGTAATTTTGAACCAATCCAGAAGACAAGGAAACTCCTGGATCAGTACCCCCAGAGGTATTGATTTATTATGGGAACATGGAGGACTTTGCGACTCGACAGATTTAACGTGCATCAATCACCATTTACTACACGGGGAGTTTTCGGCCGGTGGGGATCGAACACACAAACTCTTAGACATGGGCCCAGTGCCCTACCAACCAGTCTATCCCGGCCATAAAAAGCAATGTTTATGGCGAAAAAGTTAATTGGAAAATCGTTTAGGGAATCGCCATGAATAACTTTTGATTTAATAGGATTTTAATGTTCTAGAACTCAATCTTAAAGGTCCGAGGGGGTGACCTCAAATATGCTAATTAGTTAGTGCTGACGATATTTTAATTTGCGAAATCAGACACAGAAACGTTCTTTTTATAAACATAACTTTTTTTTCTCTCCAACAGATTCGGATTTAATCGAATCGTTTGTTAAATATTAAAATCTAATATTAAAGATATTGAATTTTAAATTTACGACTTGTTTAAAATTCCATTTCTCAGGAACTTTTTTACTGATTTCGCTCAAATTTTCGTATTTTTCCATTTAAGATTACATACTTAAACTCTAAAATGATGCAAAAATTTGTATACCTTTCAGTTAAAGTTTTTTTCGACTATTTTTAAATAAAATTATAAAAGATAATAAGTATTTATCAAAATTTATTATTTTTTGCAGGGAATTATCTATTCATAAACGAATTTTATAACTGTATGCAAATACTTTTCAATTCGCTTATAAAGTTTCCTAAATATGGTGAAATAAGTAAAAACTAAAATTATCATTATTAGGTCCAAATTTTGGATCGCTCTCCTGATTAAACTAAAGGTACCATATTTCCCAGATTGCAGCTACTCCAGATATCTTGGGGTTCAAAAATTCGTTAAAAAAAAGGTATGTTTATTCTGAGAAAGTACGTTTTTGTGTCTGATTTTGAAACTTAGTATATCGTCTGCACCAACTGATAAGCATATTTGAGGTCACCCCCTTGAATCATATAGATTGAGTCCTAAAACGGGAAGACCCAATCATTAGGTCAAAAGTTATTCAGGATGCTTAGTTTTTTTCCGCACTGTACTACTAGTATTATTGTAGTTGGTGCTGATTTTTGCCGTAGTTTCAAAACATATTTTTTCGCGCGGTTGGAAAGATAGTGCATTTATATTTTATTGAATTAGAATTAAAGAACTTTTTCCACCATTACTTATAAATATTTTACACAATAATATTTTTATTAATTAATATTTTAAGCAGTGCTCGCCCCTCTCGACGAAGTGAGCCAGTTTCGAATCCTGGCGATGGCTGCTCTATACGAATTCTGTACCCGGCTCGTTTCGACCAAAGTGATTACTCTAAATATCTTAAGTGGTAGATGGATCATGGGTTAGAGTCCCTTTGCCATCAGACTTACCGTAAAGGTTTCGTGGTTTTCCCTTCAATGTAACGCATATGTGGATTAGTTCCATCAAAAAGTCCACGAAGATAAATTTCTCCCAATACTTGATCCAAGAGTTTCTTTGTCTTCTGGATTAGGTTCAAAATGTCAAGGTAACGGAGTTGAACATTGGTAGTCGTAAACTTAAAATTGGGTCGGCTGCTCAACTAAGGCTATAAAATACAAAAAACAGTTAAGCGTCACTGGCATCAATAATAGTTTAGCGATTTTTTATGGCTTTCGGAATAAGTATTGACATTAGTTTGCCAAAAACGGTTATAGAAAAGTTTGCATCGTTACTAATTATTCTCGGGAATTACATTCAATTAATGTTAGTAATAGTTACAAATTTAAATAAAAAAAATTGTGTTAAAAATTGTTATTAATTGCAAAAAGGTGCTTATTCGTATATGAGAACTGCAAAAGATCGTTATTGACTTTAATCTCGTATTGTTATTGACGTCTCTCATTGGATCACATTTATTAAATATCATCACTCCTGAACAGAGCTGTTAGCTGAGGTCAGTCTAGTGTCAGGTCTAGATGACCACCCAGGTCACCTGATTTGTCAGTGTGTGATTTCTTTTGGTGGGGAACTCACAAGCTTTTGGTGCATCGTTACAATCCTCATAGTTTTCATGAACTGCAGCAGAACATTCCTGATGATATCGCAGCGATTCTACAAGCCCTATTTCGATCTGTCAACTTGTAAATCAGGTCAATGATGCTTAATTAATTTTATTAATAGATATTACTTTTATGTCAATTGGGGGTTTTAAAACATGTACTAAATATACTAGTATTGGTACCAAAATGCCTATTATAGTTACTGTACAAATAGGTTTCTCACGTCAGACGAAAAGGTACCAGAAGAAATCGCTGATTGTGGTAATTTTTGACTATCGACAGTGGTTGACCTCTAATAATAGCATTATGTCTTATGATACTAACTATAATTAATCTTTATTTTGATGGGAGGAACTTCTAAATACATGTTTAGCTTAACTTGATAACATGAAGCCACCGGTAAGGGCAACAAATAGCTATAGGGAAAAAAAATTGGAATTGTTTTCTCTTAGTTAATTGTGTCGGTATATGTCTTTTAGTTTGTGCATGATTTCGTAATGTTGATCCATACCGATTTATAGATTATTATTTACTTTTTCTAAACCGTATAAAAAAGAGTATCTAGCTTGCATTATAATAAAATTCTTCGGTGAAGCTGCGCCATTCAGATAATACCGTAAGAAAAGGATTGACTAAGCCATTATTTTTAAAGGTAGATTATATTTATTAAGAGCTAAAAAGTCGTTTTTTAATTTATATTACTTATTTGATTTTATACTACTTATATTACTTATTTGATCTTATTGATACTTATTTGATTTTATACTACTTATATTACTTATTTGATCTTATTGATACTTATTTGATTTTATTACTTATTTTTGTCTTTTGATGTTTTATCAAATTATAGTGTAACAATCATGGCCCAAATTGACCAAACGTTTGCCAATATACTAACCCTTAAAAGCCTTGGACTTCACTTGGAGCTATCGCTTTCCGAATGGCTTTATTCTGCTTTCAAACACTGGCACAATGGGATGCGTGCAAGCGTGGGCATCTCGATCCTGATTGCTTGTTGAAACGTGTCATTTGTTTACGTTAGCAACTGTTTTTTTCTATTCTATTTCGCGTAAGTCAAGCCCCTCAAGCCCTCCCTATCAATCCTTTTAAGTGACCCATTCGATGTTCTAACACAAAGACGGGCATGGAACCCCGTAGAGCATAAACAAACTAATTATGCATCGAAGTTGCCAGGTACACAAAACAAGAATATATTGCAGTTAAAATAAAATACATAAGCAATTAATAAATCTGATTGTAAGTAAATGATGTAGTCTAGAAAGAATTATATTTCAACAAGTTCGATGTGCGATACGGCGCTGTATTCAATTAACTTAACGTTCATTAACATTTTAATTCATATGGAGAATCTTAGCTTAACTTTAACACGCCATTTTGCTTATAAACAATAAGCTGGCGTCATAGCTCACATGTGTGGGTATTTGTGATCTTTTTTCGATTTTTATTTTTCGTAAACGTTTATAATGTAACATGTATTCCTTTAAAAAATAAATAATAATAAATAAATAAAACAATGAGTATAATGAGACCTGCATGTCCAAAATGAAGATACTCAAAACACAACCTCTATCTACGACCAATCCTTGTGCGATTCACGATCTACGGCCATATTTACGTGCTTACCATATTTATTTATGTACTAGGACCAATTTATTATCTTTATTATACTACTGTATCTACGACCGATTCTTGTGCGATTAAGTATAATGAGAGATGCAGGACCAAAATGAAGATACTCAAAACGCTGACCTATATCTATGACCAATCTGTACGATTCGTGAAATTGTTGCACATTATCACAGTAAAATTCTCGTAGATTTAAATGCTAATTAATGACTTAATTTCATAAATGGCAATCAATCACTTTCTACTGAGGTATTTTCAATTATTTAAGATATTTTCATTTCTGGATAGTGAAACAATAAAAAGAATAATTCTTAAAGAAAGGTTGGAATCCCGGACAAGACATGGATGTTCTTCATTCTCTGTACTATATGTCCTTGCTGTGGGAGCAACGTCGGCCCGCTTAATATGGTGCCCCTGAAAGAGTGTCCAACTAATCTGCCCTGTTAATTCCCGTATGATGAAAGGTCATTCTCCAAACGGGCATTGGAAGAAAAAGAAAAACAATTCTTAAAAATATAATTTTATTTTAGTTAATGTTTGAGATGTTTTTTAAGATGGCGATTATAAAAACACTGAAAACCAGAACTCTGGCTGATCATAGCGCAATTCGCGGTACATTATTACAATAAAATTCATCTGAATTTCGACGCTCTGTCATAAATGACGATTAATGGCTTAATGAATAACAGATATATTTTCAGGATAACACAATTTACCTTTCTTCTAATTGTTATGGTGAATGTAATGAATATTAAGTGCGCGTCGCTGTCAAAGCGGATCTAATGAAACGTTTATTATGCAAATGGATGTCATTTATATACAATTGACTTCTGCTTCCTAATATTTTACCACAGAGTTTGTTTTCGTAGTGTATTAACTGAACATAATACGTATTTTGTTACCAAATATTTACACTAATGACCAACGCTATATAATATTTGCTATTATAATACGGTATAAATATTTAGATGAATGCCATGAATCTTATTAATTGGCAAGTTTATCTTGTGTAAATTATTAAGGGAAGGTAAATTTAAAGATATAATTAGAAAAAATTTATATTTCTCAAGTTGAGTTTCAGCATTGAGGTAAATATCAAATATAGTTAGCCGATGTTGGAATAATTTTGCTGATATAAGATTGATATCGCTGTCATTTAAAGAAATAGAAATAACAAGATAGGTAATGTGAAGAAATTGAAATAACAAGATAAAATAAATTAAAATAATGTGTAATATGTTATTAATATATTAGGGGGACCGGAAAGTAATGTCGTTTGGGCTCATTCAATATTCGTTACTCTTAAAAACCAATTCATTTTTTTAAAATCTATTTCTATTTATTTTCGATGCGGTACTGAAAGGTTGTTGCTAACGAGGGTGAATATATTATTGATTAAAAATAAAATCTTGTTAAAAAAAATATCAAATGCACCGAAATGACATTACTTTCTGGTCCCCCTTATAATTTAAGTTTTAAAGAATCGAAAAAAAATTTTAATATAAATTTCTGTATTTCAAGATTTATATGCATATAAATATTCTATCTATTTTTCTTTTTCAAAAATATTTATTACCACGTGCCTATGATCTTTCATTAGTTTATTTTGTTATTCTGTTCTAAAATTAATAATAATTAAAAAATTTCAATATTGCTATGCTATTCATCATAGTCAGCGATAAAAAAAAGACGATAAATTTTGTTATTTTTATAGTTTTCTAGCGCAAAATTCTAATGTTTTCTAACTTACAAATTATGTATTTATAAAGAAATAATTTATGAATTATATATATGTAAACAACTGATGTATAACATGTAGTTAAACAAATGATTTAATAACTATGTAGTTAAACAAATGATTTATGAACTATGTAGTTGTAAACAAATGATTTATAAATTATGTTGTTATATAAAATGATTTATAAATTATGTAGTAATAAACAACGAATGGTTTATAAACTATATAGTTAAAAAATGATGATGATGACCGAAAAATGAAAATGACCAATTTTCTACAGTAGTGGAAATTTTCAGAATCCCTTTCACCTTCTGTCCAAAAAATGGTCTTAAAATTCAAAATAATTTTCGATAATAAGCTAAATGAATTTCTATTTATAAAATGAACTCAATTGCAAAAGTTTTTGACTCTAGAAAAAAAAAAAAAAAGAAAAAAAAAGGGCCCTGTAACCCTTTGTCGCGGAATTTTTATTAAACATAATTTTCATACTTTTTTCATTATTTTGTATTAATTTAAGTGAATAATAAGTGAAGTTAAGTGAATAAAATAAGTGAACAATATTATATTAATATTTGTATAATTTATGGTTATGAAAAACAGCATGAAATACCAGAATTTTTTTTTTTTCTGTGTTAAAGTTAAAATCTTTCAAACACAGCTAACTTCCAAACAATAATTTTTGAAATTTGCAATTATTAGCAGTTTTTTAGATCTAAGAGAAACAGTTATTCTTCCTTGAAATTTCTCTAATTTGCAATATAAATTATTGATAAGTTTTTGAATATGAATGAATTTTTTTATTTTTAAAAACTACTTTTTTTGGATTTTATATTTCTGTATAAATATAATACTAATTTATAATATTTTTTTTGTAAGTACCAGACTGTTTTTTTTTCAATAAAAAAATAGCCAAATATATTTTTGTTTGTAGTTAGAGATTCCATGGGTGTACCCCGGAATTCCGGGTTTTTCATATCCTTCCCGAACTAGAAGCAGGGCATGTGATTCGCCCGCGATTCTCGCGGAATTTCACGTATCACAAGACCATTCATTGATTTGCGGTTTTACGCGAATTATTAACTTGTAATCAAACGAAATTTTCACCGCAATCTAAAATTTAAATTTTGAAATTTTCGCTAAATCGCTTTAACGAGAAGTTTACATATATGTAATACTCCTCCCAATTTTTTTATTTATTTATTTTTGGTTTGTCGGATTTCCCCCTCTTTTAATATTTGAAACTACGCCGGAATCCGCTAATATCGGATTCATCTTCAGGTGATTTTAATATCGAACATCGATTTTCGCATTTAGCTGATTTGGAAGTTACACACTGTGAATCGTATTCACGAAATTTGAAAAATCTTACTTTGGGATTCGTATACACGTGATTTTAAAGTCTAATAATCGCAATTTTGTATTTACGCGTTTTTAAAATCAATATCGCGATTCGTCTTCACGTGAGTTTAAAATCAAATGTCGCTATTCACACTCGTTTTTAATATTAAATATTGATTTACGTGTTTACGCAATTTAAAAATCTGACATCGCGATTTGTATTTTCCCGTTTTTAATATCCAATATCGTGATTCATATTCACGCGATTTTGAGATCCAATATCGCGATTTTTGTAAAATTAAGTTTTTTCTTAAATTAGTTACTATAAAGGCGGGATATTCTTCATTAGTAAGTAATTTACTTACACCAGGGTACGTAGCGTTTTTAAAAAGTGCTTAGCTTTGATTTACGTTTTTTAACAGCTCTTAAAGGTGCTTTTTTTATTCAGTGTTTCTAAAAAGTGCTTAATTTTCTATCTTTTTAAAAGAGATTTTTTCATTGCCTTGTCGATTGTCGTTCTAAATTACAAATTTCTCTACAATATTTATCAGAAACTAGTTTTTTTTTTTAAATCATGATTATGTAAAGTTTTTGAAAATGTTTTCTAATTGTATTGATTTTATATTTATAAAATAAGAACTTTAAACTATAGAAAAAAATAATTGTTATTACTGCACTGATCTCAATTATGATTTTTTTTTTTTTTTTTTTGACAGTGAAAGTGACTAAAAATATTTTTTGAGTGCCTAAAAAGTACTTAAAAAGGTTGTTTTTTTTTGTTGAAAAATCTGGCTACGCACCCAGTAAATTTGTATCGAATTTTCGCTCATAAAATTTTCAGTTTGTGTCACAGTTACCCCTGTAAAATATATAAAATGGACTCTAGTATCCCATCTGCGTCAAAGGGTTAAATCAAACCCAATCTTTTGCTTTTAAGATGTTGTTTTCCTGACTTCAGATATTGAAATTCAATGAGAGAAACATAATGAATGAATAACAAAGAGTAGAATTTAATGCCGTTTCTGATTTGGCATGCATTTTGGACATTTTCCACACGAGCGCGTGTTTTGGGTCTGCCTCCTTAACCAAATAATATTCCAATGGCCTTTCAATGAACGGATGGAAATGGCAGATTTTATGAGCACGCTTTTCTACCTTACTTCCTTTACCCATTCTCCCGAATTAGAAGTGCATATCAACAATGTGCAATAGGAAACAATGGCTGACAATCGAAAACCACAGTTATATATGACCAATAAACTGGAATTCTCGACGAATATTTATTTATTTTTTTTGCAGCATAAATATATTTTCGCATACTGCATATTGAGAATAGATTATGAAGTGAGGGTTTTTTCTAAAGGTGCCAATTCGGTGATTTATGAATAATAAAATTTTACTGCAAAAAATAATCCATACAACTAAAATGCATTGTTTGATTGTAATATTACTCGTTTGATAAGCATTTCTTCTCTGTTTATCATCCATCTGATTGGATATCCTTCGATTTCGATATTTTTTTTCACTCGATGCAGTCTGATGCTTTTTTCTGAATAAACAACTGATAATTTTTACGCAGCCAAAGAATGAAAACGTGGGACGACAAGGGGAAAAAAAAGGCAATAACCAAATTGTGAATCTAGAATGCGAAGTTTATTTCAATGAGTTTAAAATAATAATTCATTTAATACCGTCTTGCTGTGACAGATAGGAGATATGCTTGTGTGTTGCATAACGACGTGGACGTTGTAAAGAGGTGTGTTTAAACGAGTTGAACATGGAAAACGGCATCAAACAAATGAGCCGGATTAACTACCGAATTCTGAATGTTTTATTGATATTGCTTGATAAGCAAAGCGAAGCTTGCGTGCTTTTTGGCGTTTTAGAATAAGAGCTATTATACCATAAATAGATTCTAGGAAATTCAGGTCTTTGTACGTAATAGGCGAATGTTTATAACGAAGCTAATGTGAGATTTTTTTTTTTTTTTTCATGTTTACTAAAGCAAGGTTGAAAAACTTACATTTTGAATTCTATAGTGATTACCTTCTTATTTTAACTCCATGATTACTATTAAAGCTAAGAAAAGTGAATAGAGAACTAACTTAACCCTTTATTCACTAAATTGTCTACTTCTATTTCTCGTGAAAGTTTAATTTTGAAATACATGTTTTAGACAGAGATCGTTTTAAGTTTTTACAATATCGAGAATTTTTCTAAAAATTCTGTAAATTCAGTGGTTTAAATTCCAAATCTTTTTCTAAAATTTAAAAAAAAAAAAATGTCTATGCCCTAATATTATATTTAGTTAACGCGTTGACGCAGAATTTTTACTAAATATTTGTTCTTACTTTTTTTCATTATTTTGTGTTAATTTTAGATAAATAAATTAGAAATACAGCATGAAACTCCGGTGTTTTTTTTTTTTTTTTTCTGCGTTAAAAATGAAATTACTCAAACAATAATTTTTCAAATTTGAATGAATTAAACCTAAGAGAAACAGTTATTCATCATTGAAATTTCTTTAATTTACAAAATGCATTGTTGATATATTTTTGAATATGAATGAAATATATATTTTTTCAAACTACTTTTCTCTTTTTTTTGGATTTTATATTTTAACACAAATATAGTTCCGCTAATCTAAGGGATTTCTTTCAATAACTATTAGACTGTTTTTTATAAATAAAAAATAGCAAAATATATTTTTGCTTGTAATTAGAGCATCAGATGAAAAAAATATCAAAGGGTTAATATAGGTTCTGGAATATTCAGGTCTATGCAAGTAACAGACAAATTTTAACGTTTTTTTTTTATATGTAAATCGGGCTTTTTACGTAATTCTAAGATTATTTTGAATAAAAATTTTTATTTTGAAAAACCGGATAAAGATTGCTATCAAATTTTAAAATTTCAAGAACTTTTCTAGAAATTTGATAAATGCAATGGCACAAATTCGAATGAATTTCTTTCTGAAATTAGAAAATGTTGTTAGCGTAATATTATATTATACCGTTTATAGATTCCGTGAATTTCAGCTCTATGTAGTATGTAATAAAGGAAATACTCATAATTAATCAAATGTGAATTTTTCCCTATATTAACTAGATTGGTGTTAAAAAATTAAATGTATCAAATTTTAATTGGACACTTTCCCGTCTTAAGTTACTGCTACTCTTAACTTTTTTAATTTTCCAAGGCATGTGTATTAGTTTTCATATGTTTTACAAATGCATGTTGCTACATGGTTCTCAGAATCTGACTAAGGGCAACTGCCCCGTATGCCCCATGCTTTAGTCATCTGAGGGGTGTTCCAAAATTA
Organism: Parasteatoda lunata; assembly: GCA_949128135.1. NCBI lineage: Eukaryota > Metazoa > Arthropoda > Arachnida > Araneae > Theridiidae > Parasteatoda > Parasteatoda lunata. Next base: position 83,829,222 of record OX421975.1, read on the forward strand.
AATAGAAAGTTTATTTTACGTTTCCTTCTTTAATGAACTTTTTTTTATACAAATTATAAGTACAGTGTAAAATACGTCAGTTTTATGTTAGCTTCTTCATTAATCTATCGTATGAACACGAAAAATATATATTTCGTAAATCCATGGCTTCCAGTTCAGCTAAAGTTTTGCAATTGCGATGGACAAATTTGGCCAATCAAAAGCCTTATTTTTACATGTCGCAAAATGCGATATGTTAACAAAAATACGGTCTTCTGATAGGCCTAATTGAGCCATCGTAATTGCAAAAATTTATCTGAATTCCGCCCTAATGTCAGCAAAGGTATGAATTTTTCACAGCTAGTTGACAAAGTTAGCAATCAATCAGTTATCCCATTCTTGACCGTTTTACGCATCTTCAATTCTGTGAATGGAAGGAAAATAATAAATTAGTTAAAATAACATTGTTTTACATTTTCTAATTATAAATTTAAATAGCATTTTTGTCAAATTTTGGCTCTTCAGATGTGCTTTATCCTTTAAATGATGGACATAGAATTGTGAGAAAACCAATAAGATGGACAGTATGATATTTCCTCTGACCATTGGAGATATGGAGGGACTTTAAAGCTATTTTAGGTTCTAGTCGATTTTCTTGTTATATATCTATAATGGGGTGAAAAATTTAAATACCTCCATAAAGTTCGGTTCTTCATTACTGAAGCAAAGTTTTTAAAATGTCAAGAAATTTTTTAAAATTTTCTAATGGCTGTAGCTTAAATTGTGATAAATTTTGCTAAAATCGTTTATAATAATCGATCGATAATAATCGGTGTTCTTTTCAATGCTTTGAGTTAAATTTTCGGTAATCACCATTGCAAAAAAACTGAATTAATTATGATGTGTTAAGAATAAAAAAATGACATTTATATTCAGATTTATTAGAATCTTTAATATCTCAAAAGAAATTTTATTTTTGAAACTTATGCCCATGCCACATTTTGCTCAAAATGTTGTTAAATATTCTATCTATAGTTAGCGAATTTGGGCAGTTTTTTTACACCAAGAAAAAAAAAAAAAATAGAAGTTATTTCAATATAATTGAAGTCAAATATAAATAATGCGCCATCTAAAATCCAAAAGTCAAAAGTTGCTTTTTTTTTGTCGATTAGAAAAATTTCCAGTAAATATTATTCTAGAGTGTTAATTTAGGTTATAAATAGTGGCATGTTTAGTTGATGATATGATTATGAAAATAGATAACAACTTAGATGTAACGGTATGATTTTCAATTATTTGTGAAAATATAACGTAAATATACGATGTTATTTGATAACCATTTTTTTTTTAAAAATAAAATCTTGCTTATGAATTTTTAAATTTTCAACTCTCCAGGAAATGTGATTTTATATGCTCGTGTGATAAAAAAATGAAGGAGTTAGAAATTAAATGCTTTGAAATCATTTTTGATTGATCTTCTTCACTTTTGGTTTTTGTGATGCCCCACTCTTACATACTTGGTGCCTCGTGATCAATTTTATATTTCCTATTCGGTTTACATACCGTATATCCCGTTGTTTAATTCGACTGATTACGAAATAACAAAAATCTGGGTATACTCCTGAAAAAAAAAGAAAAAATTCTAAAAATTTAAAAAAAAAAAAAATTCTTAAAAATTTTCTCTAGTCGAAAATATTTCATTATTTAAATATAATGCATGTACCCTCAAATAAAGATGCATTAACCTAAGTTGTATCTATCTGCTGTGTTTATTCATATCTATCTCTTTATTTTCAATTTATCTATTTTTTATGCCCGCGATTACGTCATTGCATTTGACTCTCAGGCATGCCTGGCATCATGGATAAATATTTTTTTTTTTTTTTTTTTAAGTTTCATAAAAAAGACAGCCTTTTCAAAATTCTTCTTTTTCGAATTCTCTAGAGAGAAAAAAAAGATTCGTTTTTAAACTTTTTTTTTTGTCTATGGAAACGAGATTTAACATTCCCATTATTAGAAATCCGACCTCGCGATTTTATGCGATTTAAGATTGCGCATCATGCGCAAATTTTATATCAAGTAATGCGTTTCGTATTCACACGGTTCCGCAGTGGACTGATCGTTAAGACTCTTGGATCAATCAGCGTAGGGACCGAGGGTGTACGGTATTGGTCCTCGTTAAACTGTTCTAACGTAAAGTGCTCGACTTCGCGTGCAGGTCGTCGAGCTACCGAAGCGGGGGTGCCATCCCCTCTGCAGAGGATCAAAATTGTGATGGCATGTCTTCGGATCATCCTCAGGGATGTTTCCCAGACCGTCGCCAATAGCCCAATGTGCAGCTCTAGTGCGACGTAAATGAATATCAACATCGTATTCACACGATTTAAAAGGCACTATCATGACCGTGTTTAACGGATTTGTTATTAGTAATGAAATTATAAGTAAATGAATTTTTAACAAATGCTATTTTGATTCATAAATTAAAAAACTAAATTTATTTATTTTGGTTGCATAGCTATTTAAAAAGATAATGAAAAATAATTATTTTGTGTCATTTGTAACAAAAATCCAACTTCATGAAATTCAATAAATAATCTTTTCGTAATAAGATGTTTATATGCGATTGTGTATTCACGATATTGATATTTAGCTCTCTTTTTTATTATGGAATAACAGATTTTTTGTATTTTTTACTAATATATTTGTTAATATAACTTATTATACAGTTTAAGAAATAAATTATATTATAACTTATTATAATATAATTTATTTCTTCAACTGTAACAACATAAAATGTCATTTAAATGAAATATCTTTTATCTAAAAATAGAAACAAATAATTACAAATTACCCTTTGCTTAGGGATAACAATTTAATTATACTTTCCTAGGATTCGATGAAACTTTCAATGCAGCACAAAGCGGGATGTGATTGAAATTCCTGTTTTTAGTAGAATGCCTTTTAAACGAAACTGCATTTCAGTATTTTAACAGTAGGGAATCTTAAAATTTTTTCACTTATTTTTGGTATTTTTCGAAACAACTAAAATTGTAAACAGATTTATTTTTTTAAACTGTAATTTTAAACTACTATAAGTCATTGTTCATTGGGTTACTTGAAGCGAGATAAAAGTTGATTTTATGTATTTTTATCGTTTTCTCTTTGTAAAATATTATAAATGAGTTAATGACTGTGTGAGAAATATTAGATTGAGTTTTAAATATTGAAACCATTTAAAGTATTTAATTTTTTTTCCCTTCGTGTCAGCATCTTTTTCTTCAGAGCACCAACCCCATCCCACGGGTTGTCTCTATTTTTACATTCTGGCGTAAAAACTTGTAAAAAAAAAGTTGTCAATTAGGTAATGCTGCGGTGTATTTATATAGTTTTGTCCCCGATATTTTTTCTTTCTTTTCTTTTTTTCCTTAAATGCGTGAGTAAGATTTTCCTTTTATTTTTTTTAAAAATTAATAAATAATTGAGAAATATGTATTTTTTTACACAATTTTAAATGTCATTTGATCATTTTTTCTATAAGAGTGTAGTTATATGAAAATAATAATAGGTTATTAAATATTTGCTTTTGAAATACACTAGAACAGGGACTGAATTCCTGTGCCGGAAGTTATTGTTTACGCAAATATCGCTGGCAAAATTTTAATACAAAACAAAAACTAATTTTAAGACTTTTATTTTATTTTCTGTGTTGAAATAATAAATTTGAAAGTTATAATTTTCTGTGCATCTGCTACACAAATTACTAAATCTTAAAAAAGAAGTATAATTATTAAAAAGTAACATTATCTATGATGAAAATTTGTTGGTGATAAAAAAGTAAAATCATTAAAAACAATAACATAATTTCAAAGATTTTATTATTTTAAAATTTGGGTTCAAATCTAAACAAAACAAAATCTAAACAAATCTTAAAAAAAATTTAAAAAATAAAGATACTAAAAATTTATTCGTCTACACTAAAAATTATATTAATTCAAGAAAACAAAATTACACAATAGAACATAAAAAATAAATTTCGCACGATAACACGGGACACAGTACTTATAATTTATATAATTTAAATGCAATTAATATATCACAATTAAATTATATAATTTCAAAATAACAAAGCTACGAAATTATACAAATCCAAGATAATCTAGTTTCTTAGCCAATATCTTTATTACTTCTAAGGATAGAAATTTTTTTTAAGCTTTTACAAAATCAAAATATATTTTGCGTAAGAATGGACGTATTTTTGAAGATTCATCACAGAGAAAATATTATTCATTATAGAAGATTTTTTAAGTTTTATAATAATGTGGTCGCTGTTCTTCAAGAGGAGGGAAGGGCACTGTTTAAAATAAAGGCTGGTTTTTCTGAAATCAACTTATTGTTCTAAGAATAAAAAAAAAAATATTCTTATTTATTTTTTAAAATTTAAAATTGTTATATAAAAAGAAATTCTGAGATACAAAACGCTTTTCTGTATGATAACTCATAATTTCTATCTGATGACATTTTCTAATGGTAGACTCGATGACTAATTGAAATTAATCGTTTTTATCTAATATTTAAATTTTTATCCAATTTATTCTAAAAATGTAGTATGCAGAATAATGCAAAATTTCTGTCTGATGGCATTTACCAATGGCAGACTCGGGAACTAATTTAAATTTAAGGGTATATCTAATATTTTGATTTTTGTCCAATTTAAAAAATTTTTGTCCAATTTATTCTAAAAATGTAATATGTTTTATAACTCGAAATTTCTACCTGATAGGATTTACTAATGGTAGACTCGATAACTAATTGAAATTAATCGTTTTCATCTAATATTTTAATTTTTATCCAATTTATTCTAAAAATGTAGTATGTAGAATAACACAAAATTTCTCTCTGATGGCATTTACCAATGGCAGACTCGGAAACTAATTTATATTTAAGGGTTTATCTAGTACATATTTTGATTTTTGTCCAATTTATTCTAAAAATTTAATATGATGTTTTATAACGCGAAATTTCTACCTGATAGGATTTACTAATGGTAGACTCGATAACTAATTGAAATTAATCGTTTTTATCTAATATTTTAATTTTTATCCAATTTATTCTAAAAATGTAGTATGTAGAATAACACAAAATTTCTCTCTAATGGCAATTACCAATGGCAGACTCGGAAACAAATTTATATTTAAGGTTTATTTTGATTTTTGTCCAATTTATTCTAAAAATGTAATATGTTTTATAACCCGAAATTTCTACCTGATAGGATTTACTAATGGTACACTCGATAACTAATTGAAATTAATCGTTTTTATTTAATATTTTAATTTTTATCCAATTTATTCTAAAAATGTATTATGTAGAATGACACAAAATTTCTCTCTGATGGCATTTACCAATGGCAGACTCGGAAACTAATTTAAATTTAAGGGTTTTATCTAATATATTTCAAATTTGTCCAATTTATTCTAAAAACATAAGTTAAATGACACAAAATTTCTCTCTGATGGCATTTACCAATGGCAGACTCGGAAACTAATTTATTTTTAAGGGTTTATCTAATATTTTGATTTTTGTCCAATTTATTCTAAAAATGTAATATGTTTTATAACGCGAAATTTCTACCTGATAGGATTTACTAATGGTAGACTCGATAACTAATTGAAATTAATCGTTTTTATCTAATATTTTAATTTTTATCCATTTTATTCTAAAAATGTAGTATGTAGAATAACACAAAATTTCTCTCTGATGGTATTTACCAATGGCAGACTCGGAAACTAATTTATTTTTAAGGGTTTATCTAATATTTTGATTTTTGTCCAATTTATTCTAAAAATGTAATATGTTTTATAACGCGAAATTTCTACCTGATAGGATTTACTAATGGTAGACTCGATAACGAATTGAAATTAATCGTTTTTATCTAATATTTTAATTTTTATCCAATTTATTCTAAAAATGTAGTATGTAGCGTAACACAAAATTTCTCTCTGATGGCATTTACCAATGGCAGACTCGGAAACTAATTTATTTTTAAGGGTTTATCTAATATTTTGATTTTTGTCCAATTTATTCTAAAAATGTAATATGTTTTATAACGCGAAATTTCTACCTGATAGGATTTACTAATGGTAGACTCGTTAACTAATTGAAATTAATCGTTTTTATCTAATATTTTAATTTTTATCCAATTTATTCTAAAAATGTAGTATGTAGAATAACACAAAATTTCTCTCTGATGGCATTTACCAATGGCAGACTCGGAAACTAATTTATTTTTAAGGGTTTATCTAATATTTTGATTTTTGTCCAATTTATTCTAAAAATGTAATATATTTTATAACGCGAAATTTCTACCTGATAGGATTTACTAATGGTAGACTCGATAACTAATTGAAATTAATCGTTTTTATCTAATATTTTAATTTTTATCCAATTTATTCTAAAAATGTAGTATGTAGAATAACACAAAATTTCTCTCTGATGGCATTTACCAATGGCAGACTCGGAAACTAATTTATATTTAAGGTTTATTTTGATTTTTGTCCAATTTATTCTAAAAATGTAATATGTTTTATAACCCGAAATTTCTACCTGATAGGATTTGCTAATGGTACACTCGATAACTAATTGAAATTAATCATTTTTATTTAATATTTTAATTTTTATCCAATTTATTCTAAAAATGTATTATGTAGAATGACACAAAATTTCTCTCTGATGGCATTTACCAATGGCAGACTCGGAAACTAATTTAAATTTAAGGGTTTTATCTAATATATTTCAAATTTGTCCAATTTATTCTAAAAACATAAGTTAAATGACACAAAATTTCTATCTGATGGCATTTACCAATGGCAGACTCGGAAACTAATTTAAATTTAAGGGTGTTATCTAATATTTTGATTTTTGTCCAATTTATTCTAAAAATGTAATATGTTTTATAACGCGAAATTTCTACCTGATGGGATTTACTAATGGCAGACTCCATAACTAATTGAAATTTATTGTTTTCATCATTTTTTTTTTTTTTTTTTTTTTAAAGATTTTTACTTTAATTGTACCCATTTCGTCATCAGAGAAAATAAATAAATCGCGTACGTATTAGTTCAACGACCACGTGTTTAATAATAATAATAAATGGCGTAATACACGGAATTTATAATTTAACTAGGGGCTAAGCCCCCTGTTCGCTGCCGCTCTCCAACCCCAAAGATTAGTTCGTAATAATTGTCTTTTCTTGGCAGAAAACAGTTTTTCTACATATAAGTTAAAATTATTCACTTAACATATATGTACTAAAAGGAATTCTGTTTGCTTACTCTTGTGCCTTTACTTCCCACGTCCAAATATTACTATTTATTTGTATTATAAACATTTGGATCTCTTGGTGAACGGAAGTGATTTCGAAGTAATCATTTTTTTAAAATAACATTTATATTCTTATAACATTATATTGTTCAAACAAATTTGATGAGTTCACAACCATAATTTAATATTCTCGGTAATAATAGCAGTACTGGAAAATAAGTTTAAATTAGGGATACAAAAATATTTAAAGAAAAAAAATACCTTTACGACTATTGTTAATTTTATGCTGATGACAACCAAAACAATATGGAAATAAATGAGGGAAAACTGGACTTCTTTCATACTGTCACGTGATACCTTAGATTTAATTGGCTGGTGCGACACCATCATTAGATTTTTATATATAGTAAGATTAATGAAAGACTATCGATGCAAATAAAAAACATTTTCGCGGAAATTATTTGAGTATTATTTTTCCTGTCGAATTTTAATGTAAATAAGACGAAAACTGGAGAGATTATTGATTGCACAGATATGAAGGAGATATACAGCTTTATTATAGTGGTTAATGATTTATAAGCTTAAATTGCATTATCTAGATTTTATAGATTCACACAAGATTTAACAATGAAGCTAAACGACTTGAAAAAGTCAAAATAATACCACATTAACATACATATAGTTTCGGTTCTATAATAAAGAACTAACACTGAACCCATGCATGGCATGAAACGGAAAAACACATTGTGTAAAGCTTTGTTTTGCTCAGCGTGTAAGTTATTGGACAATATTTAGCATAATTTTATCTCAAAAATTTTTATTCGTATTCGTAATTTTTTTTTTTTTTTTTTTTTTTTTTGTGTTTTTATAAAGTTATTGTCTATATAAAAATATAATTGTGTTTGCTATTATTGATCGGAATTTTTAATTACAACGAAAAATGATTAGAGAGGAAAAATTTAAAATTAAGTAACCTTTTGGACAATTTTAATTTGCATGAAAACATCTTATGATTCTATTCTATCTTATGAATATCTTATCGAGTCCACTGGAATTTATTTCCTCGCCAAAATGTAAAGAAAGGTACAATAAAAATATTCGACATTATGCAAAAATAAAATTTATTATTTTTTTTATTTAATAATTAAAAATATTTAAAAAATATTTAAATTTAATTAATTAAATATTTTTATAGTAAATTTTTTTTTGCGTTCGAGAGTTTGCTATCTTCTAAGTGACGTATTTTAAAACGAAAAAGGCATTTTTTGCCATTATTTAAAGCTTGGGTTTTAGAATATGATACAAATTATATCCTTAGTTTCTTTTCAAAAATATTTATTAGTTCATAAATCCGCATAAGTAGTCAATTGACAAACTTCACTCAAAATATTCTTTTCCCAAAACTAACTTCCTAAATTTATCAGATTTATAAGTCGTCCATAATAACAACAACACCTTTATCAACAAATTGGCAAACAAGAGTGCCTGCTTTTATGTGTGTTAACCAAAGAAATGCTATTTGATGGAGAGTTTTATTTTAACCTTGCCTAGTGGTGTGTTTCCGATATTTAATTGCTTTGTTTTATTGTGGGAGCTTAGCACATTAAATTAACAGTTGAAAAATGATTACCGGAAATACGCTGGCGGAATCTCATAATTGATATGAATATTATTTGACGGCCATGCAACCGTACTCTGCTGCCAAGGTTTCAGAGACCGTGATTATTCGGTGACCTACACGATGCTTTTGATACAATTCTTCCGCTATTTTAATATGTTTTGTAATCATCACTGTGTTTTATACAACTTTCGTTACATTAAAGAAATAGTTTTACGCCCCTTTTACTGAATGTATATTAAGGGGTCACAGTACCTTTGCAAAAATTTTTTTAAATAAAGGTATAATCATTCATTTTGTGAATGCTTTACATGCTCATTTAACTTATAATCAATAATTTATCTTGAAAACATAATTAAACTGTTTAACTTTTTTAAAATTTAAAAAAAAATTGAAAAAATTCACAATTTTTAAATCCCTAAGACTTTTTTATTTTAACATATTTTCAAAAAAAAATTTTTTCTTCTTGCTTGGAATATACATCTTAATAATTTTCAGCATTCATTTGATGATACATCAATTAGAATATTTTTTATAGATTATTTTGTAAAAAAGTAGAAAAAAATGGTTAAAAATTCCTGTTAGGTACATATAACATGTTGTAAAAATTGTAATAGCTCCTAAAATGCTTATTCCAAGCACAGTTTAAATAAGTGTATTATACTTAAGATAAAAAAGTTTACTTCAAAGTTTTATCTTAAATAGAAAAAATTCCTTAGGGATTTAACTAAGATTAAAACACAAAATTATCAACTATGAGAAAAGGCACTTTAAAGTCTGTCTGCTAAGCAAGTTTCTGTATTAGGACCATCTAAAATCATTCATAACTTTTTTAAAAATGTAGATAAAGAGATGATGTTTTTTTCAGTGCATTCGAAATAGTTTGAAGTTTTATTGTAAGCAATAAAATTTTTTTCGATAGTTTGGTCATTTTTTGGGTACTGTGACCCCTTAATCGATATTCTAAGTTATAAACTACTACGGATTTCAGTTTTTAGTTGTGATGAATTACTGAGCTGTTTTGAAAACTAATTGGGGAAGTAGAATTTTTTAATATATATATATATATATATATATATATATATATATATATATATATATATATATATATATATATATATATATATATATATATATGTAGTTTGAAACTACATTGGAACTTTTCAAGGAAACTTGTTATATATTTTATTTTACTTAAATTATAAATAAAATAATTATTGCTGTTCTGTAAAGTACATATTTATTAACATTCAGGGTCTCAAATAAATTTCTACAAATATTCTGTATTTTCTACAGAAGTTAACGGAAATACAAGACTACCAATTGCAGGACTAATTTTCCAATTTTGAAATGTTTTCGTATTTGTATATATATTTTACATTATGCATTTAAATAGAATTTTTTTTTTCTTTTTTTATATACAGGAGAGTCTTTAAATTGTATTTTTATCTATACGTAGAACTTCCAACTGCTCTGGATCTTAGTACTGTGATACTAGAAAATACATTTCATTTTAACTGTTTTTGAAAAATTAGTACCCTGATCCTTTTAAATGTATATATATGTTCTAACTACTACAGATTCTTCGTTTACTATCGTTTCTGAATATTAAGGATGTTACCGTTTCTAACTACAACTACCGTTTTTACCAGAACTATCACGGATTCTCCGTAAGTACGTAAGTTCCGCGGATTTCAGTTCCAAAAACAGAATTACGGAAGTCTTGAAAATTATGGAAATATATTTTTATTTTTAAAACGATTTATACTTTTCCGTATCAATATTTTACGGCATAACTTTAAGAAAAATAATTGTAAGAAAAAATAACCACTGAATTCTAAAAGTAACCTTCGATTCATTTAGATTTAAAAAAAAAATGTTTCCTTTTTTTCACTGCTTCTTATTTTGTAAAATTTTTCATTACAACTTTGAATATAAACAATAATTATTAGACTGTTTTAAATGTATATATAAAGTTCCAAAATACTACGCAGTTTTTCAAAAATTTTACGAATTTAATTAGGAAACTTTTTTGAAAACTATGGGAAAATGAAAATCAGTTTTCTGAATTTTTAGTGGCTTCTTATTTTGTAATTTAAATGTGTTTAACTATAACTTTGACTATAAAAAATAATTACAGTACTTTCAAGTATATATTTATAAATATTCAGAGTTTCCAACAACTAAGAATTTTCTGTAATTTTTTTAGATTTTACATAAAAAAGTAAATAAATGAATAAAAACAAAATACAGGATGAAATTTTTTTTTTCAGATTTTATAACACCATCATATATTTTATTTTATTTTTTTACTAAGGAGATTTATTAATATAACTCAAAATATAAATGAAAAAAAATTATTATGATTCCTTCAAGGGGAACAACAAAGTAGAAGCCTGTAAAAAGAAGGATTTTTTTTAATGAATTAATTTACTTTTCTTAATATATTTTTTTTGCCTTATTCTAAACATTTCAATCTTAAGTTCCAGAATTTAAAAAATTAGCATATATAATAGAATGTTTATAGTTTATTTTTTTGTATTATCCTTCACTTGTTGTATTTATAAGTTGAAAAACCATCATCCAAATTTGAGTTCGTTTATATTTTTTTTAAACATGAATGTAACTTTCGTTGCTCGTAGGATTTTTTAAAAATAACCTTTTTTTCCACAAAATAGTGATGCTTTGAAAAATCCTAATGGTTTGAGTGAGTGACCTTAAATATGCTAGTTAACTTATTCAGACGATGCTTACGAAATCAGACACAAAAACGTTCATTTTCTGAAGAAACATACATTTTTTTCAACGGACTCCTGACCCCCACCCCCAATTCAATTTTTTAAGGTTCTCGGAAACAGCAAACTTCTAAAAAACAAATCCTTCTTGCTCCTATTCTTATTTGCATTTTGTGCTCAAAATACCAGAAATAATTTTTAAATACAAATGATCTATTCTGTAGCTTTTAGTTGGCCAGTTACAAAAGGATAGAAGTCAAACAAAAAAATATAAAAAACTTCGAAAATTCCTCAATTAGATATATATCAGGGCTCGAAAAACCGCCCGTCCTGGTCGGTCAAAAATTCCACGCGTACAACAAATTTCTCGAATCCGACGTCCGCGCAGACGGCCATTTTCCCGTTAAAGTTCGTGATACATTTTCAATTTTTGTTATCTTACAAGAGTTTATCGCATCACTTCTATAATGACCCTCTAATCTAGAAATACAGCAACATACTGCGCTTGGTGGAATTGATGTTTTCTCTGTCTGGGAGTACTGCAGCGGTTAAAAGGAGCTTTTCAGTAATGAACTTACAAAAAAACACATTGCGTACTGGTCTTAACAAGAAGCGTTAAAAGCAATGATGAACATCTACCTAAATGGAAAACCCCGTTCAGATTTCTGAGCACAAACCTCTGTGAATCATTAGATTGATTGTGGAACTGGCAAGCGTCATATTTGATTCATTTAAAAAACGCAGTACCCTCGGATAAATTGACATTCCAGATAACTTGACCTTTGTCATTTAAATTATTTCATATAAGAAATAAATTATTTCATAAAATAAATACTATGTTACTATTAGTAACCTAGTATTTCTTTTATAACTGTATAATGTTATCCTGATATTTGTAATCCTAATAACTACTAATTCATTGTGCAATTTATATGATAAATGTTTGTAATAAATAAGAGAAAATTATATTTTATTTATTTAGAAGTGACGGGTTAGTTTAAAAGGAGGACGGGTACATTGTTGGACAAGCCGTCCTCGGGGAAGGTTAAAATTTCCGAGTTTTTTCGAGCCCTGATATATATATATGTATATATATATATATAGAGAGAGAGAGAGCAAATAACTGAAAATTTCTATTATTGGTTTTCTTACACAATAAGTAATTCTTACGTTTAAAATTTAATTTCTTTTTTAAGAGGTTCTCAGAAACACAGCTTCGAAAGAACAAACCATTCTTGATCCTATTCTTATTAACATTTTTATACTCAAAATGCTGGTGAAATTTATGGTTATCTACGTACTCAACTAAAAAAAAAAAAAAAAAAAAAAATATTATTAAAAATAAGAGATATTCTCCCTATTTCTCTCCAACTCACGTGAATGCATAAATCGCATATGATTGAGTTTTACTGTTAACTTGTCTGAGAAAATCATCGCTACAAATCTTTCCAAAACATTGGAAAGGGGAGAGAATCTCTGAAGACAAATTATCCATCCTGGCCATTTGCCGGCCATTCACATAAAGATCATATTTCAGTCAAACTGGAGAAGGGAAATCGCTGTGTTTTTTCTTGCTGATCTCTTTTTCTCTATCAAGCCCAGGACGTGTGAGAATTGCAACCGTTCTCTGATATTTTTTATCGAACGTTTTTACACGGATATTGTATGTCCGGGAACGTTAATGGGGTATATGCAAGGCGAAACAATCATCCCCCCGGGTGAGGGATCAAGGAAGAAAAAGAAGATGAAGAGCACCGTGACGGAATAAAGGAAGCCAGGGATCAACTGGAATAGTGAGGACACTAGAATGTTTATGGCTTGCGAACAGATGATACCTGCGAAAAGCCGGTAAATAATACCCTCCGACGTGAAGAAATAGACATCGGGTTATCGAGTCCTTATTCAACTCCTCAGAGTTTTCTATTCATCTGCCTTTCTTTTTCACTATCAGAAAATAGACAGACCTTTTTCACATTTATATACATTTCAAAATATAGTGTGTCCCTGATATATATATATATATATATATATATATATATATATATATATATATATAAATACAATAGTGTGAGTTTACTTTTCCGGCTTTTTAAGTTCTTAATTTTTTTTTTTTAAATATCTTCTTAAAAATATTTATTTATAGATAATATTTATTAATATTTCTTCTTTTGTATACATTTTTTCCATGTCTTTTTCGTATTTTTAAACAATTTTATGGGTTCTATGTACTTGCAGCTTAGGAGCAGTAAATAAAACTTATTATTATTTTTCTTAATATTCTTCGTTAATCTCTCTTTTCTTCTATTCTTTTTTGTGTTTATATATAGAGCGAAGAAAATTATTAATAACAATAATACGTTTTAGCAACTACTTAGTAACTAACAAATCAAAACCGTTTAAAAAAAGTTATAATACTTAAAATTCGATTTCTCAGGAACTATTTAACCGATTTCGTTCATATTTTGTAATTCGCTATGTAAAATTACATACTTTAAAATCATGTAAAAAAATTTACCCCTTACAATTCAAAATATTTTCGAATATTATTAAGGAAAATAATAAAATTTATCACTAAAATTTATTTTCTGCATGGAACTATCTTAATATAACTTTATAATTGCGTTAAATTTGTTTTTGATTCGCTTTAATAGTTCTCAATACGCAAAAAATAAAACTAACATTATACATATACACGCCAAATAACTAACTCTATAGATAATGTGTATTTAAAAACTCTTTTTCTTTTCAATAGTTAGGAAAGATTTGTAACTTATTTTTTAAGACGGTACTCAATAATATGTAATTTATGCACACACATTTACGTGACTAAGAACGCCGAAAGATTTTCCGTATTTTCTATGGATTTTTGTCCCGGCTACGGATTTCTCAAAGCTGTTATAATGTATGAAAAATTTTTAGTCTCGGTTTGACTGAAACATTATTTTTATGTGAATCACAAGCAAATGGTCAGGCTGAACTTTCCTAACTTTTTTAAGAATAAAAATGTAAATAAAACTTGAAACAAGTATGGTGCATGTATTTTAAAAGTTTGCAGTGTTTCGCTTATTATGAATTTTTAAAATGAACTTGAATTTTATTAATTAAAATAATTTATTATGCAGAATTAACAATTATGATAGATTTTATAAAATTTCCTTGGTTTTACGGTACTACCATGAAATTACTCGAAATTTTGAAAAAAGTAGATGGAAAAGTCCGTTTCCAAGTTTGGCTGAAATATATTCCTTATGTGAATGACCCAGATAAGAGATGTCCCAGCCTACTCGGCTTTATTTTTATTACTGGGTTTTTACCCGGACCCTGCAAAATATATTCACTATCCGTACGGGCCAGTTTTACTGGCTAACTACTAATACTTATACTTATTTGTCTAATAGCGTCTAATACTTATTTGTATTCGACACAATCAATCGTATTCAGATTTTATTCTAACCTTAATACTATTCTTAAGAATAATTATAAATTAATTAAAAATTATAAATAATTATAAATTAATCAAGCTGAAATAACTGGTTTAGGTATGACATATTTTTGTCTTGTACAGAATTTTAGTTCACCCAAGTTGAAATTCTTACTGGTCCCATCAAAACATTTTGATGGTTTAGGTTTGTTTCAGTGCGATTCATGATGGTGCAATATCATTTGATGGTCATCATCATCCAGCGTTTCCCATTATACGTTCATGGTTTTTGATATGCCAACAAACTTCCATCATTCCATGATGGAAAATGCTACTTTAATACTATGATGGTTACCCATCAAGAGAAGTTTGATTCTCATGGACCAACGATCGTGATGGTCCATGATGGTTCCATCTATAAATTTCCATGATGGTTTAATGGTAATTCTTGTTGGTTCTCAGGAATATGCCATCAAAACAATTCTGTTTTTTTTTTATATTCGACTATCATAAATCGGTCCGAATTCCTACATTGAGGTGATGGTTGTCCATGATCGTTCAAAAATTTGATTTCTAAGAAACTATAATAGAAATTTCTGATGGTTCAATATGAACAAACCATCAAAACCAGCTGCTATTATGGACCATCATAAATCAGTCCGAATTCCTACATTGGGGTGATGATTACTTTTGTTGCTTACCATAAAAAATAAAAGGGTTCATGATGGAATTATTGATGGTTACCATCAAGATTATGTTGGTCCATCAATGGAAAACCATCAAAAATTTTGTCTTGGGATCTGGATATCTTTGGTACAGAGAAATATATTTTCTGAAGATAACTGTACGCATAGGAGGAGGACATGCAAATTTAAAAATCTAATGTCGAACACTATTTTAATCAAATTAACATGATAGTTAATTCCATACAAAATTTAAAATTGTTATTTAAAGTTGATAAAATTATAATCGAATAAAAATCACATTACTGTAGAAAAATATGAATATATGTGCATTGCTCTTAATTCTAAATTTGCTTTCAATAAATGAGTACGAGTACATGCAATGTTATTATTTGGGTTTAAATTTTAGCATTTTACAGAAATACTCGATTTATAGAAGACATTTTCAAACAAAACATAAATATTTTCTTACAAATAATGCATTGGTTATTTTGATTCTGTTCCTAATTTAGACATCATTGGAGATTAATTTTTAGTAAATAATTGTAATCTATAAATAGTTTCCGTGTTTTTATTTTCTTTTTGTGTGTAACACAAATACGCGTTAAGTTTCACAGAAAAAGTTTTTCATAAAAACAAATTTGCCTCTTGCGTGTAGCTTGATCTAGAAGTTACTTTAATTTTTGGACGTTTAAATCCACTTGGATATGGAAGAAAATCGTAACTTTAAGAACAACAAAACCGCTAAATGAATCTTCTGTTTAACATTACTTGTAAAATAAAATTTCTCCCCAAATATTGGAAAGCTTAAGAGATTGTAAAGCACATTTATTGTACTCAAATTGCGCGTATACTTTCGAATGATTAAAAATTAAATACTGATAGTTACATTCATAATAGATTTTTCATTAAAATATCCTATAGTTAATCGAAGCTTCATTAATAAATTTTATTTTATATTTAGGTAAATAAAATTAATTATAAGCCCACTATAATTAATTATAAGCCCACTATAATTAATTATAAAGTCTACGATAATTAATTATAAAGTCCACTATAATTAATTATAAAGTCCACTATTAGCAGATATTTCCACTTCATTACAAAGTTTTATATTTAATCATTCTATTCTACATCTGAACAAGAAAACCATTTTTGTTTAGAAATTTGAGTTTAAAAAAAAATCTAAAAACTAACACATGTTTTTACTTACATAGGCGTGCAATAAATTTCCTTAGAACTATATCGTATAAAATATTTGTTCGATAAAAATTATACGATTTTTATATTGTTTTCTTTAAAATTATAATACCCCGTCGGGTCATCCGGCTTGCACCGAAAACAGCAGGGCCACAGTGCTGACGTGAAAATATCCTCAGTGGTAGACAGATCATGGGTTGGATTGTCCTTGCCGTCAGGTTAACCGTGGGAAGGTTTCCTCTTCGTGTAACGCAAATGCGGGTCTCCATCGAAAAGTCCTCAAGTAAGGCAAAATTTCTCCCAATATTTGATCCGGGAGTTCGCTTGTCTTCTGGATTAGGTTCAAAATTACAAGGCTACGGAGTTGAACATTAGTAACCAAAAAAATTGGGTTGGCTGTTCAATGACGGTTATAAAATAAAATAAAACACCCCGTCGGGTACTAAATCTAAATTTTTCCGGGTATTTGGTAAAAGATTCAATTTTTACCGGGTACCTGGTTTTCCCGACATAACAAACTTATAGGACCTGGTGCATCTTTAACCTGGGTGGATAATTTGTCTCCAGAGTTTGACTCTTTGGCCAACGATGATTTTCCCAGACGAGCTAACAGTAAAGCTCAAAATCATCTACGATTTATGCATTCCTAACTAAACGTTTTTTGTACAATCGTATTTGTGAGTGTACGCAAGTATGGGTTAAAAAAAAAATTTTCTCTTTCGTTTCGTATTTTTGGGACTTTTTTCGAGAAATTGAAGTTTTCAAATTCATTGTATTTCTGAGAGTTTAAATAATGCTTGTTTTGCGTTTAAAAAAAAAAAAAAAAAAAAAAAAAAAAAAAAAAAAAAAACGCAGAAATTTGTATGAAAAATATGGGGGTTAAAATTTATTTTTATTATAATATTACTTTGCTTTTTGTTTCGCATTTAATTTGTAGCTCGTTTTGATTTCGTTGTTTTAAATGAATAGTTTGAAATGGTATTAATGATGATCCTTACTATGTATCAAAAATTTCGAAAATGAATATTGAATGAATTATTAATTTTTGTTAACATAGATAGTTTTTATTCTTTAATATCTACAATTTGTGAGAAATAAATTATATTTTTACCTCTTACTATATATTATAAGCTTTACTATACTCTATTATAAGTAAAAGGTAAGCTTTTACTTATAATTTTCGCAGGAAATTTTTATATTTTAAAATGGTTTGGGTTTTTTAAGATTTACCTCTTATGAAGTAAGCGTTAAATTTGAAATTAATAAATTAACTTTAAAATAATAACTGATTTCTCTGAAAAGAATAGAACATCAAAATAAAGCTGCATTATTTGCTACTAAATAAAAATAAACGCCGTTGTTTAAAAGTTAATATGCAGTTTTTTCCTCATAAATTAACCTAGAAATTAACATTACAATTAAGAACTGAGAAAAATCATAACAAAATGACTCAATCATATTTATAAATTACATTTCAGCTAAATAACGTATTTTTTACTAAAACAAAGTGTCTTATGGAAATTCTTAAATTAAACAATTTCTTCTCATTTTGCATCTATCCTAAGTTAACTTGCATCTCGTGGCGCCATCTCTCATAAACATATTGAGATTTTCAAATAAAATATGTTTTTCAAATCTTACATCGAAAATGTGATTTTTTTAAGAAATGATTTGTAAACTATTAAAAGTTCGGAAACGTGTACTAGAGAGAGATAATACTTAGTTTCTTAAGTTTAACGTTCAAAGTTATTTACTTTTTTTTTCTTCAAAAAAGTTGAAAAAATTATCTTAATGTGCGTTTTGTTCTTTTTTAAATAAAAGATTCCTGTTTATTACGAAGATTATTTCATTAATACTTGCTTTATAAAAACAATGTGTTTTTAATGAATCGAGAATCGAATATAATAAAATATATAACTAATAAATATTTTTTTATTAGTAGCGGTAAGAAGTTTTAGAAAGAATTTTTAATTTGTAGAACAATTATCGAAATAATGATTATCTTCATAGAATATTATAGTTGTAATTTTTTTTTGTTTGCAGTTAAACTTTTTATTGTAATAAACTTATGTTTCGAATTCTGCAAAAACTTTACTATTTATTTTGTGGTGCCATCTAGTGTTCAGAATAATTTGATGGTTTGCTTATTTATATTTTAAAATTAATACATTCATTTAAATTTTTTAAATTGTCGCATTTTTTCCTGAACTTTTTTAACTGACAAAGTTTCGAAAAGTTTCTAAAAAAATGCTTCATAAAAATAAAGAAAAATAACCCATAATTTAGTTTTATGAAATTACCATTAATAAGTAATGTTTATAAATTAAGTAAATTATTTAAAACCAACACAAAAAACGTACGTTGTTTGAATAAGCATGCATTCCCCCCCCCCCCCCGCTCAGACGGATTCGGATTTCTGACGGACGGATTTCTGACAATCAAAATCTGGGAAATAGGTCCCAATTGTTTGGTCAGGAGAGCAGTCCAAACTTTGGATTCTTAATGTTAATTTTACTTTTGGCGTATTTCGCCATTTCTCGAGAACTTTTAAGCAAATTGAAAAAATTTTGCGCACAATTAATTATAAATTTATTTTATTCAAAGATAGTTCCATGCAAAAATTAAATTGTAGTAAATATTTATTATTTTTTATTATATACGTATAGCTGGTGGAAAAATAACAAATAGTCGAAAAAAGTTTGAATTATAAGATGTACAATTTTTTACGTCATTTTAAAGAATGTTATTTTACATGGGAAAATACAAAATTTGAGTCATGAAATACATGAAAAATACAAAATCGATGAAATAGTTCCTGATGAATCGAATATTTAAAATACGACTTTTTTTGAAGTAAAATAATGATAAAATTTTTTTTTATAATTGAGTGGCAAAATTAATTTTATAATTGAGTGCAAAAAATAAAATTAATATTAGGAGATCCCGAATTTGGACCACTCTCTTAATCAAACTATTGGGACCCTATTTCTCAGACTGCTGCTATCCTATTTTGGGGGTCAGAAATCCGAATCTGTCAACAATAAAAAAGGTGTTATTCAGAAATAGAGAATAGGTGTTATAGAGAAAGTATGCTTTTGTGTCTGATTTCGTAACATGAAATATCGTCTACACTAATTAATAAAGTTACGAAATCAGACACAAGAACGTACTTTCACTGAATAAACCTGTATTTTTCTGCATATTTGGATTACTAATTAAGTAACATATTTGAGGTCACCCCCTCATACCATTAAGATTGAGTCCAAGAAGATCCGATCATTGAAATTAAATGCCATTCATGGTGGTTTGTTTTTTATTTTGTGCACTATACAAGTATGGAAGTGTTAAGAGGAAGTTCTACTGCAGAGGAAACTTTTCTTGAGGAATTCTGTTTTAAATACATTAGTAATTTAAAATTTAAGTGCTGAAAAAAGTGAGTTCTTGTAAACCGAAAATAAACCAAAGTTTTAAATTATTTCTTGTCCTTATTTTGTATATAATTTGTTACTAACAAAACTATGAAATAAATAATCCCAAGAAACTGGAGTGGTAAGTTATTACTTGATTAAAAATTTCATTCGCTTCAAAAATTTACACATAGGAAAAAAACAGACGTCCATTTTTAAAACTTGCCAGTCGTGAATGAATAGAAACAAAAGTGATTTAATACGTAAAATGCCCACGGGAAATTGAAACATAAAGGTGAGAAACAAAACTTTTAGTAGTCGAGCGAAAAAAAAACTGTTTTTTTCCTATTTGTATATTTTTGAACTGAATAAAATTTTTAATCAAGTAATATAAAACGAAGCTCAAAATTTCAAAACAATTCCCTGAAAAGTTTTGAAAAAAAAAATATCCTTGTCATCTTAAATTAAATGAATAATCATTTTAATTTACATTTTCACGCTATTATATTAATTATGAATTAAAAAGAACGAACAAAAAGCAAAATATTAATTAAATAAATTTTAAATAGTTTGCTTTAATTAGTTGAATAACCGGTTGAGCGTTTGACAAGTCCGTTTTAAAAATGTTGATTAAATTTGCAAATACCAAATAAATAAATAAAATTTAGTATGAAATCTTAATACAAAGAAACATTCATGATAGATAGCTAAGCAAAAAAAAAAAAAAAAAAAAAAAAAAAAAGGAAAAGAATGATAACAAAGTTTCAAAACAATTACCATCGTGCATATTTTCTACGTCCTTGATTTCTGACTTGAGGTTGATGTCCGTGCGACACGTGGATTGGATTTTCATATTCAGAAGGAAAGAATAATAATGAATTTACGAACTACTCAGGTTTTAGTAACGGAATGAGAAGGAGGAAGGCCTTCATTTTGAAAGTGTTTATAAAATATCTATCTCCATTAGATAAATGATTGGTTTACCACGCTTCCAAGGACTTTTTCTTTTTAAAAAAAAAAATTGTTAAATTTTAATTCGTTTGTAAAAAAAGACATTTTGAATAAAGGAAAACAAACTTACTGATTGTTTATTACGCTGTTCTTTAAATTATTATCTCTGCATTCTATATGATACAGGTTAAAGAAAATTAGGGGGAAATTTATCTTTGAATGTGATTGTGAGGTTTATTATTTTTGATAATATTCTTTTTTTATGGCTGGAATAATGAAGCATCAAATTGTTTACAATTAGTATTCCAGGTAATGGGTATAACTTTTTATGAATTAAACGGCGATAACGTACGGCTTCACTAAGAATTTCGTACAAAAGTTAACGAAGCAAGTTCTGACAGTTCTACCTGGAGGACAATTCTACCATGTAAGTCTGATGGGTCTAATGTAAAATCAGTGAGAATACTGCAATCAACCAGAAGTTGAAGTAATCGGAGATTTTCATTTGAAAAATATCGTTTGCTCAAAAATCAGAAAATATGAAAGAAAAATGTATTAATAACAAACCTGCTTTAAAATTATTTATCTCGTAATAGTTTTGATGTATACATATACTAATAATGTGAAATGTGCTATTAAAAGTATAAAATTTATGATGAAAACGATTTTGAAAATATGTAACAACCTTTAAACAACGTGTGATCTTTTTTTTTTTTTTTTTTAAATAGTAAATATTATTAAAATTCTATTTGGGATACAATTAGTTTTACAAAAAGGTAATTTAAGTATTATTATTATTTTTAGGAAAATGTACTGTGATGGATTCACATAAAATTTTTTGAAATATTACTCGTTATATTATTCGAAAATAAAAGCATACAGTTCCTAAGGAAAACGATTCTGGAAACATTTCATTTATAGAATATTTTTTTGTAACAAAATGTATGTGTGTTTTTATTTTTTAATTTTTTTTAAATTTTGTCCTTTTAAAAAATAAAACTCGTCAAATCTATTTAGGATTTTGATTAGTTTTACTTGCTTATTTACTTACATTTTTGTATTGAAAAAAAAAAAGGTAAAATTGTTGATAAAACAAAAACTGTTTTAATGCATTTTATATTTTTCGAAGGAAAAGGTACTAAAATTTATTATGAAAATAATGAATATAAAAACGCATTGTCTATAAAACCGTTTACTCAAAAACTCGTATTCTTTCTCATTTTCAAAATAAAATGTGAAATAATTTAGAAAATAATTTTCTATAATTGAGTGTGTGATTTATATTAAATGGGAAAGCAAAGTACTATATTAGTATTAACAAACATTTAAATTAAAGTTAATGAAATTTTAAATAATAAAAATGTGTTAAGTTTAGCATAGAAAATAAAAAATTTTAAACTACGAAATCTATTGTATGTCTAATGTAAAATCAGTGAGAATACAACTACCAACCAAAAGCTTCATTTTAAAAAAAGTCACTTTCTCAAAAATCAGAAAATATAAAAACAAAATGTATTATTAACAGACTTGCTTTAAAATTATTTATCTGGTAGCAGTTTTTATATTAATAATGTAAAATGTGCTATTAAAAGTATAAAATTTATGATGAAGACGATTCTAAAAATATTGTTATTAGTGTATTTTTAATTTTTTATTTATTTATTATTTTTTTTAATAGTTTTCTCTCCCTCGTTCTGTCTCTCTTTCTAAAAATAAATAAATAAATAAAATAAATGAATAATCTATATATAATGGCATTTATTAACGCACTTATATTTTTATAAGTTGAGAAAGTTTTAATTAAATGTGGTGAATATTAAGTTAGTTTATTTTATTTAACGTAAATAAAGAATATCATTTTTAACGCAACAATCTATCAATCTATAGCATTGTTTTCCTTTTCATTTTCTTACGGGAATAAAGCATATTTTATTCTCTATTATTATTATTATTTTTTTTTTTTCATTTCCTTAGGAAATCGCGTTTCCTATCGAAATGAATTAGGTTCATTTACTTCGTATGAAAACAACAATTTTAAATATTCCAGAAAGAAATTAATCGAATTTGGAAAAAAAAAAAAAATAAGTGTTCTTTAGGAATAATAGTAAATGTAATTTGTTGTTCGAAAGTTTAATTCAGTAAAAAATGCATTTAACTATGATAAGGATAATTTTTTTCCTCCTCGGTTTTTTCTTTAATCGAATCGTACCGCATGAACTTCTTCCAAAGGTTCTTGACTTTAGTATTCGTGTTTTGTATACAAATGAATTTTCTTGTGAAATAAATATTTATTGTTATGAAAGAGGAAAAGGAAGTTTTGCCTGATAAGACTTTAATGTCATAATTAATGCTGTTAACCCAGTGCACAAGTGTGTTGTAATTTACTTGTGATAAATGAGGGAAAAATGGTGAAATTTTTCCCTACAAGTAAAATGTATTATTTTAGGTTTAGCGAATGAGTAAACAATGGTTTTGACACAACTAATATCAAGGTTTTGTTTATTTAAGGAAAATAAGTTTTGATTGATTTGAATCCAGATTTCGTTTATGGTAAAAACCCGATTGTTTTTTTTTTCTTCTCATCATTTTGAAGGTTTAGAATTTTTATCAACTTTTATTTTGATAATAAGTAATAATATCGTAATTCTTATCAGAAATTAGCTGTTGTTTACACAGCTTTTTTTTTTATCTTCAGTTAGAAGGAGGAAATTTTTATTGCTTTGAATTAGCATTATAAAGATGTGTATCCGTTTTTTTTTCAATCACTTACTACTGTATTTTAACTACATATTTTATTTATGTATGTTTTTTTCCGCTTTTTTATGTATACTTTGAGTTTTACTTAAATATTTAATAAAACTTTCTTTATTTTCTTATAATTTCCCGAATTTTCTTAATATACACAAAAAATATATATTGTTCTAAGATCTTTTTGATTAATTTAGTTGAAGGTTGAACACTTGAAACTAATTTTGACTAAAACACAGATAAGTTCTTTGAACTAAGCTGTAAAAATTTAAGATCATTCTTGTAAGGTTTGATTGTTCTAAAAGAATTGTAGAATTTTGGTACGTTTTTTTTAAAATTTTTTTTAATTTTTTATTTTATTTTATTAAAAGCTGTCTTAAATTTTAAAACTATGATAAACCCAAAAATGAATGCGATGGAAAATATCTAATTACTCGAATTTTGAATTTTTCTGTCTCTCACTGTCCACTGCTGGCGTCCAGAAAACTTTGAAAGCGTTTTTCTTTAAGTATTTTTCAAGTCTATCTGATTCGTTACTCGGATAATGAATTATTCGAGTAATAAATCATATTGACTTGAAAATAATTCACTAGACCAATTGCTTTCAAGTTTTATCTGTATATTTAAAATTATATTCTTTACAAATTCAAGATTGCCGAGATAGTTGCGTTGGGCCCATGTCAAAAAGGTCCTGGGTTCGATCCCCGCCTGTCGAAGACTCTCCGTGTAGTATATGGTGACTAGTGCACGTTAAATTTGTCGAGTCACAAAGTTCTCTATATTCTTTTAACAAATCAATACATCTGGTGGTACGGAATTGGAGATTGGTTGTTCTCAGTATTCAGGTCATGATTGTGGCTGAATGATTGGATGTATGAATGGGTTCACCCTATAAACGGGTTGTGAGGTGTATGTGGCTGAAGTCGTATTCTCAGCCATAGATGGCGCCACTGTAAACCAAACTCACACTCGGCCTTAAAATTCGCTTGCTTTAACCCAGCAAGCTTGCTAATATTGGCTAGTGGTATTAGAAACAGCAAAATTATGATAGAATAATAGAATTTTTTTTTTTTTCATTTTCATTCATTGTTTTTTGGTTGTAAATGAATCTTTTGGAGAATTTTGATTAGAATCGAAATCGTTATTCTGTCAAAAGTAGGCATATATCATCTTTAACTATTTTCATACGAAAAATATTATTCTCTTACAAATATATAAGTTTTGCCGTAAAAATATTTTCCATCTTAATTTTTAAGTTGGAAATCCGGCTGTACACGTTTTTTAGTAAATAGACCTAAAACGAAAATTTAATAGCCATCATCTTATTTTTTTAATCGCTTAGTAAAAAATAATTTTTATTTTTCACTAACCTTATAATAAAAGATTATTTATTAGAATTTTGATTATAAAAGAAATCGTTATTCTATCAAAAGCAGGCATATCAACTGTAACTATTTTCATACGGAAAACATTATTCTCTTACAAATATATAAGTATTGCCATACAAATATGTTCCATCTTAATTTTAAAGTTGGAAATCTGGCTGTGCACGTTTCATAGTAAAAAGCTTAAATCAAAGAAGAAAGTTGTATAGGTGCCATTTTATTTTTTTAATCTCTTAGTAAAAAATAATTTCTACTTTTCACTAGCCGCATAATAAAAGACCTTTTAGAATTTTTGAATGTATGTTATGAAAAAGAAAATTTTTAATCACTGCCGATATATTTATTTTAGGTATTTTATTATAACCCCACGTTTGTGCCTAATATTTTGATAGCGTGCTGTTTCAATATTCCCTCCCCCTCCCCCACTAAATGAGCATTATGGAGAAATACTTAAGTTCTGAAAGTGCTCTGACACTGTCCATTAGTAAACAGTTTGCGTGGCCAAGAGTCAAAAATAAGGGAACTACTTTATCAATAATCCAAGATATTCATGACAGTGACATAACGTCTCCAAAAGTCATCGTTTCCTCAAGTTCTGAAAGAACGGCATCACGCCATTGCATGCATATAAGACAAGAGACTTTCTACATCTCCATGCGAAAGATGGTAACGCTTGTTAATGTTGCAGTAGCACGTAATGCAACGCTTAGAGCGCCCATCAGCGTTTCCTTTTTTGCATTTGTCTCCGCTTATTTCTCCATATTTGATTCGAAATCTGCCTTAAAATATTCTGAAAACATAACATCGTTTTGTAACTTAATATTGTTTTTCGAAACTCTGTCGCCAAGGGACATAAAAAAAGCCACTGTTTAAGTGCTTTACACTTAAAGCAAAGCTATGATTTTAAATAATTTATACCATCTTGCCGTGCAACATTACTTGGGCTTTAGAACGGGCAAGAAACTTAAATGTTTTAAAAGTTATGGAACATTTTTAAAAATCGCCTATTTGGTGACATTTTTCCACCTGGATGAAAATTATCGAAATCACTATCTTATTTTCAGTGTTTGCAAATTTTTATGAGCCCAGGTAAAGCAGCATTGGAGTAAGTTTTTAAATGTTAAAAAATTAGACCACCAACGTTTTTCACTTTCTCAAGACTGTAGTTTTTCTCCATATTGACTTTTTGCGCCATTTTCAAAATAAGCATAGTCAGTGCTGGCTTTAGACTGGCTAAACTTGACCTAACAATCGTGAGTAACTGTTACAAACTCACAGCAGGGCTTATTATTTGCAAAAAAGCATCCTTTCATTTGAGGACGGAGCCTTCGAAATACAGCCTTACGTGTATACTATATATGGTGGAACGTTGTAGAAATAACAATAAACTATCAGGGCTAAAGAGAATAGAAGGGCTAGTTCATTTCGCTCTTAGAGCTAAAGTTACGATTTCCCTCCTCATGACGTCACGCTGCACACAGATCTCGGAGATCGCAAGCAAAGATATTATGAAAACTTTGTATCATTCTCTCTGTAAAAATTAGTTCAACTTTTTCTTGATATTAGCTTTCAAACTTTTGCAATTAACATATTATTTCCTTTCAAAAACATAGTATTAAAAAATTTTCTTGGCCAAAATATTAAACTACTAGTTGACGTAAATGACTATATAAATACTTTATTTTAAAATTTTCAGTTTTAACTTTTATTATTAAAAAAAAAAAATATGCATATATCGAAATTTTTTTAGCTACATATTGTTCGATAACAATAACTTGTAAAGTTAGGTTAAATTTTGAATCTTGATTTTAAAATATGCTGTTAATGGCAATTTGTTTATACTTAATCATTAGGAAACAACAACTTTAAACGCTAATTATTCTAACAAAATAATAATTTAGGTTCATGAAAATATTAGAAATTTTACAATTGATTATAGATATTTAAGTTTAAAAGAATATAATTATATTAAAAAAATTATTATATTATAATTAAAAAAAATAATAAATATTTAGAATAACTACATTAAAAACTACGTTATGAAACTAGGAGAATTTTAACTATTCATTATCTATACTTTTCATTTAAGTTTTTATTTTCTTTGACTTATTCATTTTATAATTTTTTCGTCTGCCTTTTTTTTTTGAAGTAGCTGGGCGGTTTCAATTTAGATGGCGAATTCTTATAAAAGTTCTGAAATGCAAAATAAGCGTATTGCTGTTTTATTCCCTGCGGGATATCGTCCCTCTAATTCACTTATGAACTTTTTGATGACACTTTTTGATTTTCTGTCCCATGCAAACTCTGAAAAATGTTCTAAAATTCCTGAAACACTTCATCCATGCTGCTGACGGAACAATTAGTCCTCCCTTAGATAAGAGAGCACTTGGTAGAGTTAGAGCAATTTTAAAATCATTCTAATCGGCAATCCAAGCAAACGATTTCTCATATCATCTTCATAATCTTGCTTTAAGAAATGCTTACTGCATATTCGTTCATATTTAATATTAACTGGGTCATTTCGTTTGCAATGTTGAAGCCATTCTTTACATAGTTGTTCATTTACTTTAGAGAACACGTGGAAAAAAATATTTTTTCCTTTTGTGTTTCTATCAGAATTTTTGTAAGTTTCAATCGCACAAACTGGCATTTCATAAATAATTTAAAATTTTTGTAATTCACTTCATAAAATTATGAAAAATCATTATAGGAAACAAAGAATGTCTTGGAATATGTCACAAAAAGGAATGTTCCAATATTAGTTAAAGCTAGTTAGACCGAACGCTTCGTTCTTGGAGTAAAGGAGCGCAAGTTTTGCGCCATAGTGACGTCACAGGCGAAAGTCGGCGGTTTGGCGAACACCTCCTAGAAAAGAGTAGGCCTCACGGGTTGCCATAAATATCCTTTAGTAGTCCAAACGTAATGACATCTTTCTTATTTTTCACCAACTGCGCTGTTAACTTCGTCACATCGGACTACTAAATTGATCCGTGCTGAGGCCTTCCTTCTTCTAGGTGTTGGTTTGGCGCGGCGAGAGTTTCTTCGAAGGAGTGAACTAGCCCTTCTTTTCTCTTTAGCCTTGTCAAACTATACGATGCATTTTTTAAAATTTAAAACTTTTTTTTGTTGTTCTTAAAGTAATTCAAACGTTGTTTATATTATTTTAATTTTGCTGAAATGAGTGAACTGGAATAAAATTAAAATGTTCCAGGCATCAATTCTTTATTTTATTTACTTTTTTTTTCTCTGAAACTTTTGAATTTTTTTTCTTAAAACTTTAGAACTTTTGAATTTGCTTAACCCTAAGAAGTTTAATCCAAGGAAGTTTTTTTTTTGGTTCAGTTTAACCCCAGGTTTGAAGCATGAGAATCTAAGAGTAATCTTTTTCAGAAATAATCTTCATTATTTTTTGACTAAAATTCAAAATCCTTAACTAATTCTCATCAAAAGTTACCGATCCAATATCAAGAACCCATAAATAATCCGTTCCAAAAATAACAGTCAATATTTTGTGTTATTTATTTATAAATTTTTTTTTTAAAGGGGCCCTATAGTTTTTAATAGTCGCAGTTTGTTTCAAGCCCGTAGTTTTCTCTCTCAAAGTAAGACACATTTTTTTTTCCCTTTTTTTAAATCAAAAATTGCCGAATTTTAAGATTACCTCGTAATTGTTCTCTTCGCGCGAATGTTTAAGGGTATTATGGATTCGCCAACAAAAATCTAAGGTACCATATTTTAATTTTATCGGTCAGTTTTGCAATACTCGATCATCTTTTTGCACTAATCCTATATTCTTACTTCTATAAATTTGTACCATTAATAACATTTTGAGTCAAAGGCTTAGTACTTTTTAGATTAACAAAAAACACATAGCCCTTATATACTTAGTATTGCTTGTTAAATTTATATTCAAATGTGAATAAAATAATATTAGTTGGTCATTTTCCTATAGTTTTCATTATTGCTCTGATATTATAAAAACCTTTTTTTTTTTCCGTAACAATTTTGTCCGTCTAATTTCAATTCTTTTTCTTAATCTCATTCATTTTAATGTTATGACAAACGCATATTTACAACTTATTGCTATACTAAATATGTATTCAAATGTTAATAACGTGTTAATAGTTAATAATTTTCAACTTTCAAATATTGATATTACGAATTCTTTATTCTTCGTGTAATTTTGACATTAACTCCATATCGAGTAAAATTACGAAAATTTTTTCAGAGCTTTTTTTTTTTATAAATTTTTGTTTCTGTAATTTTCATTCTTGTTCTGTATTTCAAGTATTTATTTTATAACTGCAAAACAGTTTTTTTTTTCTTTCGCTATACAATTCTTTCTTCAATAGAACATAAAAAAAGTTCTATTAGTTAGTAAATTTCAAATTTTGATTATTGGGTTGGTTTTATGAAAATATATGCAGAGCTTTTTATAATTTTATAACCGTCGTTGAACAGCCGACCCAATTTTGTGGGTTTACGACTACTAATGTCGAATTCCGCAGCCTTGTAATTTTGAACCCAATCCAGAAGACAAGGGAATTCCTGGATCGAGTATTGGGAGAAATTTGCCTTCGTGGAGGACTTTTTAATGGAGCTAATTCGCATTTGCGTTACATGGAGAGGAAGACCACGAGAACCTCCTACGGTTAGCCTGACGGCAAGGGGACTCAAATCCATGAAAAATTTTTCTTCAAATTAAAGAAGTTCTATTAGTTAGTAATTTTCAAATTTTGATTATTGGGTTGGTTTTACAAATATATATGCCGACTTTTTTTTGTAACAATTTTGTTTGTGTAATTTTCATTCTTGTTCTGTATTTCAAGTATTTATTTGTAAACTGCAAAACAGTTTTTTATTTTCTTTCGCCATACAATTCTTTTTTCAAATAAATAGAACATAATTTTTTTTTCTTCAATAGGATCGAAAAGAATTTCCCCCTTTTTTTCCCACGATCTGTCTGCACTACTGTTGCATATCTATCTTCTTTCTTTTTTTTATCGTGCTCTCTTCTGTCTATCTGTATCTGTTTACCGACTTTTTTACGATCATTCTCTAGATGTTGTGGGTCGATTTCTTTACTTCTTTCAAATGTAAACTTGATGTATTCCCTCTTACTCAGTTGCACATACGCCATTTTTTTTCTCTCTCCTTTTTTTTTAAGAAATATACGTCGACGGGGAATAAAACATATTTTTTAAACCTATTCTTACTAAAAAAAATTTACTTTTCCATTCGTTCTTCAAAGCTGTAGAAATGCAGAGAAGTGCTGTTTTATTCGATTTATGTACTTATTCCGAGCGGTTTCCGAAATCTTTTGCCTGCAGGCCGAAATCTCATGTGGAATATACATTATATGAAAATGCCGTTTTCCCCTCCATTCCCTACTTGAACTGTAGAAAGGGATTTTTCTTCCTTACGGCCGGATTATTATATTTTTTTACGTGTTGTGTTTGTAAATTTTGCATTCGAGAGTTAAAAAGGTTGATTTGTTACTCGCGCAACACCTGTTTATCTTTTTTTCCCTTCATTTTTTGAAATGTGAATGGACGGTATGGTTTCTATTTTCTATACGATAGTTGATTTTTTTTTTTTTTTTTTTTTTTGCTTGTGTGTTTTTGTTAAGTTACTGTTCTGTTATTGACATATTTATATAAACGTCAGGGGAATATTTTGAGCCACGTTGGAATGAAGTAAAGATGAAAGTGTTAAATTTTCTTTAAAAACAATGTTTTAAAAATCTATACCGGTTTCGATGTTACCATACTACATCTTCATCGATAGGATAAAAGACAAGAATTGTAAAAACAGAGATGATTAAGATCGGATAGAGGTTATGTCATACCAAAAGAGTTGAATATACAGTTAAATGAGATAAATGTAGGGTTAAAAGAACCAAAAAATAAATATTAAAAAATTAATAATTTCCTAATATGAGACAAATATGTTATAGCAGTAAGGTCATTTCCAATAGAGATTTTGTGTTTTTAATGATAAAATCCAGGTCAAATACTGACGTACATTTATGGATGATATGTAGTGAAGAATCGTATATTCTTGTTCAGCAATGTTTCGCGATGAATGAGCGATGGAGTTCTTTGTTGATGACGTAGACTTGATGTTCTTTCAGCGGATGTTTTAATGTTTGTTTAGTTTATCCTATGTGTGGTATTTTTGTATGGTAATTTGATATATTCCCCAGTTGTTAGCTCATTCAATTGGTTGTTGTTGGTTCAAGAAACTGATTTTGTTATCCGGAGAAAAGATGACTTTGAATTCAGTATTTTTGATTTCTAGAAGCTAATTTATGTAAAAAAAAAAATGGAAGTACAACTGAATTATTTGTTTCTGGTTTGACATATTCATACTTGAGATTGTGATCACATTTGTGGATCTTTTTAACAATAGTGTTGAATGCCTTGGGAGGAAACTGCGGTTAATTTTATTCTTTAAAAGTTTAGGTAAAGAATAGATGTTGAGAGCTCTGAGGACCAAGATATTCATCTTGTCATCCATCTAATCAAAAGATTGCAACATATAATACCCTGGCTGTGATGTTGCTAATATCACATTTTAACCAACCGTTTCTCAGAGTGCGTAGCGTTTTTAAAAAGTGCTTAAAGGTGCTTATTTTTAATCTACGTTTTTTAAGAGCCCTTAAAAGTGCTTTTTTTTTGTTCGGGGTTTGTAAAAAGTGCTTCATTTTCTATCTTTTAAAAAGAGATTTTTTCTTTGCTGTATCAATTGTTGTTCTAAATTACAAAAAATGCATGATTTTCACAAGTTTCTCTGCAATATTTATCAGAAACTAGTTATTTTATCATGGTTGAAAAAGTTTATAAATTTTATTGATTTTATGCTTATAAATTAAGAACTTAAAACGATAGAAGAAAAATAATTTTTTATTATTACACAGTTCCTAACTATGAATTTTTTTTTGGAAAGTGATTAAAAATATTGTTTGAGTGCTTAAAAAGTACTTAAAAGGTGCTTATTTTTAGTTGAAAAAATTGTCTACGCACCCTGGTTTCTGCTTCACTAACTTAACTGAGTTTTATTAATTTTTCCCCGTTCTTTTACCCGTGGTGACATTATCAGCCATTTTTTATTTATTGTTTGCTTTGTACTAACTGTAACCGAACCTAGCTTACCTCCGATTCGCGTGCGGGTTGCAGTTCACTCCGTGATTTGATTTCTTAAAAGAAGGTGAGTCCTTCTTTGTAGTTTTTCTCTTTTTTTTCTTCTTTTTTTTCTTTTTTTTTCTTCTCTCTACTGTGTGTCTGGGATTTATGTTCATTTTAAGAAGATTATATAAAATTCTTATGTGTAATTAATTATTTTTTAATTATTGTTGACTTCAGTAAGTTAAAACTAATTTGGATCCCAGACATACAGCGCTTAGAGTGAGAGCACCTGAGATCCATCCTGGCGTGGTTCCATGGTTTCCACACGTTGGCGAACTCTGCGCCTGAATGGCGATCTCAGAAGATTTTAAAATAAAGTCCTTTACAAAATGTATGCAGTAAGGGATCGATTATATTGGAGATACGCAAGTTAATATTATATCCACCAATCTCCTGACGGAGAAATACTGGTATGCTAGTATCTCGAAATCTGAAGATCTTTTCTTGAATAAATAAAAAATTTGGACTGAGTTAAGAATAGTGTGATTTTTTTTCCATAGGAGCAACTTCACTTTGGGCACAGACCAAAAAGAACAATTCTGGGATGATTTAATTATCCGCCAAACCTGATGAATCACTGGTAACTTCTTATCTTAACAAATTTGCTACATAATTTTTTGATTCTGATGAACTCTTTTACTGACAATATATTAAAATATTAATAATTTACGATCACAAAAATATATTTTTTCTCCAATAATGAGGATTACCTATCATCAATATAGTTTGAATCGACGTTTTTTAATTGATTTATGTAAATTAATAAATTTATTTAAATGATTTGAATTTCTTAAATTAATTTAAAACAGTTATTCGAGTAACGAAATCCGTTCCAGTGCAACTAAATTGATTAAATTCAACCACTTATTCGAAATAGTTAAGAGTTTCATGTCTGAGAGTTTCATGAATCTCTTCGCAAAAAGGAAATATCAATTAAGCTACTTCTAATATATCAAGCAGTTGTTCAAATTAGAAATGAATGTAAGTTAACTTAAAGAATTCATTAAATTCAACTGATTAGAACTGTTGTCTAACTGTTGATTTTCATCATTTATTTGAATGACTTCGTTAAAACGAATCGCCAATTCAGAACT
Organism: Parasteatoda lunata; assembly: GCA_949128135.1. NCBI lineage: Eukaryota > Metazoa > Arthropoda > Arachnida > Araneae > Theridiidae > Parasteatoda > Parasteatoda lunata. The sequence goes on from OX421975.1 coordinate 83,862,947, forward strand.
TATTTCTACTTCCAAAATGTGTTATGCTAAATTATAAGTTTATATTTGTATGCTTAGGACTTGCGCCATTTTTTGATTAACGCAGTAATCAGACAGAGGATATCAATTTACCTCTTTTTACTTATTAAAATTAGTGCCAAAATCATAATTAATATCATTAAAACGTTTTAGTAATTCGCGTCACCAATTTAATAGTTAATGACCGCGTTTATTCGGGTGATTGATTGAATCTTGAAGGATACCTTGTTAGACCAGAAAAGTCATTTAACAGGAGATAGTTTGAAAAGAAGGAGATTTAACATCATTCTTGATGACTCGAATATTGTAGGGAGCTTTAATGTCATCAAAGAAGAGATTCCATAACACTAAAGCTCAACAAATCGTCGCTTTGAAACTAAACCGTGGTAACTCAAAAAAGCAAGTTTTTCAGGAGAGCGATTTCTAACTTTCCGCGCTAATGCGAATCGCGCCAATGCGATAACGATTTATCTGCTCTCTAAATTAATTTTATGGAATTATGAAGATAACACGTTGTTTCTCTAAAAGGGTGATTTGTTTTACACAAAATGACAAAATCATTTTTCGATTTTTTTTTTTTGAGTTACTACGGTTTAGTTTCAAAGCGACGAATTATGCTAACTCTGTTGGTTTGCAATGGCATATAATAAGAAAATTAAGACATCGAGAATCAATCCAGAAAACACAGGAAGAAGTCAAAACCGATGATGACGAGATTGATGACGTGCAGGACCGGGCCTTGGTTCAACACCTCCTAGAAAGAGTAGACCTCAGCACGGGTTACCATAAATATCCTTTAGTAGTCCAAACGTAATGACATATTCCGTATTTTAAACCACTGCGCAGCTTAGTACCCCGAACGTAATGACACCTTTCTTATTTTTCATAAACTGCGCAGTTAACTTCGTCATATCGGACTACTAAATTTATCCGTGCTGAGGCGTTCCTTCTTCTAGGAGGTGTTGCTTGGTTCCATCTTTGACACAAGTGGAAAAACGGAGACGGATATTATGAATAGAATCGCCAAGATAAGAATATAATGTAGATCAATGATATATTTTCGAGGCTGACGTCTACTACATTTAGCAAATTTGTGCCCTAAGGTCGAGGAAACTAAATTATCCCCCTTTTGAATGATCTGTAAACTTTGATCCGTATATCACTCAGGTGAATAATAAAATAAAAAAAAGTAATAAGTAAAATAATTTACTTATCACTTTCTCTTTCAGCGTTTTCGTTTGTCACATTGAATCAAAAATTATTCGGACGCTTTTTTAAATTGTTGCTGTTGGGACCATCAAGCCTTCTCTAGTTTGTTAAGAGTTTCTCATTTTCTGTACTCTTTTTAATGTCTTCTAGTTGAGGAAACTGATTCCTTATCTGATTTTGAATCACTGTCGAAATAAAGATTCGTAATAATGATTTACTTTGGTTATTCAAATTATTTATTTAATACATAAAATCCAATATTTCTATTTTGATCCATTTTTAGAAATTTATTGCACTGGTTGGGAAACTGATTTACCTTGCATTAGCTGATTCGAATAATTGTCAAATAGGTGATTCATAATTATGAATCTCTTTGGTGATTCAAATCATCGATTTAACATCCGTCTTCCAAAATATATTTTGATCCGTTCTTTTAAATGTATTTCTTCAGGTTGAGAAAATATTCACCTTTACTAATTTGAATTATTGTTTAAATGATAATTCGTATTAATGCATTAATTTAGTTAATCGAAACACCGATTCATTACCCGATTTCCAATGTATTTTTTAATTGATCTAGGTTAATTTATCCCTCGGGTTGAGGAAACTGATTCAAATCTTTATCTGATTCGAATCATCGTCAAACAAATGATTTTTAATAACGAATCACTTAGGTAATTCGATTCATCAATTTAATCCTCAATTCCCAATATATATTTAATTCAATCCGATACACGTCCCGCAGTGGACTGATCGTTAAGACACGGTTCCCAGCAGATCACCGAAGTCAAGCATCACAGGCTGCGGTCAGTGTGCGGGTGGGTCACCACTTGGATCAGCCTGCGTAGGGACCGAGGGTGTGCGGTATTGGTCCTCGTTAAACTGTGCTACCGTAAAGTGCTCGACTTCGCGTG